>OY292401.1:18663547-18998547 GCA_958496205.1 Idaea biselata | reverse complement strand
ACTTTGAAGATTTTTTAAGTCGGGGGTTTTTTAAATTTTTAATTTAATTTTTTTATTTCATCCTTTTTGTAAAAGCGATTTTGATGAAACATGCTTATTGTTTGTTGTCACAAAAGTCACGTCCTTTTATTTGATACCCCACTCGGGTATATTTGAAAACATTCTGTTTTTATTTCCGAATTTGACCCTACATATACTTTGAACGGCTGAACCGATTTTGATGAAACTTGCATATTGTTGTCACAACAGTCATGCTCTTTTATTTGATACCCCACTCGGGCATATTTGAAAACATTCGGTTTTTATTTCCGAGCTTCAACCAACATATATTATGAACGGCTGAACCGATTTTGATCAAACATAGCTAAGAACACTCGCGCAAAAGACACCTATTAAACAAAAAAAACTACATTCAAATCGGTTTATCCGTTCGTGAGCTACGATGCCACAGACAGATACACAGACAGACAGACAGACAGACAGACAGACAGACACACAGACACGTCAAACTTATAACACCCCTCTTTTTCCGTCGGGGGTTAAAAAGGGAAGCCATCGGCCGCGGCTTATTACCACCCACCGGCCTAATTCGTAGCGCCAAGCCCACTCGTCCGTGTTCTGATACGTAGACCGGTGCAGCCACTAAGGAAGACGGGTCGGTTCTTATTCCGCTGATGCCCTCCTCCATTTAGATGAGCGTGCTACATCTAAGACCATATCATCTCTTACCACCGATAAGATAGTAGTCAAACGATCATATTTCGTGTTTAACGATATATGATCGTTTGACTACTATACTAAAAAGTGATATATGTACCTACTTACTAGTTCTGGTATTAAATTTATCTGTAGAGTAGAAAAAAAAAGATTCCGCGCCTACTTTCAAGATTCGAGTTTCATTAAGAGGATAGTCTCCATTCTCTTTCTCCATACAAACGTAGTTTAAATTTTCCTCCCTGTATAAAGACATTAGAGCAAATATGTTTATGCCATAAAACCTATATCTGTCATGACAATGCATCTACCTTTTTATTTTTTTTATTTTCTAATTAAAATAATAATAAAAAATAAAAAAATAATAAAATGAATAAAATAAAAAGGTAGATGCGTAGTCATGACAGATATAAGTTTTATGGCATAAACATATTTGCTCTAATGTCTTTCTTCAGGGAGGAAAATTTAAACTACGTTTGTATGGAGAAAGAAAATGGAGACTATACTCTTAAAGCACGATGCTGTATAATAGAACGACTAGACAGACTTGTTTTACAAAAAATCTTATGGAAACAGACAAAAAATCACTAATACCCTTATTAATAAACGTGGAGTACCTAAGGTCGGAATAATTTTACTACTTTTTGTTTCTGTCTGAGAACTTTGAAAGTTCTTGTTCTTGGAAAAAAGACAAAGGATGTTTTCACTACCTCCACCTTACTTCACGTTTATCAAGTGTACGTTCGACCAAACTAAAATAAGCAATTAATAACAATTCGTCATTTTTTCGACTGAACAGCTCGAGAATCTCTCAAACAAAAGACGATTTATGCGTAGAATTGCTTATTCCAGTTTAGTCGAATCTAGCCTAAAGAAAACAACTTTTTAATATTGAGAGAAAAGCCTCGATTCGTGAAAATTTTAAATTACAAGAAAAAAGATCTTGCCCTCAAAAAAATCAGACCCTTGAAAATAATGGGAGGGCTTCAGCTCATTTTTACGAGTTTTTATGTTAATTAATGAGCCATTACGTATCATTTATTAAAATTAATGTGATTACTGCCAACAACTAGTCGGACGACTAATCGACAGAAATTTAAAACGTTTACTTCATTATCTTTATTGTAATAACTAGCTTCGCCTCGCGGTTTTACCCGCGTAAGTCCTGATCTCGCGGGTATACCGGGATAAAAAGTAGCCTATATGTTATTCTAGGTCTCCAGCTATCTATATTCCAAGTTTCATATCAATCGGTTCAGTAGTAACAAAGTCACATACAGAAATACAAACTTTCGCGTTTATAATATTAGTAGGAAAGTAGGATGAACTCAACACTTCAACAGTTCTTATAACGGCTCCACCTCGGATCAAAAATGGAGGCGCCACTCGTCAGGAATGAAGTAGGTACCTAGCGAAATAATGTAAAGGAACAATTCAAAACGCACATTTTATACTCACACGATTTCCATCCATATTAATATTAGAACTTCGGGTAGAACTGTGGATTTTAATTACCTCGACGTTTTGAACGGGTTACACCGGCCACGGTCGTTTTAAATCAAAACGTTTCATAAAATATTTTCATGAAACGATAAGTTTCACATTTTGTTACATGAGCTTTTCTACCCTGTCCCTCTACCACTCGTTGTAACTTGGGAGACTTGGTAAATTAATATTTCCTCGTAATTCAAATGAACGTAGCCACGTACGGTAGACTTACTACGACACTCAACTATCTTATTTAAGTAAACAAATTTTTTAACCTGTACCTCTAGCACATGCGATAGAGAAAAATGTTGTCGATTTTTTTTCTTTACCAAAATCAACATATCTCAATAACCACCATATAAACGCATGCAACCGATTTTTTGTATCTTGATTATCACAGACGACATTGCGCATCATATCTAGAAACAGATATCTGGTTATAAATATATATTGTTAGGAGATTATGTTTATATTTTTATGGCTCTCATTTGACAATCAATTCACTTCTCTTTGTTATCTGTTGTCAGACAGTATCATTTTTAGTGAAATCTTTCTTTACGCGGGTGTGTAAGGCTAGAGGACAAGTTGTTAAATAATAACTAGAAAAAACTCGTCTCGAAATCAAGATATCTCGTGAATTCGTGTGCTAAGCCAGCAGGTTCTTAAATCAATAAATTGTTTCTAATACAGTGTTCCCAAGAAGCCTTAATAGGTTTCTAATTACTGAGAAATTAATTGGCCAATTAACGGTGTGATCGCTTACGGTACTTTATTAGCAAAATACATGCTATTGTAATTTATGAGGGGTACCAACTTGTTTCTTATTGGTTTTGCCTACGTAGGAGTTGATACCTTGTATGTACTTGAACCCTGAAATGAAAATCTTTGACTATATTAGTTGTACGTTTGCGTAAATCGCGTCTTCTTATTCCTTCCCTTATCCCACATTGTTTGGGGTCGGCAGAATAAAAAAGTCTTGAGTGTGTATGGGGCCTACTAAGATCGTTAGGCCCAAGCCAATAAAAAAGTCTTCATCGACCATACCTACAGCAAATACAAGCGGTAATATTTTCCCACCAATCCTCATTGGAACCAAGTAGTTGACTCGCCACTACAAGGGGAGTATTCCAGGTTCGCTGGTCTCCCCCAAATCCCTTAGTCGCCTTTTGCGACACCCTCGGTGAGAGATGGGGTAGCCCTATGCTATGCCGGGGCTATACGGCCTCCCGATGTAAACAGTTTGCGTAAGAAACTGGACAGCCGAAGTAGTAAAAACGTTTTACACAAAAAGTCTGTCAAATTGTTTAAGGTAATTTTGAATTGATAATTGTTATGATGATAGTAAGTGACGGTTCGGTCTAAGATGTAGCACTCTTCCTATTAAGTAAGTACTAGTGGGTTTTTGGTACAAGCATTGGTGACGTCAGGTGAATGAGCTAAAATTCGTCCTCCCACGGTTTGCCTATCAGAATATGGACGAGACCACTTGGTGATGTTTTATAATGAAAAGAAAATCTTGTATCACTAGTTTTTTTGTGCTCTTATGAAAAAGAAATGTTTTCTTTCCACCAGGGCGGCGACGGAGGGGTCGAAATGGCGTTTTTACACAACAATAACACAGGGAACAATGACGACACATTACCGCACTCAAGGAAAAATGGACCCGCAAGACAATATTTGTGATTTTATAATGTACTCTGTGCCGTTAAAATAGGGCTCGTTTTGGCTTCATATTTTGACAAAATACTGCTGTTTTAGTTGGAAATGACTAAAAACATTGAGTTTTTTACGATTTTGTGTCTCGATAGACGTCGGCATGATCTAGCAACATTTTAAAAACTGGTGGTCTATGACCAGTCTGTTTTATACTTTAAAAAATACCACCATCAAAGATACTGTAGATCTCAGAGCCATCTATCGAGCGATTATAAAAGATAGAATAGCAAATGATCTTCCCTAATTGGAATTTGTGATAATCTGAAAATTAATCAACTTATAACTTGACATCTTTGCCATAATATGTACCTTATTGAAAATGTAAAAAAAAACAGTACAAATGTGTATTATAAAGCGTAAGACACAAATACAGCACAGGGTAATTTCTGTATTGAAATTGGCCAAAGTTATATTTCGATTACAAATTTTATTGCAAACTATACAAATGAATTGAATGTCTGATTTTGTTTAAAAAAACATTAAGTTTGGAAATAAAGATTGACTGCTTGATATTGAAATTAAATTGTGGAAAAATTTAATACGCAAATTGGCCATCTGAACGTGCAGTTTGGGAGCGGACCCGGAACGGCTACCATGGCCTTTCCCATTTTGGAAAATCTAGTATTTTGGGATATTCAACATATTGGTCCTCAAGGCTATGCGTGACATGGGAGAACTACATCATTACCAAAAAATCTACCCCCGCCCGGAAGCGTTTTTTCCTTCCCGTGTTCAATATAAGGCAATACTGCCTCGACATACACACGGGTTTGTAACCCAAATTGCTTTGTAGTATTTTGCCTCCAATTTGAACGGTAGGTATGTGGTTTTTACGCTTTATTTTTCAGCACTATTGTTTCTAAATAATTCAAAAAAAATATGATCAAAATGACTTTATTTGATTCTATTCAAATCTGTTTATAAATTTTTAGAATAAGTTAATGCCTAGATTAATTTTAAATTATAATTTATTTATAAATTAATTTAAAGAAAGATCTGAATTAGGATCGATACTGATGCATTTTAAATCTCTCTAACTCAGTGTTGCCAATATTTTGTAAAGACAATAGCAGAATAGATAAGGTAAAACAAGAAAAGTCAACAACTGAAAAGATGACTCCCGTTTGGAAGTGCGACTAGGGCTCCAAAAAGAAAACATTGGCAACACTGTCTGCCATTAATGGCAATGTACTTAATCTAAATGTGTATTTTTGTAAATAATCTACTTACACATTGGAAAATACCTTCGTTTTTTTTGTTATTTTTGTTTTTTTTAAGGTTGTGATGCGGTAAGCATTTAAATAATAGGTTTATTTTCATTACATATTCATAGATCTGAGAGGTAGAAACGTTCAGGAGGCCTCGTAAGTATTATCTGATAAGCAATATTCATTTTTGTAATCCCTAACTGGTTCCTTGGACCCAGTTAAAAGCCTACCCGATTAGGGCTCTCATCTTTAAATAACTCGTGCAGTTCTTAAGCGGGACTGATTGGAATCTGAATCATTTGAATTCATTGGCTATTTAAAATAACTGTTCGTTTTTTATTTATATAAATGGTGTATTTAATAGAACCACTATTAAAAAACCTACACCAAAAAAATGTAGTGATTCTTGTTGTTTAGAAAATTACTTTATATATTTTTAACATGTTTTAAATAAATTAAATAAAAAACTAAGGTTCAGAACTGCACAAGTTAGCTCCTGCAATTTACAAGTGATAGTAAGAGCCGTGAATAATACGTAAAATAACTATGATTGCTTTATCTAAACTTATTATCAAAGTACCTTCGGTCTGAATGCACCTTTAAAACTTAAAATCCCAAGTAAAATCACGAACAAAACCTGAAATATAGTATTAATATTTCATATTTTAAGCATTTAGTCTGAAATTTACGAGACAAATGAAAGTAATAAGTTATGCACAGTTAAACTTCATTTCTATGTATTTTTAGTAAAGCAACGACCTTTGATTTCAAGATAAATAACCCGAAGACGATTTCTGTTTACAGCCCGATTTTTAGCCTAAATTGTAACTATTTATTTGTGCTTGAACGAAAGATGGATGAGTAATTAAAAATGGAATGAATGGAGAATTTTAAATGAGGCATAACATTTTTAGACTTCACCTCCAGACGTTTAAAAATATTGTTTTTATGAGTTCAGTAAGTAATAAAGCCGAAATACTTACAGCGTCTGGCAAATAACTTTTTAAAATTCAGTAGGTACTTACTTCGGTGAATAGAAAATAAAGAAACGGGACGAGAGACCATAGACATACGTATAGGTAGACGTCACATGTACCTCGATTTGTATTGAAACCGAGCGTGTCGACTTTTAATACCTACTGTGACGTCACAGCCACAGAAAATATGTTTCTGCCTTAATGTGCTCGAATTTTTTGGGATTTTGTCGTTACTAATCACGCAACGAGGCATGTAACGAGCCATGTTGTTAGTTTTTACGGACGTCCGGCAACTATAGACGTGCGCGGACTGCCAGTTAGCGCTGACTACCGCGACGTTTTGTCAGGGTTGTTCACGTTTGTCTAACACGCGAAGGATATGAATTTGCGTGGTCTAGCTATATGTATGTCTGTGCGAGAGACTAATATTTGTAGGATTTTAAAAGAACGCGGTTGTTTTACTACTGAATTTTTTAATAAAGATTATTTGGATCGCGAAACTTTGATAAAAAATAAACGTTTTACTGGCAAGAAATGTATTTGTTTTCGATGACTTAAACACGTCCTACATGAATCGTCGTTATGTGGGACGACTTCAGGGTTCACGCTTTTTTTATTTGCCGATGCTTTCATTAAATAATGTTGCTAAAATAAGATTATTATTTGCTTGTTTACATTAAGTTCCTAACAATATTTTTTTTTTTTGAGCAACGCTTTAGTTTATTTAATTATTTTATAAGTAAAGTAAAATCACTTGAGTAAAATAAAAATCATTGTACCGATTCGAAACAGATTTAGCCCAAAAAGTGGTAAAATTACTCCGACCTTACTCTACGTTAGCCATAAGGCTAATCGAGTATAATTGTGAAACTCGCACGTCAAAAATTCTCGTTCATTCGTGCCAGTTGACTATTGGTAATTTTCGCATAAGACTGAAAAAAACTATTTTTAGTGAATTTTGTACGTATTTTATAAAAGACAAACGGTGCAGGGTGTTCCCTTTTTATAAACTCTAAATGCCGCTATTCCTGCTATGTGGCCGCTAATTCTTACGTCATCTTAAACTTCTTTTGAAGAAAACATGGATAAATACATGCTTAAATCGGTGTTTAAAAAACAGTAGGCACCCCTACTTAGAATAAGTAACAAGACTGCAGCATTTTTTTTCAAATAAGTGTCTGTCTGTTTGTCTGTTAGCTTTACATTTGGAACCTATTGAACTTATTCAAATCTGCTTCATAATTCGTTAGCCTTATTTTCAGGAAAGTTTGTAGTAGGTGTATTTGACTTCAAAATACAACTATTGAACCTACGAACATCATGTCAAAATGCGTTCGCTAGAGTACTTACCTATGCGTTATTTTGTAAATGAATAATTATACTTAGCTCGATTTAACTTGTCCTGATTCCTGTTTATTTGCCTTGAAAAAATATATTACGTGGTTTCTCTTTGTATTAAAAAAATATTATGTTCTCTGTACCTTAAAATTTATATGGACTGAATAGCGAAAAAGAATAAGTACCTATGTATAGTATAGATTTTTGGACTGGGTTGAAAAAAAGGACTTAATTGGAATAAGCCGCGTTTATGAGTTTACGCGTCTATTTTTCCAAGAATCGAGAAAAAACTGCTAACGCCGAAGGGCGCAACTAGTATGTAAATATAATCGTTTATTCTGTGGGATTCAGGGTACCTTTGTCGGTTCTTGTTTACATTTTATAATAGGTATTATTCCAATTTAGCTGAGCTATGCATTAATTTTGGGACACCCTGTTGTAATAAGGATCGACAATAACATCCTTACTTACATATTAACATAAATATTTGTGGCAAAAGGACTAAGCCTACTTTACCGTACCGACTTACAGTAGCTTTCGGATTTAATTACTATTATGTTGTCTTTCATAGTTTTTTTACACGATGATAAAGCGTTAATGATGTGAACGGTAATGTGAGCTTAGGCCCTTATCTACAAGTTAATAGCTAAACTTATATTGGCGCGTGGTTGCGTGTGTGCATATGGTCTGTGACAGTGTGTACGAGATCACAAAGTATACAAGGCCAGACGGCAATAATCGCATACGGTACTTGGTAAGGTATATTTTTAAATTTTTCCTAATATCATACATAATGTACATTCTATTTATCAATTAGTCGAGTATATTTTTGAACAAGTTATCAAGAAAACACCAGGACTTCATTTACTAAAACCGCATATTCAGAGACACACACATGCAACCACGCGCCAAAATGAGTTCAAACTTGGTTAAAACATTTTGTAAACTAAGCCCGGTTTAAATAGATGCTTAGTTCGCCTTCCATATGTAAATTTGAACACAATAAACTGAATATTTATTCTAGCTAAGCTTTGTAATAATTAAGCCACTTAATTACCGGATCGTACCTACTAGTTCTGTTTAATTAGGTAGATACCGTTTTAATATTATAACATTTGTAATGAAACTATAAATCGTCAATGCAATTCAATATTTCAATAAAATTTAATTTATACTGAAACTGTATTTGTGTTACTTCGTCAACCCCTGAAACAACTGATCTAGCAATGTATAAAAATAAATAAATATTGCACGCCCCAAAGTAAGCACTAGGCTTCGTCTATGGGTACTAGACAACGGATATACATATTATACTTTTTTTTTGTAATATGATACATAGAAAACACCCAGACCAGTAACAAATTTTTTTAAGCATAAATATTTACCTACATCCGGCGGGAATGGAAGTCGCAACCACCACGCCAACCACGGAAGCGCCACAGAGGTTGTCGAAGAACTTTATAGCGTCCCACTTTATAGCGTCCTTTATAGCGTCAGCGTCCACTAGACGGCCAACATTTAGACTTGCAGGCGGGGTCCGCTGTACCATCAGGTTACTCCCAGGAGTGACCGTCTGGGATCAGTTATAGTTTTAGACAGATCGTGTCCCCAAACGCTAGTGTGTTCGGTTCTCTTAAGGAGAGCTGCCTTGTGCCCAAGTGACACTACCTGTTGTCCAGGCAGGTACCGGAGCAATAAAGCGAATGTTTTACTTCTTCAGTGGGTCGTAATTGAACTTGCACACCAGTGGGTATACCTCTGGCCGCACACCTCAGAGGAGACCCCACACACCGGGTCGTTTTTCCCCCGAGAGCGGCCTGACAGTCTTAAAGCAATTGACTCCTTTTGTATGAAAAACATCCGCGTCGGGCTTGCGTTATGCTCACACTTATTAGCATTAGCGAAAGCGCGAAACAGGAGCGTGTGGCGTTACAGTGCACGTATTTACATACCAACTCATGGTAGGGGTACTAGTGACATCCCAGCTCGGGAGGGGTCCCGAGCTTGATCGGAAGTTTCCCAAATTCGTATCATGGCACAACGCAGACCACCTTCGATGGCAAAACACCGAGGCAATCGCAGGATGGCCTAGAGGCAACAGTAGAGATCATGCGACTGTTGCCAAACTGCTGCATGACCTGCACCTGACCGCTCTCTGGTTGTAATGGTTCTCTGTTCCACCTGCTCAAGAGAGGTTCGGACGAGAGAGTGCTCTTACGTTTACGCGTAGGTACGTCGGAGCACTATAATATTTTCTGCGCAATTGACTGCTTATGCTAGTAAGAAAAAACTAGTGACATAGGGTCTCCTGATGGTAAGTGACGAAGATGGTACCTAAGTAACCGAACATGAGAGTTCTCACAACAAACTTACCCTAACTATTCGCTAAAAGAATATAAATATATAATTTATGTTAAACGTATTCGTAGCAGTTAAGCGAGGAAGCTAATTTCCATTAGACGGCTCTTGTTTCGTGTACAAAGAGATTTAATCACTATTGTGATAAAGAAAGCAACGAAATCATTTCCGGGCCCATTTACAAAAAAATCTGGAAAAGAAAAACAAAAATTTACAAAAAATCTAAAGCTAGACCTCTAAAACCTTAATTTTTTTTGGGGTCGATACAGCTGGTAAGTCATCATGTCATCATTGACCATCCTACTGCAAAAAGATTTGGTAATGTTTATACGGCTGGTAGTTTACCTGACGGGTTGGTGTCAGGCAGGTGACCAGCCGTGGACTCAGCAGTCCGTGGGACCTGGGTTCTCACCTGAGAGATATCGAGGTTCGCTAGTTGCCTCCCTTAGCCGTAAAAAGTCTCTATATTAGAAGTTTTTGAAACAAATGCGTCCAAAAACTTTCGGACCCGACGGAATTCGAGCCCGCGACTACTGATAATCCGAACCCTTGCGTTTCACCGCTACGCCACGGGTTACCCCCAGGTGGTTTGAGAAAGCATTTCCTAGTGTTTAGTTTTCGCATTTTTGTGTGCTATGTTCCTAAAACACTATTCCCTAAGTGTGGTAAACACTTAAAGAAATATAGTTGTAAAAAAATTAAACAACAGCTCTATTCCACAGTGACATTAAAAACCTTTGATATAATAGTATTTCTGTGACACAGTCAATATGTTTACAGTGACATAACTTCCTTATAATATTCATGTTCCTAATGCATTGGCCTAGCCCTCTGTGGCCGGATTATAATACATTAGTTCCATACTACACTGTGGCTTTCTATGGGAGGGTTTTATCTTTGCCTATGAGTAAACTGTATCTAGAAACTAGTAGTTACCTCTCGTGTTCATTTAGATAGGTAGAACGGTGCGGTGCTCCGTAGACAATAGGTAACTACGTCGTAGAAGTAATTCGCACCGTAGCAAGCTCGCGTGGTCACGTCGAGGAGCCAAGTTACTGCAAGCGAACTAAATTGTTGGCTAATTAGCAAGATAATTTAATTGGTTTGTAAGTATAAACAGCTTCGTGTCAATAAAACCAAATCCTGTAAGCCAATAAAGAAGCATCGTGTAAAAATGCAAGTGGCATGTAGGTACTTAACAACATAAAAGCCCATGCTGGACTGACTTAAGCCATAGTTTACATTAGTAATTGTACGCCTTGGTTCTTGCTAAGTTCAAAGCAAACGATGGATAAACCAGTGTAGATGTCACAGCGAAATAGCGAACTTCGAGCGAGCGTCATCGATCAGCCATATTCGTATGCCTTCGTTTGTTCTCACTCGTTCTGTCTACCTACACTATGGCTTGAAAATCGAAATTTTATGTGCCTAGAATGTAGGTAGCACGGAACATTCATTTTTTTGTGAAACAGAGTCGTTTAACGGTAAGTCGTAGCTAGAAGGTCATTATATTTACAATATCTTGCGCTGACTGTGGTTTCTAGACTGTGCTTCGGATACGATTATGGGTTTTTTCCTGCAATAGAACTGCTTCTTTAAATACAAAACTACGATATGAATTACTTTTTATTGCAGTAGAGATTTTGAGGGAATTACGAAATCTATGACTATGGACACAAACCACCACGGACTGGTCACCGAATAGCAGGCGACCCCGCGGCAGGCTAAGGAGGATATGGCGGGATGAATTGGACTCGCACAATAGGGACTGGACCCAACTAGCACTAGACAGAGAGGAGTAGAGAGAAGGGAGGGAGGGCTTTGCCCTGCAGTGGGACAAAATAGACTAATAAAATAATGACTATGTTGGGGTTTGTAGCGCAGGAGATCTGCGCTACAAACCCCATCACCGTTGCATCACCGTTGTGGCTGTCTCATCAACTCAGTACGTGAGCTATATTCGTAAGCGGGTTCGACTGTCGCCTTGGATTTTTTAAATAATCTACATTATATTATTTTTGTTTAAACACTAACCCCCTAATGATGATTAACAGACGACTAAGTTATATAACGTATGTCTCCGTCTGTCAACTTTGAAACTAACGATACATAGTTTATGCAGCTGTTAAACAGGGTTTATAAGTAAGGGGGTAAAATTGTTAAAAGTAAGACGATTCAAAACGACCCATAAACCTACGACTTTGACATAAGGCCATTTTTCGTTCACGCATATAGCTAATTGCCTATAGGTAGAGACGTAAGGGAAATTGTAGTCCCAACAAATTGTATTCTTTATCGGCTGTTCCGGTCAATTAGTCGTAAGTCACAACACGTACCGACCACTTGAGTAATTAAACCGAGAACAACCAATACTAGGGGGGAAATACTAGGGGGAAAATAATTAATTTAACTCGACAATTCATTGCTGTGTTAGTAGTTTATTCAGGTAGGTTGTTGGGGGTTAGTGCTAATGAAAACTTACTGGATGTCGATACTTTGCTGTTTGGGTTTTAAGGGATGCAGCGTAAAACTTCGACGCGTTCTAAAGTTGGTTGGTTGGTTCTGCATTAGTGTCGATATCGTCGATATTAACACCCGAAATTAATATACATAATATGATAAATGATCTATTTACAATTTTAGCCGTGTAGCGCCGGCATAGAATAGGGTTACTATTCTATGCCGGCGCTACACCGCTACACCATCTCATCCCTTGGTTGTCTTAAAAAGCGACTAAGGGATTGAGGGCAAACCTTTAGCCAAACCCCGCGCGGTGGCGGATGAACTGCTTGATCCCTAAGAGGGTTGGTGTCAGGCAGGCGGCCGGCCGTAAAAAGATTGCCAAATTTAATTGCAGAAGGTATATGATCAATGATGACTTACCGACTGCGCCGACCACAAATAAAAAAAACAATTTGGGCTTTAGCTGATGCAATCAGAGGAACATCGTTCGAGTGAAAAGCAAAGAAAGAAAGAAAAACAATAATAAAAAGAACAATTTAATTATTAACTTCATTAAAAGTTATTTACTTTGACACAAATCCCACTTCAAAACTTTATTACAGAGATAGCAACATTATAATGTTCCCTGTTAAAAATATTAGAAAATAAATAAAATTATGATACCTATATAAAAATATCGACGTATCGTTTGCCTCCCTAGCTTTAGTGTTTGCTTTCTAACTACAAGTAAAATCTATGTACCTACCTACTAACAGGAAACAAAGTTTGGCCTGCCCCCCTCCTAATAACTGTACTTACCTACCTACGCTGGCTGATTTGATTGCAACAATAAGCAAAGCCAGGAGCCTCGCACTATACTGCAGTGAGAGGACCTAACATGATTAAAAAATGTACCATACACGACGAAGAAGAAGCAGGAAAGTTTTAAAATTTCTGTGATTAGAATGTTTCAACCTAAAGACCGACCTAAATAACCTCCTTTGCCGGTTGCGCAGTTGTGAAAAAAATATATATTAAGGAATACTGCTTTAGAAAAAATGATTTCAAAAAATTCTCGCACTCGAACCCGCTACTACTACGCTACTACGCTACTGCTCCACGGGTAAGCGCACACACAGACCTAGAATATTTTTTTCTAAATTTATGGGTAAGCGTCCCGCCAAGCTGAAATTAAGAAAGCACCTCCTCGTGTTCTTGCGAGTAAGGCCTCGTAGTAAAACGGGTACTAAAGTTTTTGTAAGCATTTTTTCAAAAGCAGTACCTATTTCCCGTTGTGTGAGGTAAACACTGAGAAAAAATGTTTAAATTTTAGGTGTAGGAATAGACAACTATTGACTTATATTAAAACAGAAGATTTATCTTAAGTCAATAATCAAATCTTATTGTCTTGAGATAAATCTATTTTTATCCGACTGCGCAACGCCAAGGAGATTATTCTGACCGAAATAATCGAGTCAACAATATCATTGATTATCCCTTATTAATTAAACATCTCATGGCAATGTCAACTTCCCTCTATACCTACCTATAAGATAGAGGTTGAATAGGGTAGCCTTCTAAAGCCGTTTGAGTAGATAAATGTTGATTGATAACGATGGTGTCAAATAACACTTCCACCCCTTCTATTCTACAGCCATTCCATAGTAAATATCAATTAGAGGTGGATTTACATGATCGCTCTTACACGCAATGTTAAACCTTGGCGATTCTTAAGTTGACGCATAATTTAAGTTAGAGATAGCTCCCTTATTATGAACGATGACTAACTTTATGTAATCTCCTTTGCGTTGGGCTGAGTTTAAAAAGTAAAAACCTTTTAGTTCTTCTTTTAATTGTAGACTACGATTTGACACATCTTTCTGAAGAAAAGATGTCAAATACAAAGAACCAAAACGTCAGATCGTAGTCTGAAATGAAAAACTAAGTTTAGATATTATTATAATATTCTAAGTATAATGTAGTTTAGTGACACGGTAATATCTTTCCGTGTAAACCAAGCTAACCTTACCATATCTGTGTTCACAGTAATCTCTAAACCCAAGACATGTCATAATTCTGTCACAGTTTGTGATTTATCGCAGTTCGTGGCTGGTAATTACCCTGACGTAATTTATTTCTTCATTATTATGTATCTACGCAAATAATTAATGTTAACGTATGTTGACAGTAATTAGTTTCGAGATGAAAACGCTCTTTACGAGCCGCAAGAGGCGCGTAGGCGTCTGAGTTTGCCCGCGTAGTTATAGATGGGATATCAAAAGAGATGCCGATTCTGTGGTAATCCGTGGTATTCGCGCTACGCTTTTTTATGCAGAATGAAAGAAAATATTTGTAGGTAGATTTTACGCTATTGTATAGCTTTTATCGCAGGCTTTGAGCGCGGCGACCAAATCAAGAAATTCCGTAACGAAAATAAAAACTAACACCCCCCACTCCGCCTACCATGAAGATCGGACGAGCTAAATTAAAAAAAAATGCTATGCTTTACCGCGGCAGTCCCCGAGTGCCACACGTTTTTTTTCTTTTGTTTTCGCAATGTTGGATAAAAATGAAACTCATGCTGCTGAGAGCATTGAAACAATGCTTAAAGTAGGTAATAAACATTACGCGATTAAAACCAAAAAATGAGCTTAATTTTTAAAATATTTGTATTCAAATAACCACATGACTACACACAAGAAATAAAATAAATACATAAATAATAGACACTTCTACTAAGTGTGCTTCATTCGACTAGACTTTTCTTTTTTTGAATTTGTTCTGAAGATGGGGTCGACAGACTTGGAGACTCAAAGATTGTAGTCTGCACTGATTTGTAGCATGAGAAGCATTGGAGTGCATTTATCTCTTAATTCTCTGTTAACCTTATTTCTTAGTGTTTACCACACCTAGGAAATACGAGGCCTTACTCGCAAGAACACGAGGAGGTGCTTTCTTAATTTCGGCCTAGCGGGAGGGTTACCCGTGGCGAAGCGGTCAAAAGCGCTGGTTGGGATTACCAGTATAGTCGCGGGTTCTAAAATATTAAAAGCATTTTTTCAAAAAAGCTGTCTTCATTTTCTTTCACAAACTCATCATTCAGAATGTGAACGCACATCTACATGACTCCGCAATTAATTTAACCGTTTCTCATCACTGAAACTACTTACTTACGCCAATAATAACTTAAACTAATTTCGAGTTCTCGCCATCCCTTAGTAATTTGGGCTTAGCTTAGTAAAGTGAGGTAAGATATGTAATTTATTAGCGGAATAGAGAGCTTCTCAATACTTTCAGTTTTTGAGATGTAAGAAAAACATATATACCAGATGGTAATATAAATGACGTTGTGGAGTTCGATGCTTCTACTCAAATGTTTACGTAAAATATGATCGCTTATGACTTGTTGATCATGAGTGAAGGGATGGAGTTAGTGACTGCGCCGACCTAAATTTGTCCGCTAGACGATACGATAAGCTGGTCAGATCGTCATACAGTAAAACCTTGCCTCAAAGTATGACCTTACCCCGATATATTTTTGTTAAAATCAGCGTTTTTTGCATTGTTAACATAAAACATTCTTAGATATTATACAAATAGAAAATATCATGCTTAGCATAAAAATATGTAAAAATAAATTTCCTAAAAAAATGCTTTCAAAAACTCTGTTTTCTGTGAGATTTACACTTACAACGCTCTTTACTGTAGCTGTGCTTTTACCAAATCTACGTACGGGATAAAGAATTTTATTTAGAAGATGATTTTTAAGTCTTACTTATGCACGTTAAGGAGTTGGTTCTGGTTAACTTTGAAAAGCTGTCGTTGGGCCAGCTTAGGGCGATCTGAATACTAACACTGGATAATATAAGTGGATAAGCCATACCACCATACGAAAAGAAGATCAAAAAGAAAATAAACTGATTCCAAAAAAGATATTGGATTGAAATGAAACTCATTTTCAGTCTATGCTGAAGCAGAGACCTGTAGAGGACTCGAAACGTTCGTTGAGTATTGAAACAATGCTTAAAGAAATAAAGACCACGCGATTATAACCGAAAAGTAAGTTTAATTTTATTCCAATAATTTCTAAATATCTTTAAAAGTACGTAAAACCTACGTGTTTGACTTTCTGTCCTTAGAAACCACAGAGTCGGCAAGTCAGCAACGTTTCGTCTTGAACATTTGGACTATTATTTACGCGTCAACTAAGTTTTATGTCATAAATTAAGTGTTAAGTTAGTAAGTAAATCTCGAAGCTCCGCCTAGCGGTGTCTTGTCGCTACTGACATGTTTTACTTTCGATTGCTACTGTGTCTCTGATTTAGGAAAATCGAGGTATAATTTAAAACAGCCTTATTAATAAACGTGGAGTAAGGTCGGTGGAATTTTACCACTTTCTGTTTCTGTCTGTCAACTTTGAAAGTTCTTGTCACGGAAAAAAACAAAGCATGTTCTCACTACTCCGACCTGACTCCACGGTTATTAATAGGGCTAATAGAGTTTTCTTTGAGGGTTTTCAAATCGCAAATCAATATGTATACAATAAAATGTATTGATATTTACCTTCAAGGCAGTAACAAAACGCTGACAAATCTTTTGTTAAAAAAATATTTATTTTGATGATTAGGTGAGCGTTGGGTGGATCTACGGACTATACAAAAAGAAAATAATGTCTAGAAGGTGGTCCTGGTGACAAATCAAGTGTTACCTATTCCAATATTCCAAATGTTCCCAACACTTTACATGAAGAAATAAATATTGCACGACGTTACACACGGCGTAATAACACAGAATACATAAATATTACAAGTACTCATACTAAGGACTAGACTTGTACCTACTAATAAAACTATTAAAAAACATTCTATTAAACTATAAAATGTTTTTTAGTAAATTTGCATCATTCTCATTACGATTTTAAAATTTGCTTTACTTTTAACAGCAAACAAACTGCAAGTAAATAGATACCTGCAAAGTAAATAGGTACCTTCAGAGAATAAACACCATATTTTGAATTCAGGCTTAGTTTGCTTAAAATAGAAACTAACTTAGAGAAACCGTAATTTATTAAATGTCTTTCAAATTGGCCAAATAAGTAATTAAGCATGCTCAATAGTTACTTTTATTAAAATTTAATGAAGCGTAAGATATTAATTAATTCATTTTGTAACATAAATACTTATTAATAGTTACTTAATTTGAGTAAGTTTTAATTAAATTTAATATTGCAATGTAAATAAATAAAGACTTGTTAATATTTGTGAATTAAACATGGGCTTTGGTAAACAACCTCAAGTTAATTACTAATTAAGGTTTAAATATAATGTAGTTTAGTAACGAAATTTGAATTTCTTTTAGTTTTAATTTAACTCAATCTTGGGGTGAAAAGCGAGATTTGAGTAAGAAAATAGATTATAATTGAGTTTTAGGGCTCCGTACCCAGCGGATAAAAACGGGTCCCTATTACTGAGACTCTGTTGTCTGTCTGTCTTTTCGAAAATATAAACGCAACGTTGGTTGGTCCAGTGTTCATTTTAGGGTTCCGTACACAATTGTGATAGACGTACGGAACCCTATGTGCGCGACGCGATGTGTTAATAGGAATATAGACTATGTTTATGAATTACCCCCTTACTTATAAACAGTGATTAACATGTACATAAACTATTTATCGTTTGTCTTTTGCTGTGACATGAAGTTTCAAAGTTGACAGACAGGAAGCAGAAAAAAACGTTACATAACTTAGTCATCTGTTAATCATCTTTTATAAGTACCTAAGGGGGATCACCTCTCTATAGTAGATTACTAGTAGGTACCTACATAATATCTCAATGCATCTAATTGGGTTTATGTATCTATTTATATCTGTTTATGTAAAGTATATTTTTGGATTCTTTGTTTTATTACAGCTACCCAATTTGATGACGATCAAACCCAAACTTAGGAAGTTTACGTAAAACAATTATCAATTTCAAAGGAAGATATCAATATTCCAAGTGTTACTTACATAGGTCCTCATTTCCATGATCAAACTATGAAATTGGATAACTCGTTTTATTTCTATAATAGTTTGATATTCTGTTTTACCCACTTAAGTTCAGATTGAGTTTTGGCGAAAACGATTTAAGAAATGTGACGAATTGTGGTGAAACTTAATAAAAAAGGCGTGTAAAGTGTTTAATTTTTGTGGGACATTAATCAATTTCGTTTTGTGAAAGTCTGAGTGTACAAGTGTAGTGAAATAAAAACTAGTGCCAAACCAGATTAATCCATCGTCAGGTCTTTGAATTTTATATGTAGGTATAGTTATGAAAGTGAAAAAAAAGGGAGGCATTTGACCAACGGACTATTTATGTATTCTGTGCCTACGGTGAGAAAGTTCAGTCTTAAATAAAACAAAACATTTACAATCCGGTAAAAAAGTACCTATTTCAAATTGATGTATGTTATAATGTATTAATGTATTATAATTATTATGGTATGTATTTACAAAAAGAAGTATAATAAATATGTACTCGTAGTATATCCGTTGTTTAGTACCCATACCAGCTACTGCATATTTTGGGGTTTGATAGCGCTGTGTGTAACGCCGTGCAATATTTATTTTATTTTATTTAATGGTCACAGTAGCACAGTCGGCAAAGCGCCAACTGTACTGAAAATGGCGGATCATTGAAATGGAACAGCACCTTTTTAACTCACAAACATTCTTGTATTATAAATTGTATGCAAAGTAGAATAAATTCGTTTATTTAATCCATATTTTAGACTAATTCATTTTAATTTATCCCTTTAATACCATTAATGATGTACATCCTAATCGGGTCGGATCTGTTGCGGTACAAAACAGCGGTTTTAAAGTCGACTTCGGGCTTTGGCTGTTTCTTAGGTTTGCGTAACTTGGGTAGGTACATACCATGATCACGTTGAATTTGTCATAAATGGATTTCATATTGTCAACTTATTTAATTTTAGCAAATCAAATATTCCTGCTTTCAATAATTTTAGGACCAGAAGCGTAGTGGTTATCGCCCTGGTTCGGATCACCAGTAGTCGCGGGTTCGAGTTTCACCGGGTACTAAATTAAAAAAAACACTTTAAAAAGTAATGTTTAAACAAATATCCAAAAAAATTTACCTATATCTATGAAAAGCTTTATCCTGACTGACTGATAGATCAACGCACAGTCTAATAAGCTGATAGTCGAGAACAGAAATTTAGAGAGTGTGTTCTTTGATGATATGTAGGCAATATGAAAATGTTTTTATAAATTTCAACGGGATCGGGATTTATGCAAGTGAAAACGCGGTAGACAGCTAGCAGATGTGTAGTACTCTGCATAAACATTAGCCATTCTCTACACTGCCTATGGACTATCCTTTTACAGACCGGCGGCGGCGCTACCTTCATATGAAAGCTGTTGAGCTTTTAGCCTCGAAAAAGAGATAACACACGTATTTGTCAGGGATTTTTTGCAGGGTTTTTTGCATTTAATTTCCGGATATTTACAAAAAAGCGGAAGGTTGCTATAACTTACGTACATTTTAACTTAGAAGCTAAGTATAGATGACTAAATATATTCCCAAAACATTTTTAGAGAATACTAGAAGAAAATTAGTAGCAGTATCTACTTGAAAATGTGTCGTAACCTGGAGGGTTACTGCGGTTCTTTCGACACGACAACGATACGATAATTCCAGCCGCTACGATGATTCTACTGTCAACCCTACTATCACACTGTGACAGTAAAATCATCGTATCGGTTGGAATTATCGTATCGTTGACGTTTCGAATGAACCGCAGTAACCTTCCCGGTTGTTCTTTATTGAAACCACTGTTCTAGCAGACTACAACGACATCGCCTAGCCAACTCAAAGTGGTCATGTTATACATCGGTAACGTATCGCCTTAGTAAAAGCTGGGTCACACTAAACACGTTGCGTGGCGTGTATTACATTATATCAAACTGAAAGAGAGATTCTACATCAAACGCGTGGCGCGTTGTATGCGCTTACAACCTGCGTAAGATGTGCATCGACTGTCAAATCAAGTCCACGCTAATGGGCTACCTTTGTTCTGTGAAAATAAAAAATATAGATAGAAAGTTATGTTCAGAATGTTTGTTCTGTTTTGACACTGGACAATTACGATGCAGGTATAGCGATTTTAAACATCTGAATGTGGTCATCGCATTTTGCTGCATACCTTTACAGTGCACGCAACAGCTGCACGCATATTCGCGCGGGATTGATGTGACAGTCGATGCAAATATGCGTGCGTTATAACCGAGTACATTACGCCACGCGTTTGATGTAGTAACTCTCTTTCAGTTTGATATAATGTAAGTGAGAGGGAGACACGCACGCATGTTTATTGTGATCCAACTCGGGATGGTGTTTACGCGCGTACAATACACGCCACGCAATACTTGCTACTGGTTCGTTGTGACCCAGCTTTAACTCCGTATTTACTGTATTCAGTTATTTATAGGTTTGTTAGTGATGTGGTAAGGGGTAACGATCCTATCTGCAAGTCGACAGGCAATCGGATTACTTGGTGAATTGGTACGCAAATGAGACACTGCTTATTTGACTAGGCACCGTTATTGGACTCCTGTAGACTCTTGTACTGTAGCTTAGCTGTTCATTTGGTTTAGTATAAACCTTTTATAAATAAATAATAAATATATACAAATGGTAAAGTCATTGCTCCTGGATTTAGTAAAGATGCGTTGTTGGTTCGAATCTCGCCCTGCGTCAATCGTGCGTTGTGTTTTTGCAGAAGTATTTTTCTTTTAAATATTTCTATGAAAGCCCAGTGCCGGCTTAAGCAATTAATATTTTTTTTGTAAATAATAAATACTATAATAACAGAGAATTTTATTGGAATAACTTATATCTTCTCTTCCGAGCGAGCGGTGTTGAAAACCCTAAATAGATTTTTTTTGGGGTCGGTGTAGTAGGTAAGTCATCATTGACCATAACTTCTGGAATTATCCGCCAGCGCGCGGGGAGAACTTAGGATTTGCTAGTCTCCCTCCGACCCCTTAGTCGCATTTTACGACACCCACGGGAAGAGATGGGGTAGCCCTATTCTATGCCGGGGCTACACGAAAATTGAAAGAACTGATATAGGGATTTAACAATCTTTAAAACAATATAGATTTTCAAATGACAAGCTTGTGACTTTAGATTATAAAGACTAATATTAATAACAAAATTCATGTTAAAATCGCGATGGGTGCACAATTTTGAAATATATTTAGTTAAAAACTAAATTTGCCTAGTGGGAACCACTTTATAACAAAGTACCGTAGAAACCCCTTACTTCGCCTGGTTTTGGACACATTTTTTCACTACTTTTCACTACAACTTTCACCTACTTGTATTTAATTTTCTATACATATCTCCTATGTGGTATAACTACTACATATTCTAACATCTGTGTTTAGACATATTTTCTTTTAAAGGTTCCGTATCCAAAGGGTAAAAACGGGACCATACTACTACGTTTTATTTCTATTCTAGTTACGTTACCGTAGCTAAGTTTCTCTCGCAAATTGCTGCTTTCCAGAAAATCGTTAAACATGAATCGGTACAAGTATCAATTAACGGTGATTTAATGGTTTCCGCTCCAAAGGTTTATGAAATAATACTAGTGAAGATTACGAATTTAAATTTGTTGTTTTCTCATGCTTATTATCCTGTCTAAGCTTTTTAAGCTATTTCATAGCTGTTTTCGCGGGCTTTGACCGCGGCCACCGAATCAAGATTCCGTATCGAAAATCAAATGTAACACCCTCCACTCCGCCTACGATTTTGCAACATGGTATAAAATAAATAAATTAATTTATTTGCATAAGTTAATAAAAAATGCTATGCAATAGCTTTACCGCGACAGTCTCCGAGTGCCACACGTTTTTTTTTTTATTAAAACCGTGTATCCCCGGCATAAAATAGGGTTACCCCATCTCTTCCCGTGGGTGTCGTAAAATTCGATTAAGGGATCTGAAGGAGACCAGCTTACCTTAAGTTCTTCCGCGCGGTGGCGGATAAACTGCTTTGTAGCTAGAAGGGTTGGTGTCAGGCAGGCGACCGGCCGTAAAAATATTGCCAAATCCAATTGCAGTAGGTATGGTCAATGATGACTTACCTTCTGTGCCGACCACAAATAATTTGGAGTTTTAGCGGATCCCAGCTTCTTGAGAGGGATACAAATGGGAATATCGTTCAGATGACTCGCGCAACGAGGGTTCCATACCACTAACACAATTAGGTATGGAACCCCAAAATGAACACTGGACCAAACAATCTGTGAACGCAACTTGAACGTTAAAATTTATTTTACTACTGGCGCCAGTCTTTTACTCCATCACCAGATGGCGCTAGTGGTAAAAGGACCTCACGGTATCGTTGTGTTTTGGTGTCAAAGATCTCATTTGTTGTAAATATATAAGGGCTTAAATATTTGTTTTGGATATATTGTTTTTTTTTTTTTGTATTTTTTGTGCTACAGAAATACATCATCTGTAAAAAAATCAATCGTTACGGTTTATGAGATACAGCCTGGTGACAGATAGACGGATGGACGGACAGACGGACAGCAGAGTCTCAGTAATAGGGTCCTATTTTTTTCCTTTCAGTACGGAACCCTAAAAATTAAGTACAAAATGTATTATATAGAAGTGTTTATGTATCATACCACACCACTTCTCATATTTTATAAAAACAGTGTTTTTTAACCACCCCAGAAGGTGTAATATAATAAAGTACCTACTAGTTGTACAAAAACGTTTTTCGCTCCTCTCTCCATGTTATTTTACGAAATCAACTTTCATTTGCGTATTATCTGTGGGTAGAATCTTGTTTAGAATTTTATACCAAGAGCAGTGATTCTTTATTCAGAGTCTTTGATTTTCCATAGATATAATTTATCTTAATCGAGTTCGAAGTAGAGTGCGTTTCATCTTTAATTACCTATGCCGTCGTGTTGGTAGCAAAACAAAAAAGTCTTGCCTTAATATCTTGAATGTGCTATACCCTAAACCTTGAATATAGGAAGATTCGTTCATTCATTCCTTATATACAAATCCCCCTAAATTCAAGGTAGCACATTATTTTTTTTATATTTTATACTTTTTTGTTTTGCTACCAACATGACGGCATAGGTAATTAAAGATGAAACGCACTATAAGAGCAAGATGTGCTTATTTAATTTTAAGTGATAGCGAAAAGACAGCTGTCCAATTTTAATGTCAAAGAACAATGACAGGTCGCCAAACAACGTTTTTATCAATTTAAAACTTAGGCGTCTAGATATAAAAAAAATACTAGAAGAATCTACAGAAGTCCCAGAATACATAAAACTAACTAAAACACCTTATATCACCGAAGTTAAAAAGATAAGAGTATTTTAAAATAGCCTTCTCGGCCGTTGTCGCCATGTTGGATTAATGAGGAATTAAAAAAACAGTTGCGTGTTTTTTGATATTAGAAAATAAAATACATACGTGATTAAAATATAGACGTTACACGCAATTACATTAAGTTTCAGTATCTCGAGAAATGGCATCTCGAGAGTCCGGGGCCAAAAAAGAAAAAAAAAAAGTTTTTTTGACATTTAGTTTCAGTCTAAATATGGTGCATCGGAAGTTGAAGTAATAGTAATAATAACTTTTTTTTTTATTTTAAAAACGTTCGTCCTTTTGAATAAACTAATAGTGTCAAAAACCACAAAAAAAAAATTGAAATTCATTCGTTATACACTCATTTTTAGACGTTTTTGTTGGGTGATATCAAGACCGCCTACGTTCTTTGTTTACCATTTTGTTCGAACATGGGGTTTCTATGTTTACATTTCTTTGACATAGAGTACAATAAAAAAATGACGAATTATGCAGAGATTTGTTTAGGCTTTGCGCAAACGGGCTAAGTTTAAGTCTATTCTATATTCTAAGTGTAAGTCTATTCTATTTTATTCTAATAACACAGGCTACTTTTTATCCCGATATTCCTAGGTTCCCGTAGGCTATTTTTTATCCTGACACTCCGCGGTTTCACCCGTGGGATCGGGACCCGACTCCCAATCCCACGGGTGAAACCGCGGGGTGAGCTAGCTCTATATAGTTTGGTCGAATCGAGCCTAAGTAGGTAAAGTGGTTAATCAGAATAAAATTTGAGTCTACAAACAGTCGGCAAATATATTACTAGCTTTTATGTTTCACCATAAAATACGGCGTTATTAAAGCCAAGCCGTTTATATGCGCTCTATAAACCAGTGCACAAATAATCCACAGCTTAATACCAAGAAAAGGAAATTGTTTGTTTTACGAGAAATTTTCTTTTAAATCGACATGTTTAGCACCGTTTAGTATTCCAGAGAAATAAACATTTAAGTTTTTGTTTAGGTTTTGTGGAAATATAAAGGAATCCTAATATTGTGTGAGCAGGTGTCTTCTAGTGGAACGTGCTAGGTTGACTGCATCGTGCTTTTATTTTTTGTAATCCGCATTCCGCAAACATACCCTTTTTTATTAGTCAAAATTGTCCCACTGCTGGGCAAAGACCTCCCTCCAACTCTTCCATTTGGGTTTATTTTGGGCTATGTTTTGCCACTCAGGGTTAAATTTGTCGATCTCATCTAATTGCTTTGCTTGCGTCTAGCCTTGAGCAAGAGGTCTGGAAAGACCATGAAACTAAAATGCTAATTATAAAAGCAATGCGGTTAAAACTTATAGATAATCTCTAATCTCCAATTTTTTAGGCAGTTAGTGTCGACAAGTTTATTATGTCTAAGTTTCTTAGATATTTTCATGGCTAAACCTAAAGGTACCTTAAAGGTATACGACCTGTCGCCCGTTGCCAACTCGTACCGTTAGATGTTCTTTAGCCGAGCGTCCACCGCTGACTGAACTAAGTAGTTAGCTTAGCTTAGCTTACCTCTTCATAGTCGAGACTGTTTTTCAAATATGTGCGCCCGCCGCAACGTATGCCAGCTATACTCAGGTGAATTAAAGCTAACAACATTTACTAGAAATAATTTAAAGAAATAATATATCACAAATATACAAAAAAAGAAGATTTATTTTTCCTTAAAATATTTCTAGTAGAACTGCCTAGAGCAAAAAAAACAAATTACGAAATATTTAACTAAGTAGGTACATTTAGTAGGCGGCGCGGCGTCGGCGGTCACCCACGCGGTAACAATTTCCCTACAAAATTACTGAGTGACACAAACACGGCACTTTCAATTGCGGCCGTGGACACACTTCGATACTCGATGTTTAAATTTAGTGTCTGGTGTCAAGTGTCGTCCGTGTATATTTAGCTTTATGTGCCAGCCACACACTAACTGTGTGGCGGAATATAGCATGGCAACAAGGCAGAGATATTAATTGGGCACATTACTCGTCATTACTCGACAGTCGCAAGCAAAAGTGCATTCATCGATGACACTCGTGATACCTTTTCAATCATGGATTACGGGAGAACTTCATTTAAGAGGAGTATCAACGCCAACGACCTTGAAACTGAAAATCCCTGTCGGGCTCATCGAAAGTTGTTGATTATTTCATGACGGAATGTCGTAGAACTTTTTTTTGTGCACAGATTGTAGGTGACATTGTTTCCTACATTTTGGTGTAGTTTTAAGACAAGAACCTCCTATTGGTGCAAAGCCTATCCAAATTTTAGACAAAAAATGTCTGATTTGGCTAAAATGTCGATAGGCTTCAATACGTTTTGACATATTTGTATGGAAACTGCACTAAAATATCGGAAACAATGTCGCCTACAATCTGTACACAAAAAAAAGTTCTACGACATTCCGTCATGAAATAATCAACAATTTTCGATGCGCCCGACATGGATTTTCAGTTTTTCAGTATAGGGCCCTTAATAAGTGCTCTTCAAATGTAGTGCCATATGTTACATGAACCCGATGAGATTGGAACTAACCGAGACCCAGGGTTTCGGGTTGCACCATATTATCATCCAATAATCGTCAAACTTAATTTAACTATCTACCGATTACATATTTTCTACCAAATTTTAGATTTGGTTAAACCACGGAACCCGATGGAATCGGAACTATCTGAAGTCAGATGGGTTTCTGGTTCCCAACTTGTATGGCTCTAAAACTGTAGTCGAGTTCTGTTTCAAAGACCAACTTCATTTCAACGTATCCATGTCGGTGTTTACTTCAACGTAGAAAGTTTTAGCAAATTATTTTCCAAGTTCGAAAATCTGAGGGTCAGTATGTATGTTTGTTACTTCTGGAAGCAAAACCCACTGAAAGTTGAATGTGTACTTATTTGGTATGTAATTAGATGGGTTTTCTGGAAAATCTAAGTTTGTGTCTCAAAAGAAACGTGACTATAACGGGTGAAATCACGTGGTTTAACTATTAAGGTTTAATTTATGAATATACCAAAATTAGCAAAGTTTCCGCGTCCAAAAGTACTCGTATCAAGTTCGAGTAAGATCCTAAACCAACGTCCTTTTGCTTGTTTGTTTTAACTTAGTCAATTGAGAGCTCACATAAATCCACTGGCGTATATTAAACTCTAGGCTTTGTTCCAAGACTTATACAAGACACGAGTAGGAGAGCGGTAATGCGCTATGAGGCAACAGCTGCCTTCCTTGATTAAGTCATAAATATGCAGTATGGGTACGAAACATGTATGCCACGAACCCCATTCTCCTCACATAGCCACGTTTATATGGTTTTTATAATATTTTTTTGTAGTCTAATTCAAAGGTAGAGAGAATTTTTGGAACGGGCAAAAATACAATCTTATTACATGATAATGTGAGAAAATTAGTGTTATTTTGCGCTTTGTGAGACGAATATTCTCGTGTGTCAATTTAATTTAAATTTATTAAATGAGACTGCATTTCATGCATCCATATTTCTTTCTTTTGGCCACGAAATTCCTCTTTATTTTGAACTTTGCAACGAAACTGATATTTCATTTAGCATAGGTTACTTAAATAACACATATATCACTTTTAATTTTACATTATATTTTTTTTCACATTTTTGTGATATTAATTTAAGTTTTATTAATAACATTATTTTTATTGGTACAGTTTCTCTCTGGTTTCGGAATGGACTATAGTAAACCACTGCGCTATTTATGCTGCTAGTAGTTAGAATTTTATGATCGAACTCAAGCAGCAAATTGTAATATTTTTACGAAATAAAAACACATGACAAACAGAAAACACTCAAAAACACGTTTTATTTTAAGATATTATATAGCTACTAATACTTAGGTAGAGGTGGTGTTTAAAACATATTCCATATTTCTTTAATCTTAGTGAAACCTATACTAATAAATTATCTATACTAATATTATAACGAGGTTACATTATTGGTAACAGTTATGTATGTAAGTATTTTCCGGGTATTCTCTGAAACAACTGAACCGATTTCAAAAATTCTTTCACCAATATAAAGCTACATTATCGAGGGGTAACATAGACTACTTTTGAACCCAATCCTGTAAGTAATATATAAAAAGCCGCTGCAGTGCTGACAATATTGTTATGTCTGTCGTAAAAATGAAATGAGCTAAGATAAAGCCGATGAATGACGATTAAAACTTTAAGAGCACCATTGAGTTTGCGGTAATTTTACCGCAGGGACTCGGGATTATTATCTTATCTGAAACTTGTCTGTTTGATTTTTAACTTGTTATTGCATTCCTAATCATTAGTTATAAAACAAGATACAGGGATAAGTAAAGAGTTTGGAGTTCACAAGCGTTTCACGTAATCAAAGCCTCTCGGGCCGACAAGTAAAGGTCAGTCAATAGTAGATTACCAATCTTAAAGTCGCCCAATAGTTTAATTTCAAGGTAAACTTTTCTTAAAACGTAAACATAAATTATATAGTAAGTACCTACAGTATAATAGTAAACAAACATACCTATACTCTATTTCAGAAACTTAAATCAAAAATTTAAACAAAATCCCCATTTGACATGCTCTTTATTTACTTTTTGCTATAAAATTTACTGTCAATTTTAAAGTCTTAGATCTCGACCGGATCGGACTACAATCGGATCTATTGGTTTCGTTGATTTGTTATGAAGATACTTTATTCGTGTTAAGTTTGACAGCTGTCAACTATCTGGTTTTATATGTCGATCGTCTTTTGTTTCTACTTCGATTTGTCTTTTGTTTTGATCACTTTTTCTTTTTATTTCGATAGTCTTTTGTTGTTAACTGCGATCGCGTTTTGATTTTAATTCAATAGTCTTTTGTTTATAATTCGAATACTCATTTATTAGTGCTTAAGTCCGTTTTTTAGGGTTCCGTACCCAAAGGGTAAAAACGGGACCCTATTACTGAGACTTCGCTGTCTGTTTGTCCGTCTGTCCGTCTGTCTGTCACCAGGCTGTATCTCATGAACCGTAATAGCTAGACGGTTGAAATTTTCACAGAAGATGTGTTTCGGTAGCCGCTACAACAACAAAAACAAAATAAAACAAATATTTAAGAGGGGCTCCCATACAACAAACGTGTTTAAAAAAAAACAAGGAGTTTAGTACAATGTGAGGTCGCTTCTGATTGGTCAGGACAAATCGAGTTGGTCATGGAATTCAAAATGGCTGCCCTATCTGTCAAATATACCAGTCTGCCTTACTTACCAAAGAGTTTCTTATAAGTTTCAGATTTTCTTTGTGCCAAGGTTTTTTTTTTTTTTTTTTGAGTGATTCGGTCGTTTGATGGGAGTAAGAATCGAAGATAAATATTTCATATTTTTCTATAAAATTTAAAAATTGGTTGTTGTAAACCATTTTAGGGTTCCGTATCCAATTGTGATAGTGGTACGGAACCCTTTGTGCGCGAGTGTCGCACTTGCCCGGTTTTTTCATTTATAGATAACTGTATTGATATGCTGGAAAATGAATATGATTTATTTTGGAAAAGTAGTTTCGAATAAAATCTGAACTTTTGCAGGCGATTATCTCTGTCTCTCCGTCTCTGCCTTCTAGTATATTAACGTAAGAGTACTAAAGCAAAATTTCCACAGTAGCGATAAAGACACACATAGAGAGGTTATTATGCGAAATAATTCGTCTAAAGCGACCGAGTTAAGCTTAAAGCTTGAAGTCGGTGGCAACGGCAACTAACAGGAGTTTAAGCTAGTGACAGATAGATAAAGTTTTTTGTGTGTTTCCATCCTAGGGCCAGTCAAGAATAAGCCAATAAACTCCCCGATGGAATATAGTACGGTTCACTGATCGTTTATCCAGATATTTTATTGCCTCGAATATTTTACCTCCAAACTTTACCGAGATATCTAGGAACGCTCCGTATCTATTTAAATGAGGTTTATTCGTTTGAGAAATCAATTTTTGTTATTGATTTGATATGTGTTTTTGCTATATCAATCAAGAGTAAATAAATAAATTTTGTGACAATTAAACAACACCATCTATCCAGATGACAGATGTAATGGGGTTACATCTGTTTCTTAACCCAACACCCGGGGTTGGGGTCCGCTAAACCCCAAACTTGATTTTGTTTTTTATTTGGGGTCGGCGTAGTAGGTACCTACTACCTACTGCCTAAGCCATAATTATTGACCATACCTTCTGCAAATAGATTTGGAAATATTTATACTGCCGGCCGCCTGACTGACACCAACCATCCGGAGAACTTAAGGTTTGCTAGTCTCCCTCAGATTCCTTAGTCGCCTTTTACGACACCCACGGGAAGAGATATTCTATGGGGATACACGGCTCGGCTAAGTAAAATACATCTTCTGTGAAAATTCCAACCGTATAGCTATTACAGTTCATGAGATACAGCCTGGTGACAGAGAGACGGACGGATAGACAGCGAAGTCTCAGTAATAGGGTCCGTTTTTACCCTTTGGGTACGGAACCCTAAAAAACATATAATTACAAAATTATATCTAAAAGTATTTCTCTGTCTCAAAATACGAAATCCCAAAGAAACAGAATTGTAAATCAGCATGAAGTAAATAAACAAAAATATACAATTCCAATTGTCTAAATTAAATGTAATCCCTAAAATTTAATAACCGCCGCCATTTGAATATTCAACATTGGAATCCGCAATCAGAAAATGTTCAATATAATCCCGTTAATACAGACAATTGCTGTAACCTTCACTGCCTTCACAGCCTTCACCGGACGATGATTTAGAACAATTTACGTAATAAACAAACAATTTATGATTTTCAGAGTTTGGCGGGAGAGATGAATGGTTCTCTATTCAACCAAAGCGAAGTCGTTTATTATTCATTTCTATGGATGTAGATTGGTACCTTATTTTTGTTCTATTTAGTTGCCCAGTATTTTTCCGTTGTGCTGAGTTTTATAGGTCGGTGCAGCCACTAAAGAATACAGAACGTAAAAATGTACATTAAACGCATTTTTCGGTTTTAAAACTTTGTGTTTATTACTTTTGACATCCTTTCTATCCAACATCCCTAAAACAAAAGAAAAATGAATGTACATTGTACAAACGTTACTTTATCGACTACCTATATGTCTTGGCCACATTGCCGGGAAATGCCGTTAATTATAGCGATGATGGTCCATGAACGTTGGTGTAGCCACTCCATTAATGCTTTAAAATTATTGCCACAATAAAATAATTGCACTAATAAAATGATTGCAACAATAAAATGATTGCAATAATAAAATAATCGCGATAATGAGTATGACGTTTCCCCTTATAATTTACGATCCCGTGGGAATTTCGGGATCAAAAGTAGCCTATGTTACTCAGGGTAAATGTAGCTTTCTAATGGTGAAAGAATTTTTGAAATCGGATTAGTAGTTTCAGAGATTACCCTCAATATACATACATACATACATACATGTTACCAACGTTACCTCTTTATAATATTAGTATAGATTGTTGTGGACCATTGAGTTAATAAGTAGTAACTAGAGATGATGTCTCAAACACCCAACACTCCTTGCCCTGCAGTTTCACCTTCAATTCACTATTTTTTACTGACTTCAAAAAATGAAGGAGGTTTTCAATATATTCACGCTGTGCTCTACTATATTATTTACGATTTCGATGATTCTTTTTTTTTATAACGTGAAAATCTCGAGTAGGCCACAAAAAAATTGGATGAAGATCTGATGAAAACCTTCGAAATGATGAGCAGAACAGCATCCCAAAATGCAGTAAATTAATATTTTTTGGACTTTTGCACTTTTCGAAATCAAATTGATGGAGCACCCACAGCACCTTCTCATTAAAAAACTTCTCAACTAATTCAAAAACTTACTTCAAAAAAATAAGAAAATAACCTCTCTTGCATACATACACTCGACTTTTATCTATTATGTAAGCTGAAGTCGGGCACTTTTACTGGGTAGATAAAGATGGTGTGTAGTTTAGCTGCCTGTCTTCAGCTTGCACAACAGATAACTTTCTTAAGGTTATCAAATGTTATTTTTTCTTTTTTTTTTAAGTTAGGTTTTGAATTTTTCAATTATAAAAGGAACTAGCAGCGCGACGCGGTTTCACCCGCGTAAATTCCGATCCCGTGGGAATATCGGGATCAAAAGTAGCCTATAGCCTTCCTCAATAAATGGACTATCTAACACCGAAAGAATTTTTCAAATCGGACCAGTGGTTCCTGAGATTAGCGCGTTCAAACAAACAAACAAAAAAACAAACAAACTCTTCCGCTTTATAATAGTAATAGATTTCGTTTGGTGATTAAAAGATGAAGAAATTTTTTTTTTGTTTTATATTTGAAAAGGAAAAATTTTATTTCATTTCACAACAGTAATGAATTCATACGTCATACGTCATACGTCATACGTCATACGTCATACGTCATACGTCATACGTCATACGTCATACGTCATACGTCATACGTCATACGTCATACGTCATACGTCATACGTCATACGTCATACGTCATACGTCATACGTCATACGTCATACGTCATACGTCATACGTCATACGTCATACGTCATACGTCATACGTCATACGTCATACGTCATACGTCATACGTCATACGTCATACGTCATACGTCATACGTCATACGTCATACGTCATACGTCATACGTCATACGTCATACGTCATACGTCTAAGTCATACGTAATACGTCATACGTAATACGTCATACGTAATACGTCATACGTCATACGTCATACGTCATACGTCATACGTCATACGTCATACGTCATACGTCATACGTCATACGTCATACGTCATACGTAATACGTCATACGTCATACGTCATACGTCATACGTCATACGTCATACGTCATACGTCATACGTCATACGTCATACGTCATACGTCATACGTCATACGTCATACGTCATACGTCATACGTCATACGTCATACGTCATACGTCATACGTCATACGTCATACGTCATACGTCATACGTCATACGTCATACGTCATACGTCATACGTCATACGTCATACGTCATACGTCATACGTCATACGTCATACGTCATACGTCATACGTCATACGTCATACGTCATACGTCATACGTCATACGTCATACGTCATACGTCATACGTCATACGTCATACGTCATACGTCATACGTCATACGTCATACGTCATACGTCATACGTCATACGTCATACGTCATACGTCATACGTCATACGTCATCGTCATACGTCATACGTCATACGTCATCGTCATACGTCATCGTCATACGTCATCGTCATACGTCATCGTCATACGTCATCGTCATACGTCATCGTCATACGTCATCGTCATACGTCATCGTCATACGTCATCGTCATACGTCATACGTCATCGCTGAGTTAGTTTGATTTTGATTTTCCAGCTTTTCTTTTTAAATTTTTCCTGAATTTTCTTTGCTATAAACCTCACGGAGCCCGAGACCTTTCCAACGAATGCAAAACCGTGGAAATCGGTTCGTGCGTTCTGGAGGTTTAGCGTCAGGAAGGAAAACCCGACTTATTTTTATATAGTCGTCTGTGGTCAAAGGTGTCCTAAGAAAGTACTGTTACCATTTTCATATTGAACAAACATAGTGTCCGTTCTGTGGTAGGTTGATCTTTGATTATTTGTATGCAATTTTATTTTTCAGTTTTAACGTATTTTTTAACAATTATTTCGTTTATTAACCGATAAAAGGTGATCCCGTGGTCTTTGTTTTGTTGTTTTTGAACTATTTTTGGAGGTTTTTATACGATATCTTAGGAATTAAATTATTTTTCTAATATGTGTGACCTCGCCCGCTGTCGAACTGTCACTGAACGTTTTGATGATAGTGTGGCTGCAGTTGCTTGGTTCAACAGTCTTCCTTCAGATGCCATATCTACTTTAGGCACAGAATACATAAATAGTAAAAGTACAGAAGCTACACTGTTGAACGTCATTTAAATAATAGTGATCCTTGCCAAGACACAATAAAGCGCAATTCAGATCACCAAGCAATACCTGTGTTCTGAAAACATTCTAAATTCAAATAAGTGTCAAATTTCGCGATAGGGTTGTCTATTTAAAGTTTTTTACCCGAATACGGCAAAAAGGAGGGTATGATTTTGAAGAATAAAATTTATTATGTGGAAATAGTGTTTATTCTAAAAACTATCACTTCCCCTATCACATCCATCCCGCACACCATAAGCCGACACCAATACAGTCTCCACATATTAGTGGCCCATATTAGTGGGCTAGCATCATGTAGAGGGGTCATAAAATTGATAATTCGCGTGTTCGCGTGAAATAATATCATTGACATAATGATATTATTTCCATGCATGTTTGAGAAAATCTAGTTAATAATTTGCCGACTAATTAGCTATAGGTAAGTTAAATGCGTTTTTTTTACCTCTCTTAATCTAATGTCTTTTGGTAGCGTGAAAATATGACGTTCCGATGCTTATGACTATTATTTAGGCAACCAAAAGAGATACGATATGACTGATATGAAATAAATATGATTTAGACCTCATGTTGTAAGCGATACGAATACGATATGACTGATATGATATAAATATGATTTAGACCTCATGTTGTAGGGTTCCATACCCAAAGGGTAAAAACGGGACCCTATTACTGAGTCTTCCCTGTCTGGCCGTCGGTCATCAGGATATATCTCATAAACCGTAATAGCTAGACGGTTGTAATTTTTCAAGATGATGTATTTCCGTTGGCGCTATAACAACAAATACTAAAAAGAACAAATATTTGTCCCATACAACAAACGTGACTTTTGACATTAAACGTAACGATACCGCGATGTATTTTTACCACTAACGCCATCTAGTGATGGAGTATTAGACTTAACGTTCGTGTTGCGTGTATGCATTGGTTGGTCTAGTGTTCATTTAAGGTTCCGTATCAATGACCACTTTTAATTTTTTCGTACCATTATCATGTGGTACGGAAACGGAACCCTTCGTGCGCGAGTCCGACTCGCACTTGGCCGGTTTTTCATAAGAAACGTGACACACGATTTTTTTTTATTTACGTGAAACACAGCCCGCAAGCTCCGGTACACTAGCGAGGCGAGCTTGACAACCGGCGTACATGCATTTCGCTTAGTGCAGTTGTCGTTTCATGACAGATCGCGGAGTGGCATAGGCCTGGTTTTGGTGGCAAAACAATCAATTTAGTTTCGTGAAAGATATCGAGTGTAGTGAATATAAAAAACAGTTCTGTTTGTAATACGGAATTATCGCGTTACAAACAGATGTTTACGTGGAGTTGCAATAAAATTAACTACCATTTTTGTTGTACTCGCCTACCCATATTCAAAAATTAAAAACCATCTAACGCGTGATATTGGCCCAAATTGAATAAATGGTGGCAGAAAGGCCATAAACAAAGAACTGAACTGAACTGAGCGAGGCGAGCTTGACAATCGGCGTACATGCACGCAAATGCGTGCAGTTGTCATTTCATGACAGATAGCGGAGTGGCATAGGCCTGCTTTAGGTTGAGTAATCGGTAATTGCTACAAGTCTACGAGCTCGTAGATCCTCTACGCCGTAGCGTAGACCGTAGAGTTGTAGTACCATGCATACAATAACATACATACAAGATACGTGCGAAAACATAAACCTTACTTCAAACTTGAAACTCCAGAAAATGAAAATTCTTCCTTCTGAAAATGACTTACTATGAGTTTACTTGGCTATGAGTTTAAAAAATTTTGCAAAGTAAAATAATAAAACACACTATTAATATTACGATCCTTAAAAAAAAACAATAGCCTCAAAGCGTAAAAGTTTAGTCTATGACAGTTTCACTTCTACTAATTAAAATCTATGATCATTTTTAGAGTCACAAAAGTAATATTCATTGCGAAAATTAAATTCAGTTCGAGTATAAATCGGGTCCAAATTCGGCAATACATTAAAGTTAAGCGATGCTATTTAAATTTACCGATCCAGCCAACGCAACGTTAGCTATCAATATTTGGTCATTAGTGAAACGATTAACATAATTTGCTTCATATTTTACTGCAGCAATATCGTATGTTTCCTGTGAAAGCTGTTTTTTGGCGTTGCGTGTTTATTGCTCGCTAACTGTAAATATAAATGAATAACCCCCTTACTTATAAACGATGACTAAGTTTATGTAACGTTTATATCACTAGATGTTTACTTTAAGTTAAAGTTCATGACACAGTAAAAGATACTTTACTTTATAAACTTTACGTATGTTAGTCATCGTTTATAAGTAAGGGAGTAATCAGCACGTTAATTTGTCTCACTGCAGGACAAAAGCCTCTTAAGCCTCCTCTTACGGGGATTAAGACGCCACGGGAGCCTATTCCGGATTGGCGAAGATCTATGCCTTCGAACCGTGGTGAGTCCTAGGACATGTCGATTTTCTCAAAATTCTCCTTCACCATAAGAGTGATGTTATTAGCGCAGATAACTTTTTCTTATAGAAAAATACATTGGTGCGCGGTCGGCTGGGATTCGAACCCACGACCCTCGAAGTGAAAGTCGGGGTATCTACCACTAGACGCACACCGATCAATAGTTACTGCCGCTAACTATCTTCTTCTCATCTGAGCGATGTTCCCGGTTGCATCCTTGATGTGAGCCCGGGGTCCGCTAAAAGCCCAAATAATTTGTAGTAGGCACAGTAGGTAAGTTTTCATTGACTACACCTACTGCAAATAGATTTGGCAATATCTTTACGGTCGGCCGCCTGCCTGACACCAACCCTCCTAGGGACCAAGAAGTTTACCTTCCACCGCGCGGCGAGAACTTAAGGTTTGCTAGTCTCCCTCAGATCCCTTAATCGCCTTTTACGACACCTACGGGAAGAGATGGTGTAACCGGGGATACACGGGCGGCCGCTAACTATAGAGTTCAGAGTCGCTCGCTATGCTTTTAGTCTCCCTGCGCGATAGAACCAGAAACCCGAATTCATAGGAGAACCAAAGTCACCGTCATAGCATTTTGTCATTTGTCATTGTGTTGATAATTTGTCTTTGACATGACGAGGTACTCGTATAAACATGTTATACACATCAGTTATACACTACCTATAGAGATTCTACAAAAGACCTTTTCGGTGTACCTACTCTTATTCCGTTGTTATTCTGAAATTAAAAAAACTGAAGACGCAATATAAATTTTGCATATTTTACCACAATATAAATACTTCAACGACAGGCATTAAAATACCGCACCACATGATCGCCGACAAAACTTATTTAGGTAATGAAAAATAAAGCTAATATTTTTTACACATGTACACGTAGCTCGGTTGCGATGGCATGACATAAAAAGTAGTCCCGATACCGAGGGAATAAAACGGGATAAAAAGTAGCCTATGTGTTATTGTGGGTCTCCAGCTATGTATATTCTAAGTCTCATCGCAATCGGTTCTGTAGTTTTTGCGTGAAAGAGTAACAAAGTCACGTACATACATACATAAAAACTTTCGCGTTTATAATAATAGTAGGATAGTAGGAAGTATGATAACCGTTATGTAGGTAATTATTTTTCATGTTTATCGTACAAATAAAATAAAATATTAGAATTCTCAGTAACATACATGTAGCCCGTCTACGGGCTGGATTATCTTTTGAAGTTCCAAGTTTCGTATTTCCCGAAGTAGACGACATGATTTATTTCCAGAAAATACTTGCAGATAGGTGCATCGCACAGTCTTTGTTGGTCGTAAGAGGAAAGACACAAGTTTGGTGAACGTACAAGTACGAGCAAATTGTCTAAGTTCCGTACTATTTGTCGTGTACAGAAAATTGCATAATTAACATTTTGCGCTACTCTTATGCTTACGTTTATACCACTATTTTCTAAGAACGTTATGCTTATTTATTAACTAAATTAGTTAAAGGAATTTCTAGAAATATAACCGAATACTACTCAATAAATTTATACTATTCCACAGTATGCAATCCACCACCACTACAACTACTCTTTCAAATCAAATCAAAATCAAATCAAAGTACGATTATTCATTCGGATATTAGCAAGATATTTCTTAAAAATGACAGTTTTTATATCTAATCTACTGTGTCTTCGGAACGCGACCTCCAATGAGAAGAAGACACAAGAAACTCATGGGGTTAAAATATTCAATGTCAAATTATTAAGGTATTAAAGTTTTTTGCCAGCGAGTGTAGACGAGTGCATAGCAGCTACAAAAGGCAACGGGATTGGTAATCCTCCCGTCCTCCCGTTCTCAGTAAAACTTTTTTTCGTTTTTACCAAAGGAACTAAATACTTCCTCACATCGTATGTGGCCTGCGGACTCGGACTGGACGTGTTAAACTTTAGAAAAGATTGCTCGACCCAAATTGAATGCTCGAACGAGGCAGATTCTAATCGAAAGTTTTTCCTTTTGTTTTTACCCTAATCGAAATTCTTTGGAAAAACTATTTTTAGATTAGCTTGTTCATACTCATTTACACCTTAAGATGAACGCATCCGGGTGGAAAGGAAAGAACAAAATAAACTTATTTTTTAAGATATTGCATAGCTTTTATCGCGGGCTTTGAGCGCGGTGACCGAATCAAGAAATCCCGTAACGAAAATAATTTATATCTACACTTCTATACTAATATTATAAAAAAGTAACGTTGGTAACATTTATGTATGTATGTATGTCAGTATGTATTTTCCGGGTAATCTCCGTAACTAGAGAACCGATTCCAAAAAATCTTTTTTGAAAAAAAAAAACTACGCTAGCTAAGCAGTTTAAAATACTTATAATAAAATATATACCTACAATGAAAATGATATTTTAAAACCCACTAAACGATTTCAAAAGAGCTATCTAACGTTACCTCTTACGATGTGAGAGAAGCGAGGTACCCTGTCTGTCTACGAAACCCTAAAAACGAATTGATACATAAAAATAAAACCATTGGTAATATTCCGTTATTAAATGATTTTATTTAAAAAATATCTTTTGTTCGGTCAGAAACCTATAAAATGTAGTTAAGCTTTTTCACTATTTCGCAGAATTTATTATTCCACCACTGCACTACTGATTCAAATTTAGTCATTAGAAATTGAGGATTTCAGTAGAAAAAAAAGTTAGAGATAATAAAAGAATGCAAACCTCTGTAACGACGACGAATATTTTTGTATTCAAATTTAATATAGTCGAGGGTTCAAATTCCAATGGCAACATTTTATTTTGGAATGTCCTTTTTCAATACTTAAATAATGATATCTCTCACTACCGATAAGCTTTCGCATTTATTGAAATAAATGAATTTACCTCAGTCACATTCAGAATGTCTGTCCTGGGTTTCAAGACTGCTCTTACAATCGTGTCTCAATAGAGTGACGATAGAATAGTCATTGTCAAATTTAACAAATGTGGTCAAATGTGTCAAATACATCATAATAGTGGTGTATCAAAACAGAGTCCCAAGTCTGGTCTCACACTCATGACTCAATTGAGTGTCGATAGAATGGTCAATGTCATATTTGACGTTAGACTACATTAATGAGAACCAAGTCAACCCCCTTACTTATAAACGATGACTAACAGATGACTAAGTTAAATAAATGTATTGTGATTTTGATAACTGAATGTGATTATCAAGTTTTTATACTGTAGAAACAGTTATCCTGTATTTTATTTAACTATTTTACTGAACACTTTTTGTAGCCAGACAACATTACATGCACACGACATTGTTTGCATAAAGACGAAACTTTTTAATAAATTTATGGGTGTTTGTTAACTTTAATACTCGATGGAAATGCCGTTTGTAGGCACTAATGTTTGTCACTGTTCTTTACGTTATGCGACAAAACGTGTGTCTGTGAAATAATGTGTTTTACATATATTTTAATCGCAGTCGGTTGAGTGATTTTTGCGTGAAGGACTAGCAAACACACAGACACACACACGCTCACAAATTTTCACCTTTATTGTATTAATAGGATGTGCGATACGAACCGATTACAAATTAAGTATACCTATATAAATAATAATTATATTTAATTATAGTATACCCTATGCATGTCATTGTCCCCTATGACTGTACCCATCCTTCTCTTTCACCGTACGTATATAACGTAGAAAAATTAAATCTACGTTATATATGTGTCAAACTCGAAATCATTCTTCTTCTTTTGGTATAGTGGTGTAGCTCACCTGGTGTTAGAGTTTTCAGGCTGGCCTAAGGCCTCTTACTTGACCTGACGACTTCTATCAGAGATAACAACCGGGACTATTTGCTAACGTGCCTTCTAAAGCACTCGAGAAAATGTATTTTATTACCACACAAATTGTCGACCACCCATCTAAGTAATGACCGCACCAAGCGTCGCTGAGCCCGCATGATCATTCAAGAACACGTCACGTTTCAGAACACTAGAAATTAAATAGGACCAGCATACGTTTCTTAACACGTTCCAGAGTTGAAAGTGCCTTTAATAATTCTAATTCAACAAAGCACGGTGCACCGTGCTTGGGCAGAGCCCACATTTGTATCGTTCCCCGTCTTGAATGTGGTCAAAGATAGTTAATAATTACTTTCTTGATATAGACATAAATAAACTTTTTGGTTTTAGTCGCGGGATGTTTATTAGTTTTAGCATTGTTTCAATAGAAAGAAACCTTTCTTCTTCAGGATTGACTCATTAGTTTATCCAATATCGCGAAAACAGTATCATTAGTAAGCTACGGGAAATGTGCAAGTCTCACAATGTGCAAATCCTATTATATGTGTAACTACTTAAGTCGCAACATGTGCAGATCTTGTAAACAAATGATTATCGATTTTTGGTGTCATATGGCATTTGATAATTTTGAAACGGTGGGTAATTATGTGCATTATAAGGACTGTGTCACTGTAGCACAAGCCAGAGAGATTAATTCTGCTTAATTTTTGCAAAGGAATAAGTTTATTATTATATCCTCTCTATTACCTTGTAAATTTCAATCTCTTTAAATGCGGTACATGGTTTCGCCGCGCACTTTGCATTCTTGGCAATCGCTACCTCGTGATATGTAGTGCGGAAATAACATTAGAATGCTCTGGTTACCTGCTGCTTAATCGCTTCACCGCTATTTGGTCTGTGGCCTTAGTTTTCTTAGCATTGTTGAAAAATATGTTTCATTAATCTGTCGCTTTTAATAACCGAATTGTTTTTTAAGGCTTGAGTATTGGGTCCAAACACTTTCAGGCTTTTTAGTACCCCGTCGGGATTTGAATCTGCGACTACTGGTAATCCGAACCAGCAGTGCTTGCGAAGTTTAAATTAAGAAACTTAAATTTACAAACAAAAAATATATCCTTTTTATAATATTAGTATATAAATTAATACCTACTCTTTGTTCTTCTATACCACTACTTCTAAGGGTAGTAAAACCAGGCAATAAAACACGTCGACGGACGTCTGTCATCTTATCCGGGCCTTAAGTGATGAATGACGACGGATAACTATTGTCTTGGGGAAGTTAATTATGGGAAATACAGTATAATTTAACTTGATTAGGAAACGTTCGCGTTTATCTTAGCTTAGGGTCTGATGCTTTGAAATACCTGCTAGAAGCTAAATTAGATTATTTTTTATAGTAGGCTGGTATGGTATCACCTTAAGAGGACAGTCTACCTTTTTTTTTTTTTTTTTTTTTAAGGTGGAGAAATGCAGCCTTATGCACCTTCACGCCACTCTCGGGGGAGAGCGGCGCGGTGTGTGGGGCTCCCTACTGGCCTAGGGATGGTAGGTGGCCAGTGGTTTACCCACTAAAACTCCACCGGTTCCTCGCACGCCTTGATGTCGGGGTCGAACGCGGGGACACGTTCGTACTCGTCCGCGTCCCGACGACGTTGGTCTGTTGCCAGACCCCCTCTCTCAGAGTTTATTCGCATGAGCGGCGCACTGAAACACACGTGCGCCTCGCTCGGGCTCTTACACGGCGACAAACCCCCCCGAGTCTGCCGCCTTTGGGCCCATTTATGGTGGCATGAGGTCGTCTACACGACCTCGGCGCCTTCCGCGTCCGGGTCTTCCCGAACGGCGGCGCCTTATGGGAAGGTCAGTCGTAACTTCCCGTTCCCGTTCCGCTTCCTCCTTGGCCGACATGACGGTCTCGGCGAAGCGCAGCATGGCGTTCCAGGCCTCCCCATCGGCTACCATTAGCGACACGATCGTGGGGAGCGACAGATCGCTTCCCACCACCAATCGCAGCTCCTCCCGCTGTTCGCGCCACGCCACACACGCTTCAAGCGTATGAACAGAGGTGTCCATGATGCTTGAGCAGTGATGGCATCTCAGTGATGGAGATTCTATGCCGGGGCTACACGGCAATGTTCCAACACTGCAATGCTTAAATTCGTGGTGTATCTGCATATTAACCGGGCATGGTTTCATTTGTACACAAAGCCAAACTGTACCTTCCTACCTAGAACTGAGTTATCTTTACAAAGGAAAGTTATTTCCACAGTTTATCCGCCTCTGCGCAGGGGGAGTTTAAGGTTCGCTAGTCTCCCTTAGATGCCTTAGTTGCCTTTTACGACACCCACGGGAACAGATAGAGTAACCCTATTATATGCCGGGGCTACACCGCAATGTACCAACATTGCCATTCGTAAATTCGTGGTGTATCTGCACATTAACCAGGTATGGTTTCATTTGCGAACAAAGCCAAACTATACCTACCTACCTAACTATAACTGAGTTATCTTTACAAAGGAAAGTTATTTCCACAGTTTATCCGCCACCGGGCAGGGGGAGCTTAAGGTTCGCTGGTCAGTCGCCTTTTACGACACCCACGGGAACAGGTAGAGTAACCCTATTCTACACGGCAATGTACCAACACTGCCATTCGTAGGTTCGTGGTGTATCTGCATATTAACCGGGTATGGTTTCATTCGCGAACAAAGCCGAACCTCAGTACCTACCTACCTACCTACCTATAACTGAGTTAGCTTTACAAAGGAAAGTTATTTCCACTTACCCTCTGCGGATGACACCGCATTTGATTGATGGTAAAATTATGGAGCCCAAGAACACATGAAGATTTTTTCAAATAAGTTTTCTCTTACGTAACCTATCACAAAAACCTGTTTCTTAGACATGTTTTATAGTATATTATGCAACTAGTGAATAAAAGACGGATTTAGTGCGAGGGCCGTAGATGAATCACGAGCAAGTGAAGGATTCTAACGACTGAATCACGACCGTAGGGACTGATTCATGATGATTGAATCACGAGCGTAGCGAGTGATTCAAGTGTTAGAATCCTGAGCGACGCCAGTGGTTCATGGCCCTCAATCTAAATCCGTACTTTATTCAAGAGTTGCATACTATACTTTATACCATGACTACGAGGAAAAAATCCGGTCAAGTGCGAGTCGGACTCGCGTCGCGTACGAAGGTTCCGTACCACTATCACAAATTTCGGCAACCAATCCGTGAACGCAACGCGAACGTTAAAATTTATTTTACCACTGGCGCCAGTCTCAATTCATCACTAGATAGTAAAAAGTGCTAGGGGTGAAAATACATCACGGTATTGTTGAGTTTTTATGTCAAAATCACATAAAAGTTTTTTTATCTATTTGTTGCGGCTAAAGAAATACATCTACTGTGAAAATTTCAACTGTCTAGCTATCACAGTTTATGAGATAAAGCCTGGTGACAGACGGACAGACAGACGGCAAAATATCAGTAAAAGTGTTCCGTTTTTATCCTTTGGGTACGGAACCCTAAAACTAATTTGTATGTCGAGTATTCTTAGCGCAAGGAGTTTGGATCAAGTTTTTTTTCACGCAAGGAGGTTGTATATGCATTTAGTTATATGGACGACGAGTAAATTGTGTTCTAAATTCAAAATTCAAACAGCGTGAGTAAAAGTCGTTTTTATTCACTGTTTAGCGTGAATAAAATAAGCTTTTAAGAGTGGGAATGGTATAAAAATGATTATACCACTACTAGGTATTTTTAGAATTTATTACATCACACTTAATATTATAAATTCGAAAGTTCGTTTGTTTGTTCCCTCTTTACTGTCAAACGGCTTGACCGATTTGGATGAAAATTTGCATTTTGATCCCGATAATCCCGTAAGATCGGAACTCACGCGGGTGAAACTGCGGGACGCAGCTAGTTTTATTTATATAGGTGTGTAATATTCTCACCAGATGATAAGTGATGATGGGGTCGACGATGTGGCACGCTGCCGCTCGCGCTAGCGATCACGTAGTTCAAACATACCAATATTATAACCGCGAAAGTTTGCAAGTATGTATGTATGTCTGTCTATATGTGACTTTGTTACTCCTTTACGTAAAAACTACTGACCTAATTGCGATGCAACTTGGAATATTCCCTCGGGATCGGGACTTATGCGGGTAAACCCGCGGGGCGCAGCTAATTATAAGATAAATGGAGAGGAAGACCATAACTCTCTTGAGATTTTATGAACTACAAGGTTCACAATAAAAAAAACAAATTCAAACATCTATCCAAAAGCTATCTAGGTTCATGATCGTTTTGAATCGTCAGTAATCTAGTGTCTTGGGAGCGCGACCTCCAATGAGAAGAAGACACAAGAAACTCGTGAGTTTTTTCGCTGTGATCATGCGGTTCACATTATCGCATATTTAGAACTATAGTGGAACCGGAGCAATAATAATCTATATTTATAAAATGCTTTGTCCTGACTGACTGGCTGATTGATCTATCAACGCACAGCCTAAATCACTGATAGTAGAGAGCTGAAATAAAGAACACACTCTCCAAGAGTGTGTTTTTTATTTGACGTATGCATCCGATAAGAAAGGGTTGTTGAAAATTCCCACGGGATCGGGACTTACGTAAGTGGAACCGCAGGACTTGGTTACTCTATACTATAATTCTTACTAACATAATAAGATCCGACTAGTAACCACAAATGTCAATAAAAATCGAAGAAAAAGTCGCTCCATTAAATCGCGTCAAAGTATTTGCTCCACATAAAATAATTGTATTCCTTTACTTGTGTAAGTAATTTAAATATTCATACAAAAGTAATTGAAATACTAAAACGGAAACATATTTCAAAAGAAACATTCCCCGAAATCCCCGCAGTACATGAAATGGAACTTCATTTTAAGATGTTTGAAGGAAATGTACAATTTTCCAATAAATCGTAGGTAAGTACTTACCGGAATACCTGTAGAGATCTTTATTAAAATTCCAAAACGCTCGCTTGAACCGAAGAATTTCATCTAACAAAAATTAAAGTACGAAGTGGGTCATGCGACGCGACAGCTCGAAACACTTCCATTTTTCTTTGCTTCAACCAACTGATGTATTGTGAGTACGCGCTTACATACTAACAATAGATAATTATTCAGTTGTCTGAAAGTAAATTGTCTGTGACGTCCCGTTCTATGGAGCCTTAAAAGGCTGTTGTCGTCTGCTATTTTTTATGCGCAATAAACGAACTCTTCAGTGGCTTCCTCAGTTTTTAGGGTTCCGTACCCGAAGGGTAAAAACGGGACCCTATTACTGAGCCTTCGCTGTCTGTCTATCCGTCTGTCACCAGGTTGTATCTCATAAACTGTGACAGCTAGAGAGTTGACATTTTCACAGATGTATTTCCAACAAATACTAAAAACAAATAAAACAATAATTTAAGGGGGGCGTCCATGCAAGAAACGTGATTTTTGACATACAAACGCAACGATACCGCGATGTTTTTTTCACCACTGGCGCCATCAACAGTCTTTTACTCCGGCGATGGAGTAAAAGACTGTTGCGGTCACAGATTGGTTGATCCAGTGTTCATTTTAGGGTTCCGTACTCAATTAAGGTAGTGGTACGGAACTCTTGCTCGACTCGGACTTGGCCGGTTGTTGTATTTGAGACGAATATTTTTTGCAAATTATTCTTGTACGGGTATATTTTTGGAGTTTTGTTTTTAGGAACTGCTATAAATTTAATGTGATGGAGTTAAGTAAGGCATTGAATTTCGCAGAAACATATTTAAACCTCCAAGGCAAAGGGATTCGCGGAGGTTAGGTCAATAGCTTAATCTTTCCGAAATTGACCATTAATCATGTGATGATTACGGCATGCAGACTCTAGAGAGTTTATAGACAAAATTGGGGAGTTTGCTGCTAATGTGGATGCGTATCGAGGACGAACATTGTGCATCAATATTTCTAGTTTTTCAGCCTCGTTTAGTTTTTTAGAGAGGCGTGAAAACATTCCCTCCATGATGGAAAGGTAGATAGTAATGTTCTCTGAGTCACCCTGAGTGCGGGCACGAATCTCCGCAATGAATTTGTAGTCAAAATCATGTACGCTAAAACATTCAATGAGTAGTGATACCTTGTTCCTCGCAACTCGGAACCAATGCAACGCATCGTCGGTGAAAATATCAAACCCTGCTGCCAAAATTTTATCATAGGTTATCCCTTTTGATTTTGTATACTCGTCTACTCTTTGAAGAAATGAACGGACACAAGTTTTACCGTTATAACGCAACTTACTAATATCAAGAGAGTTACTGCGTTCACAAGTTACATTAATAGTAGTAGGCTCTGGAACTGACCGCTGAGTTGCCACTTCTGTGGTCAAATCTCCGGGTCTTAGTTTATTTAAAGCAGTTATCTGTGTTTTAAATTCAGACCTATACGATTTTAGTGTATCTCAATCGTCTTCGCTGTCATCCAGTCTATTAAGACGATGATATAAATGATTAACCAGCGATTCCGTTCTTTTAAAATGGTTTTTTTCAAAAATTTTAGTTAAGGTTGATAACGCGTTCCCAATGCTCTTTAAAATTGTTTTGATCTCAGCTAAGTCTTCCTCTAAATCTAGATGAGATACTAATATTAACTCTGAAGGAACCTCAACAGCTAATTTTCTCAATTGCTTACGAAGGTCTGTAGCTTTATCTGCTGGGGTCTCCCCTCGCAGCCCTACTTCATAAGTAAGTTCAGGTTTCCTAAGGTTGTAAAAATTTATTGGCATCGACATTATGCAAGTTGCAAGATTTTACAGGTTAAAAAAAAATATTTTCTAAGGTCTAACAGACTCTAAGTAGAAAAAACCGTTAATAAAGTGAAGTTTCTCTTAAGTTGAAAAAGAACCTGCAGCAGTACACAATATACATAAAATATAAAAAATGCTGGAAAAAACAAAAAATACTCAAACAAAAGAACAAAAAGAGTGCAAGAACTACTGGCTTTCATTAATCCCGTGGGCGCCACTGAAACACTAGGTTTAGACCTAGGTTCATAAATAAGGTTTTTAGAAAGTAGGGTAGCCTACCTACTTTAAGTAATAAATTAAAGAGGCTTTTACAATATACAAATTTAATAAACCAAGTGAATTTAAACAATTAAAAAGAAAATAATTAAGTAAGTTGAGCAGTTATGTTGAAGACAATTAATAATTTACAAGTATGGGTTTTACAATTGAACGTTAAAAGGGAGACGGTAGTTCTCAGGGTCGTTGAGTAACAATAAAAAAACGAGTAATTCTTGCACTTGAGAGGGAGGACTAGGACTTAGCTTGGAGCCGGAGCGGAAACGTCTGAGCCGCCAGAATGGTCAGACGCCCAAGGATGCGCGGCTCGCTGCTACTTGAACGCCGAACGGTGCCGGTGCTCGCGCTGCAGGTGCAGACGCAGTGCAGGTGTAAGTAGGTACGTGCAAGTGGTAGGTGCAAGCGGTAGGTGCAAGTGGTAGGTGCAAGTGGTAGGTGCCAGTGGTAGGTGCCAGTGGTAGGTGCCTGTGGTCGTTAACAACGGGCACTGATTTTACTTATTATAAGAAAATACGGGAGAAAGTTATCTCCTATAAATATTGTACTGAGGTTAAGGATCTCAAGAAGAAAAAGACCGGGACCGCATGAGCAACCGTTTATATATGAATGTCCCCTCTTTGGAGGTCCATTCTAACCGGCAAGTGCCTAAGAAAATATTTTGTAAATAAAACTGGTTACGGAATAATTTGGAACTAAAAGTCCGTATTAGAATTCCGTTCCCTATGTTTACATTTCATAATAGAAGCCTATAAGTACTTACAGTATGAATGAATTGATCAAATCTTTGAAACGTATGCCTAGGTATAGTGCTTATGTTGTCTAGACAGGAATAGGTGATCTAAGTTAGTAAACCCGCGATACTAGCGCCGCGGCTGGGTAATAATTCTCTATATGAAGTTACCAGACTATTGAACTACCCGCTCTCGAACGAAACAAAATTAAGTTCATAGACTATGGTAGAAAACCATAGACATGAAGCAATTCTAGCAAACAGAATTATGATTAGAAATTATTAAATTAAGTATTATTTAAATATAAAGGATTGATAAAAACATTAAGTTAAGTTAACAATTGGCTAATTTGATCTGTTATGATTTATTTTACATCGGAAAACAAAAATAAATTCCTTCGGTTGGTTCATAGACTAAAACAATCAAACAGAAAATTATCCATAGACAAATAACGTTTGATTGATTTTTACGAAAAACAAAGCTGTCAGTTGTAATTTAGTAAACAAAACGGAATGAATATCCAATATAATTTTAAATAAGTTCTTAATTACGTTATAATAGTTATTTAAAAGATTTTAAGTTAAGTGGAAAAGGACAATTGTTACATGATGCTTTAGCAGTGATGGCATCTCTCATCGGAAGAGGACAGTCTACCTACTCTTTCTCCATACAAACGTAGTCGACTGTTTCCTCCCTGGATAAATACATTATAGCAAATATGTTTATGCCATTAAACTTATATCTGCCATGACCATGCCCCTACGTTTTGTTTTATTTTATTTTTTAATTAGAATAGGGAGGAGATTCTATGCCGGGGCTACACGACAATGTTCCAACACTGCAATGCTTAAATTCGTGGTGTATCTGCATATTAACCGGGCATGGTTTCATTTGTACACAAAGCCAAACTGTACCTTCCTACCTAGAACTGAGTTATCTTTACAAAGGAAAGTTATTTCCACAGTTTATCCGCCTCTGCGCAGGGGGAGTTTAAGGTTCGCTAGTCTCCCTTAGATGCCTTAGTTGCCTTTTACGACACCCACGGGAACAGATAGAGTAACCCTATTATATGCCGGGGCTACACCGCAATGTACCAACATTGCCATTCGTAAATTCGTGGTGTATCTGCACATTAACCAGGTATGGTTTCATTTGCGAACAAAGCCAAACTATACCTACCTACCTAACTATAACTGAGTTATCTTTACAAAGGAAAGTTATTTCCACAGTTTATCCGCCACCGGGCAGGGGGAGCTTAAGGTTCGCTGGTCAGTCGCCTTTTACGACACCCACGGGAACAGGTAGAGTAACCCTATTCTACACGGCAATGTACCAACACTGCCATTCGTAGGTTCGTAGTGTATCTGCATATTAACCGGGTATGGTTTCATTCGCGAACAAAGCCGAACCTCAGTACCTACCTACCTACCTACCTATAACTGAGTTAGCTTTACAAAGGAAAGTTATTTCCACTTACCCTCTGCGGATGACACCGCATTTGATTGATGGTAAAATTATGGAGCCCAAGAACACATGAAGATTTTTTCAAATAAGTTTTCTCTTACGTAACCTATCACAAAAACCTGTTTCTTAGACATGTTTTAAAATTATTATACCACTACTAGGTATTTTTAGAATTTATTACATCACACTTAATATTATAAATTCGAAAGTTTGTTTGTTTGTTCCCTCTTTACTGTCAAACGGCTTGACCGATTTGGATGAAAATTTGCATTTTGATCCCGATAATCCCGTAAGATCGGAACTCACGCGGGTGAAACTGCGGGACGCAGCTAGTTTTATTTATATAGGTGTGTAATATTCTCACCAGATGATAAGTGATGATGGGGTCGACGATGTGGCACGCTCCCGCTCGCGCTAGCGATCACGTAGTTCAAACATACCAATATTATAACCGCGAAAGTTTGCTAGTATGTATACGTACGTAAAGTAGTACGTAAAAACTACTGACCTAATTGCGATGCAACTTGGAATATTCCCTCGGGATCGGGACTTATGCGGGTAAACCCGCGGGGCGCAGCTAATTATAAGATAAATGGAGAGGAAGACCATAACTCTCTTGAGATTTTATGAACTACAAGGTTCACAATAAAAAAAACAAATTCAAACATCTATCCAAAAGCTATCTAGGTTCATGATCGTTTTGAATCGTCAGTAATCTAGTGTCTTGGGAGCGCGACCTCCAATGAGAAGAAGACACAAGAAACTCGTGAGTTTTTTCGCTGTGATCATGCGGTTCACATTATCGCATATTTAGAACTATAGTGGAACCGGAGCAATAATAATCTATATTTATAAAATGCTTTGTCCTGACTGACTGGCTGATTGATCTATCAACGCACAGCCTAAATCGCTGATAGTAGAGAGCTGAAATAAAGAACACACTCTCCAAGAGTGTTTTCTTTATTTGACGTATGCATCCGATAAGAAAGGGTTGTTGAAAATTCCCACGGGATCGGGACTTACGTAAGTGGAACCGCAGGACTTGGTTACTCTATACTATAATTCTTACTAACATAATAAGATCCGACTAGTAACCACAAATGTCAATAAAAATCGAAGAAAAAGTCGCTCCATTAAATCGCGTCAAAGTATTTGCTCCACATAAAATAATTGTATTCCTTTACTTGTGTAAGTAATTTAAATATTCATACAAAAGTAATTGAAATACTAAAACGGAAACATATTTCAAAAGAAACATTCCCCGAAATCCCCGCAGTACATGAAATGGAACTTCATTTTAAGATGTTTGAAGGAAATGTACAATTTTCCAATAAATCGTAGGTAAGTACTTACCGGAATACCTGTAGAGATCTTTATTAAAATTCCAAAACGCTCGCTTGAACCGAAGAATTTCATCTAACAAAAATTAAAGTACGAAGTGGGTCACGCGACGCGACAGCTCGAAACACTTCCATTTTTCTTTGCTTCAACCAACTGATGTATTGTGAGTACGCGCTTACATACTAACAATAGATAATTATTCAGTTGTCTGAAAGTAAATTGTCTGTGACGTCCCGTTCTATGGAGCCTTAAAAGGCTGTTGTCGTCTGCTATTTTTTATGCGCAATAAACGAACTCTTCAGTGGCTTCCTCAGTTTTTAGGGTTCCGTACCCGAAGGGTAAAAACGGGACCCTATTACTGAGCCTTCGCTGTCTGTCTATCCGTCTGTCACCAGGTTGTATCTCATAAACTGTGACAGCTAGAGAGTTGACATTTTCACAGATGTATTTCTGTAGCCGCTATAACAACAAATACTAAAAACAAATAAAACAATAATTTAAGGGTCCATGCAAGAAACGTGATTTTTGACATACAAACGCAACGATACCGCGATGTTTTTTTCACCACTGGCGTCATCAACAGTCTTTTACTCCGGCGATGGAGTAAAAGACTGTTGCGGTCACAGATTGGTTGATCCAGTGTTCATTTTAGGGTTCCGTACTCAATTAAGGTAGTGGTACGGAACTCTTGCTCGACTCGCACTTGGCCGGTTGTTGTATTTGAGACGAATATTTTTTGCAAATTATTCTTGTACGGGTATATTTTTGGAGTTTTGTTTTTAGGAACTGCTATAAATTTAATGTGATGGAGTTAAGTAAGGCATTGAATTTCGCAGAAACATATTTAAACCTCCAAGGCAAAGGGATTCGCGGAGGTTAGGTCAATAGCTTAATCTTTCTGAAACAATAAAACCGACAAATATTTGTTGTATTAGCCAAATATGGCCAAAAACGGGTTATGATTTTGACCGCGGTGTATCCTTGTAAATACGAAATGTATGTAGGTGTAGGTATGTGTGCCTTCAAAACATATAAACTAATAACAATATACGATTTTAAACAAACATGGTTGTTTTCACTACAAATATTGTTATCTCCAGTCTCGTGAACAAGCCAATTGAACAATTACTGGCGATATATCGAGCTCCGTCAGAAACAAATTTAACTATGATATCCCCCGTTATTAAATAATATTTGTAATCTAATAACAATTTGTACTTCCCAATAGCTGTGAAATGTGAAGCCTAAATAAAAACTATTATTTTCTAGCTTCCATAGTTTTTCAGAGTTAAAATAGAATATTCCCATTGGTTTCTTTAATAATTATACTAAGCTTGTCGGCACCTGCAGCAAAATTGTTAATTAAAAATATGCTCGCCGGAGTTGAGTGACGTTCTCTATTCTTCACTTTTTGCGCAATTTTGTTTATTAAATAAGCTGCTTTACCTCTTAGATGAAAACAAAAATAGTAGATACCTACGGTAAATTCTAACATTGCGTATTCGAAAAATGAGCTGGAAACATCTACTACATGCATAAAATTATTGTATTTAAAATATTTGTCTTTAATAATGATTCAGGCATTTGTAAATAAGCAAAAAGGCATTCTTATGGATTTCAAAAAGATAATCGCAGTGTGACAGCACGTGCTCACGCGGCAACGGTTCGACATAAGACTGAGTTTTATCGTCTGATTTTCCGAGACTAGGTAACGTATCTGTTGTTTTTTGTTTTCATCTAAGCTTTGCTAGGAGTATTAAATTAACAAGAACTCCTTTGAGTTTACTTCAGTCTACTCGTCAGATAGTTGTCGCGTCCGCTGTTCCATATCACAATTAGGTAAACAGTGATAGTGACCATGTAGGAATGTGATGCATATAGTTGCGCGCCATTACGCTATAGTAAGTAAGTTAGTAAGTCATGGTCATTCATTATTATAAATCTACTTTTTAGGGTACCCAAAGGTCAGAAACGGGATAAGAACATTTTCATTTGTCACAAAATGTAGGTATGAGTTGATTTTTTCTTTTATTTGACGACCTCTGTGGCGCGTCGGGGGAAGGTCTGACTGCAATGCAGAAGTTTGCGAGTTCGATTCCCGCCGGTTGAAAATATTTATGCTTAAAAATAAATATTTGTTTCTGGTCTAGGTGTTTTCTATGTATTATATGTATGTATTTACAAAAATAAAAGTATTACATGTAGTGTATCCGTTGTTTAGTACCCATAGTACAAGCCTAGTGCTTATTTTGGGGCTAGATTGGGCTGTGTGTAACGTCGTGAAATATTTATTTATTTTCCCGTTACCTTAAAAGTTTTAAAGAATTTTATACTAGACGGGAGGCAGGTACGATTTTACCAAATCAAACATCATAAAAACCGGCCAAGTTAGACTCGCGCACGAAGGGTTCCATACCTACCACTATCACAATTGGTACAGAACCCTAAAATGAACACTGGACCAATCAATCCGTGAACGCAACGCAAACGTTAAACTTTTGGCGCAAGTCTATCACTCATCGTTGCATTTTCATGTACCTAAATCACGTTTGTTGTATGTGAGCCCCTCTTAAATATTTTATTGTGTAGCGGCTACAGCAATACGTCTTCTGTGAAAATTTCGACCTAGCTCTAGCTATTACGGTTCATGAGATATAGACTGGTGACCAACGGACAGACGGACGACGGACAGACAGGGAAGTCTCAGTAATAGGGTCCCGTTTTTACCCTTTGGGTACGAAACTCTAAAAATCATATCCTTATTATCATCTTAGCCCTTATCCGTCCATTCCCCCATACGAATCTTGAGCCAGCTTCATCCAACGACTCCCCACGACGCGACCGCTACAATGTCGTCGGTCCACCAAGTAGATGGTCTTCAACTCCGTTTCGCACTTAGATGAAAACAAAAAACAGCAGATACGTTACCTAGTCTCGGAAAATGAGACGATAAAACTGCGTCTAGCTGACGCACTAGCCTCAGTCGTTTGCGAACCGTTGCCGCGTGAGCACTTGCTGTCACACTGCGATTATCTTTTTGTAATCCATAAGAATGCCTATTTGCTTATTTACAAATGCCTGAATCATTCTTAAAGACAAATGTTTTTATATACAATAATTTTATGAAAATGCATTAGGTGTTTCTAGCTCATTTTTCGAATACGGAATTCTAGAATATACCGTATCTGCTATTTTTGTTTTCATTTAAGGTTTCGCATTACATCGTGGCCGCCACTCGAGGACTTTTACTCCCAACGGTTAAAGGCCAGAAATGGGACATAGGAAATAGGTCCTTCAAGCTATATGGCCTGCCCTATTGCCACTTCAGTCTGCTAATTTTGAGAGTCGGAGTATGTCGGTGACTTTGGTTCTCATACGGATTTCCGTATTTCGGATTCTATCACGCAGGGAAACTCCAAGCGTAGCAAGCAGGGAGTCTCCATAGCCCACTGAGTGATTCTGAGAATTTTAAATAGGCTTATAGTTAGCGACCACGTCTCGGACCTAAGGTCTAAGTTATCACTGGGAACACAGACTGTTAAAATACTTTCGTCGTAAGGATATTATAGTGATAAGAATAGTAATGAAAGTAGATTAGGCCAAGCAGCAGGGAAATCACATTACAAAAGGAAATAACATGAAATCATAAAATTTGTTACACCACCTTTTGCAAGGCTACGTAAGAGGTGATTTCCCTGCTGCTTGGCCTAGATATCGGCCGCCGAAAAATTGGTAGTCTACAGGTCTATCACTTTTTTCATTCGAATTCGTTTTGTAGGTTATGGTATTTGATGTTAGGCTTTTAGAACATTATGCGTTCTAAGGTTATGCGTTTCGTATGTTATGCTTTGTGAGTATTAGGAATTATTTGTTTATGCCTTCTGTATGTTATGCCAATGCCAAAAGAGTTTATGCTTTTTTAGTTTATACCTTATGAATTTTATGCGTTTTGTAATTATGCCTTATATTTTCGGCCTTTTGTGTTTAGGACAAAAAAAGTTATGCGTTAAGGACGGTACCCGGGTTACCCCATCTCTTCCCGTGGGTGTCGTAAAAGGCGACTAAGGGATCTGAGGGAGACTAGCAAACCTTAAGTTCTCCCTACACGGTGGCGGATAAATTGCTTAATCCCTAGGAGGGTTGGTGACAGGCAGGCGGCCGGCCGTAAATATATTCCCAAATCTGTGTAGAGAACGTATGGTCAATGATGACTTAAAAGTACTACGCTGACCCCTAATAAAAAAAAATATGCTACATAATAGGCGGAGTGGGGGTGTTAGGTTTTATTTTCGTTACGGAATTTCTTGATTCTATGAAGCTATACAATAGCTTAACAAATTGGGGCTTAGCGGACCCCTGGCGCCCTAAAGGGATGCAACCGGGAACATCGCTCGGATGAGAAGATGATGAAGAGAAGAGAAGATGAAGAAAATAAGATGAATAGAACGCCGTATCCCGTATCAAGTTAATACCATCAAATACGTCGTGACGTTAATACCCATTGATTTGCATAGTTCCTGATATAACGTCCTGTCTTATCGGCTTCGGAGCTGATAATGATCCATCTTAGCGAGAACAAATGGATATGGGAACATTAATATGTGATCTAAGACACTATCTGGAGCACTCTGTTAAAATTATATGTTCTAAGATTACTAATGCGGAAGTTTGATAACACAATAGTGTGACAGAAATAGCGCTAGCGAATAAGTTTTAGAGAAAAAATCAAATGCTAATTACAAATTAACTATCACAAAAAGGTGTTAAGCATTTTAGAAATAGTTATAATCTAAATATATAAATAATACCTAGTTACTACTAAAAAACTATAGTGTTCTAAAGAAATTCAGTATAACATGTCAATAAAACCAGCATTTTTTTTTCTATTGTGATTTTTTATACAACCACAATGTTCACGTTAAGGAGATGAAGCCATTTATTTATATTCTATTTAAGATTTTCAAATGTTGAAGAGCGAGTTATTAGCAAATTTGCAAGAGTTTGTATGTCGAGTATTCTTTGCGCAAGTAGTGTATATCGAGTATTTTTCGCACAAGGAGGTTGTATACGCATTGAGATGGAAGTCGAATATATTCGTGTCTTCTAAATTTAAACACCAAAATAGTCATTAAAAGGTCTTTTTATACTAATATAAAATAAGCTTTTTAGAGTGGGACTAGTATAAAGACTTTTTCGTTTCAGTATACCCGGGGATAATGGAAACAGTAAAGTTTCCGAAAGGTCATGTTTGTCGGAAACAATTAGTTAAAAACTTTTAATGTTACGTACATACCTACCCACTCTTACATTCTGGACTCAGAATTGAATTTAGAATTACAATTGAAATTGGAATCTTTCATAACGACAAGCAATGACGAGTTCTAAGTTCAAACGAATCAAACCCCTCGACTGTGCCAGCCAGTTATAAATTCTAAGGTTTAACGGAAAAAGTTTTGTTATCGGCCGCCTATTCGGGGTCGTGAATCGTGAATTTAGACTACTCCATCGAGATAACGAGCTCCGTGATACTTTGACAACGGAACCACGGTCGGTAGTTCCTACGATAAAAATAATGCCTTTTGTCTCAACTAATTTGCATAAGGTCCGTCGCGTTTACTAAATGTACCGAAAATGCTGACGATGAATTTTAAATTATTTCTTGTGTTAAATGTTCGAATGCTTTTAAATTTTGCCGTTTTAGTAGGTAGGTACCTACTGCTGAATTTGCCGTTTGTATACAGTGAAATGTAACCATAGAAGTGCCTTGTCATAAGAAAATGGTTACAATTTGACATTAATTGCACAGCTGTCTTTTCGCTTTCATTTAGAATTACATATTAAATATAATACAAGACTCGCTTTCTTGGAAAGAAAAGCAATTAAATTCCATTTTGTTATGAATTCTAGTTCTAAGAAATAATCTTAGGAAATAATATAAGATAATAATGATATATTATATAATCATCATATTTTGATATGCTTCAAAAATGTTCGTGAAAATACACTTGAATGTAAATCCTATTACGAATTCGAATGAAAAAAGTGATAGACCTGTAGACTACCAATTTTTCGGCGGCCGATATCTAGGCCAAGCAGCAGGGAAATCACCTCTTACGTAGCCTTGCAAAAGGTGGTGTAACAAATTTTATGATTTCATGTTATTTCCTTTTGTAATGTGATTTCCCTGCTGCTTGGCCTAATCTACTTTCATTACTATTCTTATCACTATAATATCCTTACGACGAAAGTATTTTAACAGTCTGTGTTCCCAGTGATAACTTAGACCTTAGGTCCGAGACGTGGTCGCTAACTATAAGCCTATTTAAAATTCTCAGAATCACTCAGTGGGCTATGGAGACTCCCTGCTTGCTACGCTTGGAGTTTCCATGCGTGATAGAATCCGAAATACGGAAATCCGTAGGAGAACCAAAGTCACCGACATACTCCGACTCTCAAAATTAGCAGACTGAAGTGGCAATAGGGCAGGCCATATAGCTTTAAGGACCTATTTCCTATGTCCCATTTCTGGCCTTTAACCGTTGGGAGTAAAAGTCCTCGAGTGGCGGCCACGATGTAATGCGAAACCTTAAAAAAAACAAAAATAGCAGATACGGTATATTCTAGAATTCCGTATTCGAAAAATGAGCTAGAAACACCTAATGCATTTTCATAAAATTATTGTATATAAAAACATTTGTCTTTAAGAATGATTCAGGCATTTGTAAATAAGCAAATAGGCATTCTTATGGATTACAAAAAGATAATCGCAGTGTGACAGCAAGTGCTCACGCGGCAACGGTTCGACATAAGACTGAGTTTTATCGTCTGATTTTCCGAGACTAGGTAACGTATCTGTTGTTTTTTGTTTTCATCTAAGCTTTGCTAGGAGTATTAAATTAACAAGAACTCCTTTGAGTTTACTTCAGTCTACTCGTCAGATAGTTGTCGCGTCCGCTGTTCCATATCACAATTAGGTAAACAGTGATAGTGACCATGTAGGAATGTGATGCATATAGTTGCGCGCCATTACGCTATAGTAAGTAAGTTAGTAAGTCATGGTCATTCATTATTATAAATCTACTTTTTAGGGTACCCTAAAATGTAGGTTTACAAAGAAAGGTTTTTCAAAATTCCCATGCCATAGGGACTTACGCAGGTGAAACCGCGGGACGATACTATTGTTCTATACAGTGTGTTGTAATTTTAAGTTACATCCACATTTTTAACTCCCGACGGAAAAAAAGGTATATTATAATCAGGGGTCGGAATAGGTAGAGTCAAATAGGGTTACTGACCTCAAATTTACATGATTGTAGATGTTAACATGGACATGCTTTCGGAATACCAAAATTTTATTACAATCTTTCGGAATTTTATCAGAGTAGGTAAAAGGTAGGTGCTTCCGGTTTAATGATCTAAAACCTGTATGTTAATAAAGACATGCCGCCGCAGCGTAATTCCGAAATTTTAAAAAATCCCGACAAAATTGCTACGTAACATGATTTATTTTCTCAACTCCTTTGACTTGAAATAACCGTTTAATATTTAATAATATTAACAATAACTAGCCAGATAACGTAAATAAAATAAAATCGGATACGTTATGGAACGCAACCCAGATTTGGACCTTATTCGTGAGTATAGCGAAAAAATTAAAAAAAAAGAAGCTAATGAACAAATAATGTATATTAAATATGCACAGTCTACTGACGTGGAAAGGTCATTTTCGACCTACAAATGGATATTAGATGTAAAAAGAAATTCATTAAAAATAGAAAATATGGATAAACTGGTGGTTATTTATTTTAATTGTACAGCCCACAATACTGAAATTGTAACAGATGACGATGAAGATTGAGTGCTATTAACTGCGCCCCGCACTTAAATCATATACACCTAGTGCGATCCGTGTATACTGCGATTCGAGTATACTTTTTATCAAGATATCCGTTGAAACATCTTTATTAAAAGTAGGTAGTCAAAATTAATTTCGGTTTAGAGCTACATATAAGTTTCTTTATATATTTAAGTGGTTAGAATGGTCATGAAAGACTTGTGTACCTACTGTGTCGATTCCCAAACAATTTCGGAAAAGGGCAAGATGAAGATCTCTTCAAGATTTGAAGTGCTTATTTCCCTAGTACATATTTTCAATCTAGTGGATAGTGGATTTACGCACCCACACAGTGCGCGGCACTGTCAATTTTTGCCTTACAGATATACCTACCTAAAAAATGTTTAATATAAATGTGATTGAAACTTGAAAATTATGAAGTATTGTAAACAATAAACGTCGGTGTTTTACTTGTGCTCATTTCATTTTAGAAAAGTAATTCACATAAAATTAATTTATCGTCCTCGTTTTTTTTGGTCGGTTAAAAAAATAAAGGGCGTCCGTATATTGTGCATTATACCTACATGAAACTTAATAGAAAACTTAAATTTTACATGTCAAGTAAGAAATTACCTACGTAAAAGTGTGAATTGAACCCTCGTTGCGTGAACCCAATTCGTACTTAACCGGTTTTTCCTGTCATTGTAGACGATGTGAACTTTGTTTTTTAATAATATTTTATGTATTTGATACAATTCCGGAATTCCGAAATGATTTCCATATTTCTTGAAAACAAGGCATATCCATGTTATGCTATCATGATGCAAGTACATAAAATGACTCTACCTATTCCGACCCCTGATTATAATCTTACTAATATTATAAATGCGAAAGTAACTCTGTCTGTCTGTCTGTTACGCTTTCACGCCTAAACCGCTTAACCGATATAGATGAAATTTGGTATAGAGATAGATAGGACCTTGGAGCAGGACATAGGCTACTTTTAATCCCGTAAATCCCGCGGGATCGTGGCTTACGCGGGTGAAACCGCGGGGCACAGCTAGTAATGTATATACTAGCCTACTACTCATTTTGGTCATAGAGTTTTGATCTGATATTTTGTAAAATAGATTTGTTTTTTTACCCGACTAGGAAAAAAGAAAGGTTATGATTTTGCCCGCGATGTATGTTAGTCTTGTATGTTATTTAGTTTACAAAAGAGCAATGAAATATCTCAATTTGAGCCCCACGTCAGACGGAGGGTTTTGATTATTATACAATTAAAAATATACCTTGAGTAAAAGTATTTTTATTTTATTTTTGAAAGTATTATGCATTTAAAAAAACGTATGGCACTCGGGGACTGCTTCTTGATTCGGTCACTGCGCTCAAAGCCCGCCATAAAAGCTATGCAATAGCTTAAAATATTTCTTAATTTGTTTCTATTGCTCAAGGGAGTTCAAGTTTCCGTTTCAATCTTTAAAAAAAATCGAGATAGTTTTTTTTTTCAATTTATACTAAAAGATTTTTGTAAAAGTTGGGCCAGTGAAAATATAGCACGTTTCAGACTCGACTACGAAGCCGAAAAATAAATTGTTACAATTTTTCTTTAACGCCTCTACACTGATTTTTTCTTCTTTTGACAGCTTAAAGCGTAAGCTAGAGCAATTTATTTAATACTCATTTTAAAATCGAAAACAAAAATGTTTAATAATTATTTAATAATTACTAGCTGCACCCCGCAGTTCCACCTGCATAAGTCCCGATCGTACGGGAGAACCTAAAATAAATACAGATACAATAATTTTAATATAATGAAATTCATTTTTTCCCCTTACATACTTCACCACAACATGGGGGATAACATTCCGGCTAACTTTATCCGGATAAAGAATCCGGTTATCCGGAAATTCCTATGCGGACGAAATCGCAGGCACAGCTAGTTTCAAAATAATACTTTAAAGGTACTTTGTAAATTAAATTGTTTTTCTGTATCGCTGTTTCCAAAATCTCGATGTAGGTATTTTTCAGACTGGCCAAACAGGACGCTAAAACGCTATCTTCTTTTATAATAGACACGAAACTAGATTTATTTCTTCTACTAGTCCATGCCTACAGGCAACTCCGACTATAAAGAGTCAACTATTGACCTTGCCAGTTAAGTTCAGGGTTAACAATCGTAAATTTATTAAAAGAGAGCCGTTGAACTAGTTTAAATATTGACATTTTCTCATTTACCTTAGCAAATATCCCACTAACTTAGTTACATTTTCCCGGGTCTTAATCGCGAATTATTATTTATTTTCTTACCTCGACGTTTCAACCATGTTACAATTGTCTTGCTCGCGAGGGGACTCCCCTTAACTTATAAACGATGATTAACAGCTGCCTGAACTATGTATCATTTGTCTTTTTCTGTGACTTGAAGTTTCAAAGTTGACAGACGAAGACAATCGTTATATAACTTAGTCACGTGATAATCATCGTTTATAAGTAAGGGGGTATTTCCTTGACGAGGTAATAATAGTTTGCAAATAAATACGTAATAAGACTGTGGCTGTTAACACCATAGACTAGTAGAAGAAATAAATACGTAATTAGACTGTGGCTGTGACACCTAACAAAATTTAAAACAAGCTTGTTGCATTCCATTTTTTACAATTTGTAAGACAAGTCGTGAGTGAGAATTATTGTACGATGGCAGCTAATGTGAAAAAAAACATTTAAATGGTTTGGAAGCAACGGAAAATTCTATGTTTGGTTCTGGTTTTCATTTTCACTACACTTGTACACTTTCCCGAAACTAAATTGATTAATATTCCACCGTAATTAAACAATTTTCAAGCATTTTATAGGTTTCGCGAAAATAAAATTTCTTTTGTTCTAGTTTTTTTTGTCTTTGCCTTTGTTTAGATCGTCTTTTGTATTTGTTATGATTATGTATTGATGAAGACGACTGACTGCCTATGCTCTATTGCAGAAACTCAGATCAAAAATGTAAACAAAAAGAACTGTCAATTGTAATTTTAAATGTATTGTACCTACTTATGGGATTTTTGTTTACATTTTTGATCTAAGTTTCTGAAATAGGTTTTTACTACTCTTATTAGTTTCTATTAACAACCACACCAAAACTAATGTCCTATCATTATCATATTATCATGTAGCGAAAGACATCCTTATTTGTACTCAAATGACCGCTATTAACCTTGTTCAATTTCATTAAAAAGCGCCAATAGCCCCAACATTAAACTTTTATTTAAAAAACATTTTAATTAACTTAATAGAGGTTTTATCGGAACGCGATACCTAATCTATACTCACTCGTACCACTAATAGAATAAAAAAAAATGTTTGTTTGTTTGTTTAGACGAATAGGCTCTTAAACTACTACTATACCAATTTCAATTACGTTTACAATGACGCTATTCTTAAATAAATAAATCCTGCGAACAACACACAGCGCCATCAAGCCCCTTGGTTAGCTATTAAGCTTGTGTTACGGTGACAAGATAACGGATATAATACCTATATTTATTTTTCTTTGGTAAATGCATAATTGCATAGATACATATTTTATACTCAAATATTTATTTTTAATCATAATTACTTGTTCCCGGCAGGAATGAAACCCACAACCTTCTCCTTTGCATTCGGGCATTCTCCCGACGCGCAACAGAGGTCTTCCCACGGGAGGGTATTCGTCCCACGGAATCAGGAACTATGATCAGGTGAAACCGGTGAAAACAGCTAGAGTTATTACATTACAAAAATGTGTGTTATTCGATTAGTAGGTACCGATCAATGCCTAATTAGTATTCAGTGACCCATTTCAGCTAGAACGTTATAATTAATACGTACGAATGTTAATTTGCTTTGCTAATATTGACTTGGCAACTCACGGATGTATCATATTGCGAGTTCATAGATAATTATGGGAGTACTTATGAGGAAAGTCTACCTACTCTTTCTCCATAAACGTAGTCGATTATTTGGATTCCTGGATAAAGACATTACAGCAAATATGTTTATGCCATAAAACCTATATCTGCCATGACCATTGAACATGCCCTACGTTTTGGTTGTTTACATTCTAATTGGAATATAAATAAAATTTAAAAACATTGGAATATGAAAAAAATAAATAATATATTTTCTCTTATGTCTTTATCCAGGAAGGAAACAGTCGACTACGTTTGTAAAGTTTGTATGGAGAATAGAGTAGGTAGACTTTCCCCTTAAGCTTTTGGTCTAGTGTTCGTTACCTTGGTTTTCAATTTGAAGGTCGTGCGGACTCGTGCGTGATCAAATCCTGGCCAGTCGTGTAAAAAAGTATTTTTCGTCCCGATGTATTGGTTATAGTTCGTTTTTTTGGTTCGGTTTCAGTTTAGATAAACAGTTAATAAGCTTGCCTATTTATTAATTTCATTATCAAACGTTATTAAAATGTTTTTTTTGTTATCAACTTAATTAACTACGTACGGCTTTCTGCTTGCAACAATATTTCATTAGTTTAATTATTCTGCTAGTGGAGTACAGTATTTTTTTAATACGTGAATTAGTTCAGAAATATTCGACGATTAACAAATCATTACCAAACAATTCTAAGTACAATATCACCGTAAAATATGGGTGATTTGGATTATATGTCTTATTCGGATTATTTTTATTCAAGATTTCAAAACAATACTTACAACTTGAATACTACCACTGCAAGATTTCAAACTCCTGCCTCCGAGTCTGAAATTTACACAACAAAATCGCAGGAGAGATTACTGTCGGATTTGTTCGGACTGAAATTTCAAAATGGCACTACTAATTCGAATCCTTTAGGTTCAAAATCTGCGAATTATACTTTAGACTCGGATTTAATCAATGCAATATTAGAAAACTATACTTTTGAATCGGACCAGTTCGAAAATCCTACGACAAACGATATTTGGATTCTAATATCCTATGTGACCAACTTCTTAACAGCAATACTGACATCACTCACCGTTATTATTGCATTGAGGTGGTGGATTCAATACCCACGGTGGCGTACTTTCAAAAACTATGTCTATTTGAACGCAATATTCTGTGTGGCGTGCTTTTATGCTTTGAGCGTCTTAGTTGTGTTACAACTTATAAACGAAGAATTGTATCTCGTAATTACATATTTCTTCATAGATGCTAGCTGTTGTTGGATGACAGTATTTTCTATAGTAAGTTACACGGAGATTGTTAAAGTGTTTCCAATAAATATTACGAGAAAAAAGTTGAAATGTAATGCTTTCGCTTGGGGTGTACCAAGTGTCCTTTCTGTTTTAGAGTTGATTGGTAAATTAAGTACTTTTAACAGGTTGGTAACAATTTTCCAACAAGAATTTGTGTTTGTTTATGTATTACTGTCTATCATTTTTTGTATTTATTTAAAAGTGTTGTATTGTATATTTAAGACTCCTTTGCAAGGTGTAAGAAATTGTCAAAAAATTCAAGTGGCTACAGTGATATTTGTTATGAGTGGTTTATTCTTGTATTTGTCGACTTTTCTGTTTTTCTCTTTATTTTTTTACACTATGTCTTCGTTTTTGGGAATCGTTGCGCCATTTATTGAAGCTGTGGTAATGAGTTTGATTTTGTTGCTGTTACAAAACAAATAAATAAAAGACAAATTGAAACATTTAAAAATGTTGTTATTTTGAATTGTATTATAATCAGATGAATCTTTTAAATTTGAAAGTTTCTTTGTAATAATAATGTGTAAGCAATAATTAATAAACCATACGCTACAATACGTGTTTCCAGCAGTGTTTTCTATATATAAATATGTATGTATTTACAAAAAAAAAACAGTATAATATGTAGTATAGCCGTTTTCTAGTACCCATAGTACAAACCTAGTGCTAGTTTAGTATTCCGCTGTGTGCAGCGTCGTGCAATGTTTATAAATTTTAATGAAACCCCAAATCTAGTATTGCATCTCCAGGTAGAGTCTGCAAACACTTTTAGCTTATCGAAGTATAAGAAAGTTCGGAAGTTCGGAATCTTGTCGCTAATGCAGAAACTTCTTCAGTCTTAGGTTTAAATGAAACAATTCTAAATTAAGCTAGTGCCACCATCACGTTCTAAGTAGGAACTTCGTGCAGTTCTAGTTCACATTGTCGCTTATGAGAATATAATAATAGAATAATAGAAAAGAATAGGTTGTTAGTATTTTGTTTTCACCACTTTTATAATTTCCAATATGAGGAACCTAGATTTATTGTTGACCAACCGCCACCTGAACCTACACTAAACCTATATTATGTTTAGGTATATATCGGTAGACCGGAATGCTGGCTTGTATTTTGCCCAAAAAATAAATAGGTATCTGTATACAACGGAGCAATGCAGCCAGCATTCTGGCCACTTTTTCTGGTCACGGTTTAGCTGATTTAGATTTATTTTAGTTTCTAATATTTATTAGTATGTTTTATTATAAGTTAAGTCCAATTTCAATAAAGTAATGCTCTACAAAAGAAAAGTACAACTTATAAAAATAACCCTAAAGTTAAGCGTCCACCAATCCGCATCGTACGCTATCGATCGCATTGTATCGCTCGAATCTATTACTTTCTATACAAAAATATTGCGATTCGTCCGATGCGTACGATGCCGAAAGGTGGACGCTTAGCTTAAAAAGGTCAATCATGAATTCTTAAGGGCCCTATACTGAAAAACTGAAAATCCATGTCGGGCGCATCGAAAATTGTTTCCGATATTTTAGTCCAGTTTCCATACAAATATGTCGAAACGTATTGAAGCCTATCGACATTTTAGCCAAATCAGACATTTTTTGTCTAAAATTTGGATAGGCTTTGCACCAATAGGAGGTTCTTGTCTTAAAACTACACCAAAATGTAGGAAACAATGTCACCTACAATCTGTGCACAAAAAAAAGTTCTACGACATTCCGTCATGAAATAATCAACAATTTTCGATGAGCCCGACAGGGATTTTCAGTTTCAAGGTCGTTGGCGTTGATACTCCTCTTAAGTTACCTACAAATTCCTTAACACTGTAGATAGTATCTATCACTCGCTCTATCAGCCATCTCTTAAGGCTGTTTTAAGCATGTTAAATCTCTCTGATTCGGATATTATTGTCGGTAATTTATTGGACATAACAAGACGGACAGGATGACGTGAGACAACTTAGCAGTCCTCTGAACATTGCTCTGACAAATGACTTTTAAACTGAATAGTGCAAGCAAATACATGTCCATCAATAGTGCACTATCTCTCCTCATCAGTCAACGCGGTACAAACTGTTTGACTTTACAAATAGAAGACTTGAACAGCTGATCGGCAAGTCGTTAGCACGTCAACTGCTTAGGCAGCACTATTCTGGATATTGTTATATTTCCGATTTGATATTGGATGTAGAATTGGAAAAGACTTCGAAACGTACGGCATTGATAAAATATATCCCTCTTACTTAGGTTACATTAACTTAGTCATCATTTACAAGATTATAAGTAAGGTTTTTTATAAAAAGCATTTTTATAGATATAGATCTATAAAAATGCTTTGTCCTGAGTAACGGACTGGGTAATCTAATAACGCACAACCTTAACCGCTGATTGTAGAAATCTGAAATTTGGAGAGTGACAGTTCTTAATATTATGATGTATTCATCAGATAAGGAATTTTCAGATCTGTAGAAATTTTCAAAAATCTTTCAAAATTCCTACAGAATCTGGACTTATGCAGGTGAAACCGCGGAACACAGCTAGAGCATAATATAATAAAAGCGACACGATTAAATCCAAAAAATGAGTTTCATCAATCATTTTATATTCCTTTTTATCCGACTTTCAAAACAGGAACATTATGTAAGTATTCGAATAATGTTTTTTTGTATATTCCTCCGTTTCCTCCTCCTCCTCCGAGGTGTTGATTATATTTATTTTCTATTAGATAGAATCCGATTTAAAGTTAGTAAAGATCTGATGAGAACCTTCGGAAAGATAAGCAGAATAGCACCCCAGAATGCAGTAGATCTATGACTATTTTTAGGGTTCCGTACCCAAAGGGTAAAAACGGGACCCTATTACTGAGACTTCGCTGTATGTCCGTCTGTTCGTCTGTCCGTCTGTCACCAGGCTGTATCTCATGAACCCTAATAGCGAGATGGTTGAATTTTTTACAGAAGATGTATTTCGGTAGCCGCTACATCAACAAATAAAACAAATATTTAAGAGGGGCTCCCATATAACAAACGTGTTTAAAAAACAACAAGGAATTTTATTACAATGTGAGGTCGCTTCTGATTGGTCGGAGTCAAATCGAGTTGGTCATGGAATTCAAAATAGCTGCCCTGTCTCTCCCTTTAATTATCCTCGGTGGTATCCCTGAACGGTGAACGAACATGGTCCAGAATAGGGTTGCGGTGTAAACGCATTAATCACTAGTTCTCCGTCGTCGTACCTCCGGCCACTTCCCATGTCTAAGCAAAGCGTTCATTGGATAGCACCTACGCAGTACTATGAGGAATTCTAATCTATATAACGCAGGGGTTCCCTAACTTATTTAAGACGCGCCCCCTTTCGACCATAAAAAAAATCCGCGCCCCCCTCATAGTACAGTCATTTGGTCGAAAAAATAGAGGTTACCTGGAAAGTTTTCCGGGAGTTTTGAAAATTGGTAATTTTATAGATTTTGACGTGCTCTTACCGAATTTTAACTTTGCCACCTCGTATCTTTGCCGCTCGCGCCGCCATATTGCAAAAATGGCGCCTAAAAGCAGTTTTTTGATAATAATTCCTTTCCGACGCATTTTACAAGAAAAACATATAAAAATAAAATAATAGTTGAGAAAATTTCCTACAATTTATGTCATAACCTTTTTTTTCCTAAAACCAATAGTTTCGGCGTACGAGCGCCGTAAAGTGTAGTTCAACCCACGTTTTGGCAGAAATACTAGAAGTACTAGAAATAAAGTAAATACTAGAAATACTAGAATATTAGAATGTTGAAGACAAAATGTGAAGCTGAACACTTTATGGTAAACAAGCCACCGAAGATGTAGATAGGTTAATAATTAATACCGCAATAAGCGTTTCATCGGCATTTGACTTTGTAGTAGTTATCGGTGAAGATGTAGATCTCCTCGTTCGTTCGATATGTTTTTCTTGTAAATGCGTTGGAAAGGAGTTATTATCAAAAAACTGCTTTTAGGCGCCATTTTTGCAATATGGCGGCGCGAGCGGCAAAGATACGAGGTGGGAAAGTTAAAATTCGGTAAGAGCACGTCAAAATCTATAAAATTACCAATTTTCAAAACTCCCGGAAAACTTTCCAAGTAAAAATACCAAATGACTGTACTATCAGCATAAATCTCAAATAGGATCCCGTTTTTACCCTTTGGGTACGGAACCCTAAAAAGGATTCAATAACAAAATAAGTATTTTTATTGCTTATTAAAGTTTTACAAAAGTTATTAAAATTTTATAAGTAGGTACCTAGTACTCTTTTTTGTTTAAAATATCTTTATTTAACATAATAATTACAAACCCACATAATACAGACACAGTCAGTAAAATAGATACACAAATATTTAACACGTATCTAACACGCTAAAAACATCTCTAAAAGTCTCGTTATAACTAAATAGTTTGAACGATTGTTTACCTTGTTGTTTAATTGTTGATTTTAGTACCTAGTACTAAATACGTATGATAGCTCCTGCGAGGTTGGCGCGGGGCCAGTCTAGATGCTGTTATGGTTCTTAACATTTGCCCACTGAAGCTTCGATTATCACTGAAGAATAAATTTTTAGTTCTTGACAGGCGTCAATTTCAAATAATTACATTGGTCGTATTAAGCAGTTTGGAATGCATTGTCTCAGCGATCGCAGGTCGCCCGCGCCCCCCTGTAAAGGTCCCTGCGCTCCCCCTGGGGGGCGCGCCGCCCACTTAGGGAACCCCTGATATAAGGAGTGTCTTTCTTGAGCATTATCCTTGATAGGCTCACGAGGCTTAATCTCTATTGATTGATGTAGGTAAAATAGGTAGCTTTATTGAATTTCGTAAATAAGTCGGCTATATGTAGGGATGTATAATAAATTGCCGAAGTTATTAGCCGCTCCTACGAGTAATAGTAATGACTAAATTAAATGTACCTAGTACCTTTATTACCTACTCCCTTAGGTATTTTAAAAATACAATATAGTGTGCTTCTTCTTCTTTTCGAGTCAATTCCGCGTCATAAATTCCGCGTCCCTAAATATTGTATTTCGCCCAGCATGAGGCGACCTCTACAGCGTTGTCTGTTGTGTGTGTCATAAAGATTTTGCATTGTGCAGGAGAATGGATGGGCATGAAGGGTATGCCAGCAGATGGGGCATTGTTGATGGGTAAAGGGTGGTTTATACCGTATAAGACTTATTGGAATGGGTTGTAAGTCCCGATCCCGTGGGAATATCGGGATTAAAGCCTATGTTACTTAAGGTGAATGTAGCTTTATAATGGTGAAAGAATTTTTTAAATCGGTCCATTAGTTTTTGAGTTTATTTATAACAAACATACACAAAAATACTCTTGCTCTATGCTCTTTATGATATTAGTGTAAATGTAGATATTAGTCGGAGATATTGTCAAGAGCACAAGTGCAACTGCGGGGTAGCTTCGGGTATTAGAGTCCAGCTCTTAATGAAATTGAGTTCAAACTAAGTTTATCTCTATTCTACAGTCACGTTAAGGTTCGACGATGGACGTAAGTCATCCATTAGCAGTTAATTACTTACTAGCTAAGTAAGTGTTTGAATTGTGGAATGAAGTAGCTATCGTATTTATACAGGACAAAATATAGTAATTTAATTTTAAGTGCTAAAGCCTTCAAAAGGCGTTCATAGCTCATAGAAATGTTAAAGGAAAAATACATGTATTAGTACAATATGTCAAATTTTGACTTAATTCATTGAAATAGCCATAAAAGTGCGTTTTTTTTCGTTTTTGACTAATTTTATTAGAAAAGTACATCCAAATTTAACAAAAACCAGCTCATACAACCCCCTTTTACATCCCCTAACCGATCCGACACGTTCCCGGTCTCATTTGCGTGCTTGGGTGACATACATGACATGGGTGCGTATGGAAGAGGGAGTATGAAAATTATGGGTATAATGAACGTGAACACTTTTTGGCCCGAAAAGCGGCCAATAGTCACTACAGTACAGTTTTTCACTCGTTGCATACATCATAAAACGTAAAACGTGGGAACTGTGCAGAAAGTTTTTTAATATATCTTCCACTTATAGATCTTATGGGCGGTTACTATGATTTATGAACGATGTGTAACGAAATATGATCCTATGGTGGAAGGGAGCCGCCATGAGATTTTCCTCCTCATATAATCTTCTGGCTATTACTAAGCACACTTTTTCAATTCAACATACAAAAAACTAATTAAAGACCTGCCACCGCGCAGGGAGAGCTTAAGGTTTGGTTAGGATGGGGTAACCCCCCTATTCTACGCTGGGGCTACACGGTTATTATGAACTGATCATTATAATAAATAAATAAATAAATAATAAATACTGCACGACGTTACACACACCTCAATCTAGCCCCAAACTAAGCACTAGGCTTGTACTATGGGTACTAGACAGATATACTACATATTAAACTTTTTTTTTTTCTAAATACCTACATACATTATGATACATAGAAAACACTGAATATACCATGTCTTCGGACCGTAGTAAGTCTTAGAACATGTTGGTTTCCTCACGATGTTTTTCCGTCACCAGAAGAGCGATGTTATTAGCGCACGTACCTTTTTCTTAAAGAAAAAGATCGGTGCGCGGTCGGCCTGGATTCGAAATGGAATCGGAATGAAAGCCGGGGTATCTACCACTAAACCAACACCGCTCATGAATGATCGTTATGAATGCCTAATGAAAACAAATTCAGTCATGTACGAGCTCGTAAGGTGTGCACGCCGACCGCAAATAAATCATTTTTAATTCGTAACGCACTGCGTTCGAATTCAAATAATTTAGCTTATCACTTTCCATTCAATGTCGAATATACATAGGTGTAATTCCTACGTGATTCGGTTACCAATGGAGCTTCAAACTTAGATGAAAACAAAAAACAGCAGATACGTTACCTAGTCTCGGAAAATGAGACGATTAAACTGCGTCTAGCTGACGCACTAGCCTCAGTTGTATGTCGAACCGTTGCCGCGTGAGCAAGTGCTGTCACACTGCGATCGTCTTTTTGAAATCCATCAGAATGCCTGTTTGCTCATTTTATAAATGCTTGAATCATTCGTAAAGACAAATGTTTTTAAATACAATAATTTTATGAAAATGCATGTAGGTGTTTCTAGCTCATTTTTCGAATACGCAATGTAAGAATATACCGTATCTACTATTTTTGTTTTCATCAAAGGCTTCAAATGGTATTGAGGCCACATTTACTCCATATTCACCCCAATGGTAAACCCACATCACAAAAGATTTTTAACCCTTCACGAGACTACCATGCTTACATGGGTGAGGTACGGGGATTTTCAACTTATTGTCAATTTGTAAAATTGGGTGTGACTTTGTAACGTTTCCTTTGGAAATTGTAAGAAAAATATAAGACTTCTTCGCCGTCGGATAACTAAGTTAGTGTCTTAAGTTCTTGACTTACTACTTTTAAGAGTTTTAAATCTAGGTGTACAAAGGATAACTTGTTACTTGAAAGCTTCCTTAAAAGTAACAAAAAAATCCAAGAACAATAATTGTTTTTTTTGCCCACAACGGCCACGGAGACGATAAGCGTTTATGATGTGAGATGTCTGTCTGTCTGTCAACATTTTTCTCAGAAACGTATGCGTTATATAGTATGTATTTTGTGCGGTATATGCGTTGTATAGATCTAAGTTAAGTTCTAGCTAAGTTTTAATTACATATAACGTTTCGTGCCTATTTATCTTAATTCAGGAATTAAAAAGTACAATTCTAACTGTTATTTATACCTACATATTCTTACTATTTTCTGATATTAGGGTGAACATACAATAAGTTAAAAGATCCAAAAGTTATTCAGGATCGTTCTAACCAAAAGGTTACTTTGAAGAAATCGCTTTTAGTAATAAATTCGCCTATATACTTTTAAGCTTTTAAAAATTTAGTCTTACTTTGATATATTGTACCTACTTACTTAATTGTTTGTTGTGCAAAGAAATATTTTTTTATCTATCTAGTTATAAATTAAGTCGTAAAGAGTCAATCACCAAACGTCCATATAAAAATAATAATAGGCATATGTATTCAACTAGGTTCCAACCTGGTATCTGGAGGCTAACAATATTAATCGATAGCAGTCGACTCGAACATTTTCAAATTCATTTATAAGCGAACTTCATTCAATTTTCTACTAACGGGGAAATAAAAATAAACTACACAAAAATCAGGACAGACTCATAGTGGGTTATTGAGAGTTTAGTGTTTGCGTTCTACGAAAAATGTAAAGTTATTTGTTTGGAACAACTGTTGTTGTTACCGTAAAATGATGTCTGACATACAAAGAGTATGCTGACAATGGACATGGATTTTTAGGGTTCCGTACCCAAAGGGTAAAATTAGATAGACAGTTTGAAATTTTCGCCGAAGATGTATTTTTGTATTATAACTACAAATACTAAAAACGAAATAAAACAAATATTTTAGGGGGCTCTTATTTTTACCACTGGCGAAATCTAGTGATAGACTGGCGCCAGTGGTAAAATAAATGTTATGTTTGCTTTGCGTTCACGGATTGGTTAGTCCAGTGTTCATTTTAGGGTTCCGTACTCAATTGTGATAGAGAAACGTAACCCTTCGTGCGCGAGTCCAACTCGCACTTGGCCGGTTTTTAATTCATTTTTTTCATATCTGTCAAAAACATGACCACGGTCGCGGTCGTGTGAACTATGGGTAGGTACTCTATTACGTAAAAATAAAATAAAATTTACACATGTGTAAACACAACACAGGCTCCGCGTATTTTGTATGTGCATGTATTGTTGGTGAATGTATGAAATGAATATTTTTACATAGTTTTCGCTTTGTGAATGGTTTGTAGTTACTCTTTTGAGAATACTGGTAGGTATAAAAGCAAAAAGGATATATAAAGTTTCGTGTTATTTCATATTCGAATACCATCCTTTTTAGTTAAAAGCTTTATCATCCATTATTACACAAACAGACTGAATAAAAAGACTTTCAATACTGGGTAATCTCTTTTAATTATTATATAGGTAATTACTATATAAAAACTAAAAACTCCCGCATCAGGGGCAGCCTGCATGAACTTCATGTCCGAGACATTGCAGATAAATTGCAAGAATGCCGCTTACGGTGGTACGGCCACGTTCTACGAAAACCGGCGAGTTACGTGGGAAACAAATGTCATGGCGCCATGGCGCCTCCGCCCGGCCGCGGCAGATTGGGAAGACCCAAGAAGTGCTGGCTTGACGTCTAGAGCTCGGATATGCGTGCAAATGGCCTCACTACGCGGGATGCCGAAGATCGTGCGAAGTGGAGACGTAAAAGAACGAAAACGGACCCCGGGCTCTCGAGAGGGATTTTTGAATTTCTGAATTTTTGAAATCGGTCCAGTAGTTTTTGAGTTTATTCATTACAAACATACGATACACACACACCCCAAAAATACAAATCTTGCCTCTTTATAATATTAGTGTCGAAAAATAAATGTTTAGTAACTTTAGTAGCTAAAAGCTTTTTCTTTTTGTATGTAGACTCACGTGAGTCTACATACAAAAAAGCAAAAAACAAAGCAAGAGCCATCTTAACAAAATAAAACGGAGAAACATTTTTCAATGAAAAAAATGTTTCTCCGTTTTATTTCATTTCGAATGAATATTTTGGAAAACCTTGTTGTGACCCTTTAAAAGTAAAATCTTAATCCGAATAATATCGATATTAAGGTAGAAAACTAAATTTTTCATAATTTATTTTGGTATTAAGTTTGTATGAAAATGGTAACAGTCGCCACGCCACGTCAGCATTTAAATATATGTATATGAAATTGAGGAAAGAAAAATAAAAGTAAAAAATCAAACAATATAAACATAAAAGCCGATGAAAGTGTCAGTTAATCGGCTCATAAAATCATAGTTATTAAAACAGAACCATCAAAACTGAGCTGTCTTGACCACGTCGTGCCCCAGGGAATGTCAACAGCTCCCGGCGCGTGAGGGCATGACGGGAACCTCAACGCTGCCGAGGTTAAGCCGGGTCGGACTTGAATATCAACTAGTCAAGCGAAGACGACCCTGTTCAGTGTCCGCTCACTGTAATAACTTTAAGGATTCTTATGATATTTCCCTTCATAGATATTTAGGTTGCTGGTTGGTTTATCTTAAGTTAAGCTGTGTACTTAAAGTTTTGGGTCTATTTTTAAAGTAGGTAATAAATTCGTCACTTATACCTTCTTTTTACCCGACTGCGCGACGCAAAGAAGGGTTATTAATTATTAATTAAAATTCCGTACCCAAAGGGTAAAAACGGCACCCTGTTACTGAGACTTCGCTGTTTGTCACAAGCTATCTCATGAACCATAATAGCTAGACGGTTAAAATTTTCACAGATGATGTATTTTTTTAATTTCAGACTACAGTCTGACGTTTTGTTTATTTGTATTTGAAACTCTTTGGTAAGTGAAGGCGGACTGGTATATTTGATAAACAGGGCAGCCGTTTTGAATTCCATAACCCACTCGATTTGACACCGACCAATCAGAAGCGACCTCAGATTGCAACAAAATTCCCTTGTAGTTTTTGAAACACGTTTGTTGTATGGGAGCTCCTCTTAAATAATTGTTTTATTTTGTTTTTGTAATATTTGTTGTTGTAGCGGCTACCGAAATACATCTTCTGTGAAACTTCCAACCGTCTAGCTATTACGGTTCATGAGATACAGCCTGGTGACAGACGGACAGACAGACAGACAGACGGACAGACAGCGAAGTCTCAGTAATAGGGTCCCGTTTTTACCCTTTGGGTACGGAACCATAAAAACGAAGTATAGCCGTGGTACAATAGAGTGGTACAAAAGGAGCGAGTTTACAGGTTTAAAAATATCGGTCAAGTGCGAAATGACTCGTACACGAAGGATTCGTTACCATTATCACAAAGGATTTCTTTGAGATAACGTTGCCCCACTAAAATATTTATTGAATTCTGTTTTTCTGTTAGTCTAGTATCTGTTGATATAATGGGTATGCAGAAATACAATATCTGTGAAAATATTCAATAGTCTAACTATCACAGTTCATGATATAGAGCCTGTTTAGACAGACAGACAGTAGAGTCTTAGTAAATGGGTCCCGTTTTTATCTTTAGGTAAGGAACCCCAAAAATCCTGCAGAAAACTCGTAGTAGAGTTTCTGTGTTTTGTTATTATCTCATATTATTCCATTGCTATCTCACAATATTGAGGTCACGCCACTGAGAGGTGGTTTGAAATTCCACTTTTAAAGCTTTTGCATTTCTTGAAATTCTTCTTTCTAATAAATAGGTTGCAGAATGATAGAATCTCTAACTATTTTTGCATTGTTAATGCTAAGTTTCCATCGCGAGTAACGAATTTGGAAAAAGGAATATTTAATTCAGGCAGAAATATGAGTACTTATTCTCGGCCAGAATCAAACCCGCCATCTTCTGCGTCACCGTCGATATGTTCTCCCGACGTGCCACAGAGGTCGTCAAACATAGTAGCAAACTTTAAAATTTTAGTTTAATAACATGGTAGCTATACCTACTGTACACCTACATATTCTCGTGTAAAACTTACAATTGGAGCGAAGAATATATCCCAAAATGTGTAGTTTGGTCACTCGTGAAGATAAATGCCTGGGTTTTTCTTATCGCCACGGAAATCATTCAAATGATACAATTTTGTTTGAAATATCTTGAGGGGTGGCGCTGCGAGCTACGAGAGATTTATCTAACATCAAAACGTAACATAACGTTAAATGGAATAGGTTTTGAAAAATCATGAAAACAACTATTTTCTTCTTACAATGCAATGTTTATTATGATAAAGAAAGAAAAAAAGTGTTTATTCAGACAGGCACATGACTTACAGATTCTTTGATAGAAAAATACATTAGTAATAGATACAGCAAAAATAAATTCCATGAAAAACATGCTTGTAAAAAAACCACGTCTTGCAACTCAGTTCTTCTACCGTAAAAAGTTGTGAGATCCATGAAATCTGTTATTTTTCAGTTCCAACTTAGGGTACCTTCTGTCTTAAGTTATTATTGCGTAATTATAGCTATTATAACAACATAATATAGTGACCATAATATCAATATATTAAATTAGTCATGTTTTAAATAAATAGATTGCCTTGGCAATCGCACTAAACAGTCTAATTTAAACTAATATGTATTGCTTGTGTAATCAATTGTGTATTCATGCGATTGTAGATAAGCTAAACTTATTTATTTTAAACATAATAGGCTTTAATACATCAGTCCTCTGTGAATTATCGCTCGTTATTGATAGCAACTGTGGTAAATGCGATTTATGTTTTAATTTTTAAGTGTCAATTAAAATGTGTTCACATATACATATCTGTCGTATCTGTCGTAGGGTAATTAGATAAACAGGTATTTTTTGCGAAAAATCCTAGTTTTTTTTTTACAAAAACACGAATAATTAGATATTGGTGATGATATTTCTCAATCTTACTGAAATAAGCTAGGATTTTTGCAAAAAATCTCATTGCTGTCTGTATTAACATTGGCTTCACTCTGATTGGCTCAACTTTGGTTTACAGACTAACTCTTACTGTGATTGGTTTATAGTTTGACCTTGTAGGTTAGAAGTAATTTGTCGTAGCGATCTTTGGCGACCGCTCGCTCGCCAAAGCGTTGCGTGTAATCATGTTCTCGACATATCTACCTACCTACACGGCATCATAATTATGTGCGTGATTCACATGCAAGATCTATTATGTTAGTCGAAGCATAATATATACTAGTATGAATGGATTTTAGATTCATAAATAAAATAGAAAACTATATGTCGTAAAATATATAATAGTCTAAGGGGTAAACCAACCAGGTTTTAGCTTGCAACCTTAAATTGGAAAGATTGAAAGGCAATGGAGCCCTAAACAATGGTTGGACCAAGACCTATCGCCCCGGGGGATTGTAGTAGTATGTGCAAACAGTGCCTACCTTCCCGTGGAATATGGTGAAGAGAAGGATACCGAGGGGTTTTAATGGGTAAACCTGTGGCCGTCTACCCTGCTGGCCTAGGAAGACCAGCAGGGAGCCCCTACATTCTCGCCGCTCCCCCCGGAGCGGTGGATTTCTCCTCGTTAAAAAAAAGGTATCTGAACAACTGGAGATACCTCTCTCTCAGCATGGCTCTATATCAGGCACACGACAGAGGTCACTGGGGGAAAACGCTTGCCATATTGCGTTCCAGGGGTCACGGTCTTCATCAATAATTTAATAGAACCAATTTTTTATCAATCCAATAGAACAAATTTGGAGGTATTAGTAAATAGCCTTAATAGAACCAATTGGAGTAATTCGTGAAGAGTTTCGAAGAGGAAACCTTACGAAAATCCTTAAGAGATCATCTTGTTGCTTGTAGCACAGCAGCCGACATTCTCGTCGCCGAATTTCGAGTATCAAATCCTGTAAAAGGACAAACATTTTAAGTAAAATTAATTCAACACAAACGTACCTATTACCAGCAATAAATCCTAATTAAAATGGCTATAACTAATCGTGTCGCGTTAGCAAGTACCTAACAATTTCTCTTAGTAGATACCTAACTAAAGATTTGTGAGGGTAAAGGGCGCTACTAAGTTGGCACTACCAATTTATTGTGTCTTTAAGCGCTAATAAGTGGATAGTTATTAGGGGTCAATAATAATTGGACGAGGTCTTCTAAGGATGCCAATTAATTAAAGCTGACCTTTTGTATAGGATACTGTTTGATTCGGAAGATATAAGTTTTGGTGGATTAATTTGTCATTTGAATTTGTCATGGTTGCTGAAAACACACACGTGTGTGTTTGATATCTTGTTTCAAGGATTCAAAATTTTGCAATTATGCATTTGCAGCGGCGAAAAAACTAAATAAATAAATAAACTATAGCAGTAAAAAAAATACATAAAAAATGTGTCGAAAATCACGTTTCTTGTCTGGGATATTTAAGGGGGGCTTAAATATTTAAGTTTTATTTTGATTTTAGTATTTGTATTTATAGCGGCTACATAAATACATTACCTGTGAAAATTTCAACCGTCTAGCTATTACCGTTCATGAGATACAACCTGGGGACAGACGGACGGCACAGACAGCGGGGTCTTAGTAATAGGGTCCCGTTTTTACCCTTTGGGTACGGAACCCTAAAAATTAGCCCGTGAATTTGTCCCACTACAGGGCAAGGGTCTCCTCTTAGAGGGGTAAGAGAGACGCTACGGGAACCTGCTCCGGATTGGCGAATTTCCCATACCTTCGGACCGTGCAGTCAAAGTGGGTTGGTTAAATTGACCATCCAGTAGTGAGGGAAGAGATATGGCTTTCAAGTAAAGTTAACCCCGGAAACGGTTTAAAATCTGATGCCTGACTTCTGCTAAACACGCTGATGTTAGTTTGAAGGCGACTGTGGGTTTTCATAAATTAGTGAGAATCCAGTCAAGATCTTTGTGGACAGCTAAATTAAGAACTTTCCTTTACCATCATCATCTTTATCGTCCGAGTGATGTTCCCGGTTGTATCCCTCGCGAGATCCTGGGGTCCGCTCGAGAGCCTGGGGTCCAAGTTGTCGGACCCTAAAATGACTTTTTAAAATTCCTTTACGTATTGTAAAAAACCTAAAAAAACTACAGTCATGACTACCCTTAATTTGAAGTCAATTTAAGCAATTTATTTACATCTTATGTGTTTTCGGTGTAAAATTGCCTATTTCAGTAGTCAAAACAACACCACCCCAGAACCCCAATCCTAACCCTTTAATATTCCCAAAATTCAAGCTTATGTTTGTCAAAACCGAACACAAAGTATATTCCAGAAACACATCAACAAAAGTAATAAGAGTCAGAGGAAACACGAAGCGAACACCAATACGCAACGATTGCCTAATAACGTTGTGTAAAGTAAACCATACATTAAAGTAGAGTGGCGTCGAGTCGTGTCACAGTAGGCACCAGACACGAAGCCACGAAACACATCGTTTGTTACCCTCTATTACGCAACCTTACGAGCTATAAACCGGACAAATGAAATAGTTTGGGTGCTGATATAGGAAAACGTATCCCGTGATTCGGAAGGCGCAGTTGGACGGCTATTATCTGTGATAGCAGTCGTTAGGTCTAGTTGGAGACCTTAGGGCAACCTGAAAACTTAACACCAGGTGAGCTACACCACTGCACGAGAAAAAGAAGAAGAAGACTCTCTATGTTCAATCCGAATGCTGTGTAGCCCCGGCATAGAATAGGGTTACCCCATCTCTTCTCGTGGGCGTCGTAAAAGGCGACTTAAGGATCTGAGGGAGACTGGTAAACATTAAGTTCTCCCCGTGCGGTGATGGATAAACCCTATGTTTAATCCGAATGCTGTGTAGCTCGGCATAGAATACGGTTGCCCCATCTCTTCTTGTGGGTGTTGTAAAGGCAACAAAGGGATCTGAGGGAGACTAGCAAACCTTATGTCCTCCCCGCGCGATGGTTGATAAGCCCTATGTTCAAACCGAATGCTATGTAGCCCGCCATAGATTAGAGTTACTTTATCTCTTCCCGTGGGTGTCGTGAAAGGCGAGTAAGGGATCTGAAGGTTCTAGCAACTAGCAAACCTTAAGTTCTCCCCCCGGTGGCGGTCAAACTGGTTGGTTCTTATTAGGGTGGGAGTCAGGCAGGCGGCAGGCCGAAAAAATATTGCCAAATCTATTTGCATAAGGTATGGTCATTGGTGAATTACCTACGGCGGGCGCCGACACCAAATTAAAAGAAACAACTTGCAGATTCCAGGCTCCCGAGAGGGATGCAACCGGAAGACGAGAAGAATCAGAATGGTACTGGTTAGTAACGATCATCTTCAACATCATCCGAGCGATGTTCCCGGTTGCATCCCTCTCGAGAGCCCAGGGTCCGCTTTCCTACTTTTAGGTCTCCACTTCGCACGATTTTTGGTAACGATATCTCGGTACAATGAATTGGTTCTGTTATGCAAGAACCCTAGCTTGGCGGAGCTAGCTGGAAGTGGCAATGGAGGAGCGTCCCCCGTCAATTTGTCAAGTGTGCCTGTGACTATACGGAATGGGTTTCGTACGTTTCGTTTGTTTCACTCAAGGTACTATGGTTTTTCGAACGAACAAACGATTGGTAATTTCTTACTAAAGTTTCAAAGGAATCTTAAACTTTGAACGTAGACATTTTGAAACTTCTTTGAAAAATTATCGATCGTCCGTTTGTTTGAAAAAAGCTAGTGTCACCTTTGCATACACATACACTAGAAAATCTTTTGTTTTTGTTTCGATCGTCTTTTGTTTCGGTAGTCTTTTGTTTTTGCTTCGATCGTCTTTTATTATTGTTACTATCGTCTTTTATTTCCGTTGAAATGATAATTTTATAAAACTTACGTTGTACTTTTTTCCGACTACCATGTTGTAGTTGACTGCATACTGAAATTTGTTATCTATACTACTATTATAAAGAGGAAAGATTTGTATTTTTGTGTGTATGTGTATCTGTATGTTTGTAATGAATAAACTCAAAAACAACTCGACCGATTTCAAAAAAAAATTCACCATAAGATCAGGCTACATTCACCCTGATTAACATAGGCTGCTTTTGATCCCGGGATCGAGACTTAAGCGGGTGAAACCGCGGGACGCAGCTAGTTTGGAATAAGTTTGGCATAATCTAAAAATTACGTGCAAAGTGCATTTCTTCCAAATTGTGCATCTTTTCTAATACCTACCTACTTTTGCAATATTTGTGAGTTTCTCGCGAATGCATTAAAGTAGTTTTTAGGTAATTGATAACTAAATATCTCCTGTTTTTGTTTATATTCGGAAACATTACAGGAAATAAAACAAAAGCAATCGGCAGTAAAATCATGCGTAAAAACGGAAATAACAATTTGGATTCCATTTGAAATCGCGGTTTTGGATAGGTTTTAGTATTGAACGTACATCAGGTTTTTTTTCTAAAAGGTATCTAGCATTAAATCTATACTAATTTTATAAAGAGAAAATATTTATTTGATTGTTTGTTTGTATCGAATATGTTCCGAAACTACTGGACCGACTTCAAAAATTCTTTCTCAAATAAAAAACAACATTATCAAGAAGTAAGTTATAGATTTTTCTTCTATTTTCGCGATGTTGTATTGAAGACATTTTTCGGTTTGAATCGCGTGGTGTTTATTACTTTTAGCATTGTTACAACGCTCAATCCTAAAGAAGTGACCTGGAAAAGAGATACTTTTAATCCCGATATTCCCACGGGATCGAGACTTACTCGGATGAAACCGCGGGACGCAGCATATTTGTATTATCTCCAAATATTTGTTTTAGATGTGTTTTGTTTGTGTTAGAAATCACTAATTTCAAAAGAAAGGATTCCAAGGAAAGGAAAGGAGCCAAATATTCTATACATCTTGGTCGCTAGATATATTACACGTCCTACGAAAAATTCGACTTAAATAATTCAGATAAACCCAATACACAACCCAGAATCACAAATAAGTAAATAAAAATAAATATTGCATTTGTAAAAGAATTAAAAGGAGTTTTCAGCTAGGTATCAATTTAGTTAATAGGCAAGGTACTATAGACTGAAAGTTCAATACTTTGCGTGATCGTCCTCTTTAAAACTAGCATGTTCATCGAATATTATTCGATAAAATGATTGAATTGAGATTTTTCATAACCCTTTCGAGACTAACTGTTAAACAATTAGCTATTACCCGTGGTTCCACTTGCGTCCGCGTCCCGAGAACATACTAGGTAGGGAATAAAAGAAACATGAATTAGCTGTTTCGTAGTTAAATAAATATTCCAGGATGTTGCACACAGCGCCATCTAGGCTTATACGGGTAATTCTACACATTTTTTTTTGTAAATACATACTTAGATAAAATATAAGTACCCAGAAACAGAAACAAACATTCATGTAAACGTCATTTCTTAGTGTTTACCACACTTGGTAATAATTAATAATGCTTTTTGAAAAAATGCTTTAGTGGTTACCCGGCGGGTACCTACTAAAGTTTTTGAAAGTTTTATTTAGAAAACAAACTTGGCCCCCGCGGAAATCCAACTCGCAGCCTTCTGCGTTGGGGGGTTCGTCCGTCAATAAATCTATCTAAAATTCACATTCCACTGAAATCCATCAAGCCGTTTTAGAGTAACAAATAACAGTAACATACAAAACGTCGGCATTTATAAGCATTGATTAGAAAAATCAAAAATCAAAAAAATCAAAGTACGTTTATTCATTCGGATATTAGCAAAATATCTCTTTGACATGTCATTTTTTTTTATTTAATCTACTCTACTATGTCTTCGGATCGCGACCTCCATGACATGAGAAGAAGACACAAGAAACTCATGGGGTTTTTTTTGTATATTTTTTTTTGCAGTAATCATGTGATTTACGTTGTCGCATTATAATATTATTGAAGAAAAGTGGAACTGGAGCAATAATCCATACTTACTATAATAATCCTTACTAGCATTACAAGAGCGAAAGTAACTCTGTCTGTCTGTCTATCTGTTCAAATAAGTTATAATATACAAAATCATAAACATAAAAAAAAAAAATTTACTTAAAACACTATCTCATCCACAGCCCATGCAAATAGGCTGTTAGAATTAAAGCGATCATTATGAGTTCGGTATTTCAAATTATAATAATTCCTAAAATACGTTATTAACGGTATTAATATTTGAACCGTTTATTGTGGCAATTAAATTAATATTTTGGTTGAGTTTCGTTAATAGGTTTCACTTTGCTTATCACTTTATTTACGGGTGATATTGACAAATCAGAGGGGATCAATACAACCCCTATTGAAAATAAGGGTTATGGGCGCAGAAATGAATTGCAAAGATTTAGTTTAGGTAAATTATGCGTGCAAATGGCCTAATACTCGAATTGCAATACAATAATTGATAATGACAATAATGAATTACAATAATTAGTAAAATATGATCGATTATTATTTGCAATTTCAACATCCTAAAATATGGTTTTTTAGTAGGTAATTTGCAATATCCTAAAATTTTGTGGGATTTTTGAAATTGAATACAATATACCAATACAATACCGCTATATAAAGTAATATTTTATTGGTATATTGTATTCAAATAGGCGTCCTACTAACCTATTGTACTATCCTATCCTACTTCCCCCTAATAGTATAAACGCGAAAGTTTGCAATAATATTATTCGACCTATTTCTTAGTGTAAACGCAAATCTAGGTCATATCTCTTTTGCGTTCATACCGTGGTTTATAAGTTGGTATGTGACCACATGTGCTGTAGATAAGCATTTATACACAGCAAATTTAACCTCATCTCTACTTCGCTACGTTTATTGTATTACAATGAGAGCTAGCGACGTGTCGTAGCAAAAACATAGCAATATGACTGCAGGCTGATACCGATTAGATAAATAGATAGATAGATGAATGCTTTATTTGTATTATGGAAGTAAAATAATATTTGTCTCTGGCCTAGTTGTTTTCTATGTAGGTATGTATCATATGTATGTAATTTACAAAAAAAGTAGTATATTAGTTGTCTTGTACCCATAGTACAAGCCTAATGCTTAGTTTGGGGCTAGATTGCGCTGTGTGTAACGTCGTGCAATATTTTTTATTTATTTATATTTATATTATTTGCACAACAAACAATTACAATTTATTACACATCAAAAGTAAGTCAAAAACCTACACAGAAAGCTCAAAAGTAAAACGTTGTACTAATGCACGACCTTATCGGTAAAAGCTTCTTCCAGGCAACTTTTGGAAAGGGTCATTAAAACTTTTTACATTCATACGATTTGTTAACATTTTGCCAGGTCTTAATCGCGTTATTATTATCTGTTTTTTACCTCGACGTTCTATGTTACCATGGTCCGCCAAAAAAAAAAAAATAATACGCGATCAAGACCCGGGGAAATGTAACCAAGGGTCAGTAAAGTTTGTGTGGTAGGCAAAAAGTATGTGAGGTACAGAATAGAATAGAACTCAGAGTTAGATAGGTAGAATTAGATATCATTATAGGCAAGTTTACATGCAGTTTCCACGTAACATATCGCCAACAAACACCCTATGTAATGAAACCGCATAAAACAACTAGTAGTCCAATATTCAATTCCAAAATTATCCTCCAAAACAAATATTTTGAGTACGAAAACGTGACATAAGCAATAACTCCGAACACAAACATGGCCGAATAAACAGCAAGACGTCCCATAACGTTTATCCCGGAACATTTATTTTGATAATAAATCAAAACATTCATTAATTACATACGTAGGTATAATAATACTAGCTACGCTTCACTGTTTTACCCGTGTAAAGCTTAGAACGCACTGCGACTAAACGAATAGCTGATAACGCAAAAAACGCGTATCAACACGCAAAATCAGTCATTGAAAAAAACGCCTTCCACTGCGAGCGGAGCGGAAAATGTGTCAGTTTAACATCCAACGATTGTTTCCATAGCGCGAAATAGTTGTTGTATGTTGAACTGACACATTATTGACGCCGCTCCGCTCGCAGTGGAAAGCCGACATAATGCGTGGGCTTGTATAGAAAGCTATGTGTTGCATTTGTTTGCGGTTTCAGATCTGCGGAAAAATGCAGGCGTTTAATCGCAGTGCGTAAGCTTAGATCTGCGTAAATAAATAAATTTGTCTGCTTTTCAAACAGCGCCATCTAAGAACTCCAAATTAAGAACCTATGGTTGCCTTGTACCCAGACAAGGCTAGGCCAGAGCGGCTTTATTGCTCCGGTAACTGTCTGGACAACCAAGTAGTGTCACTTGGGCACGTGGCTTCTGTCCTTCATAGAGAACTGAACATACTGGAGTTTGGGGATCTATATAACTGATCCCGGATGGTAGCTCCTGGGAATGGCCTGACGCTACAGCAGACTCCTCCATTTATGCCTTAATGTTGTCCACATAGTTGGGGACGCTATAACATATATATTTATGTCGATCAGTTGTTGCTGAGGTTGTACCCAGACAACGGCACAAACTCCATATTACATACAAACAGCCATACAAACCTCCGCATTAATTACATAGATACATTGCTTTCTTACTGTATGTATGACTTGAATCGACATTGATAGATTAACTACGTACTAATTTTCGACGTTGAAAGGTTTCGATAATTGAATTCTGGTTTTTGCCAAGTTAGGGTACACGCCCACGCTGTATATATTACCATATTAGAAACGATTCTAGAATGTACATTGTGTACAATGCTGCTATTAACAATTTGCGGCCTGCTGCCTAGTCTGGCCGCTTTTGAATTGTTATTCATAGTACCATAGATAAAGGATGATGGTACGAATAATCGAAGTAGTTTTGAAACAGATAACTTTAACTATATTATGTACTAGGTGGCTTAGTTTCAAAATTTATAATTTACTAGCTGCGTCCCGTGGTAACCTCGTACCCGCGTAAGTTCCGATCCCGTGGGAATATCGGGATCAAAAGTAGCCTATGTTACTCAAGGTAAATGTAGCTTTCTAATGGTCAAATCGGTCCAGTAGTTTTTGAGTTTATTCATAACAAACATACAGACGCACAGACACACAAAAATACAAATTTTTTCCCTTTATAATATTAGTATACCTAGATCACTATGTACCTACGTAAAAGAGAAGAAAAATGCAAGTCGGTAATCTGCAACTATCACCGGTAGATATCGCTACGTGCCTCAGTCGAAAAACTGGAAATGATGCAATATTTAATTTCATCGCGATGGGCACTTGTGGCGGAAACGGTAAGACGCACTACAAACGGATTTGTAAATGTCGCAGGTTTCGGGTCCTGTTTGGTGCACAATCCGTTTTTTCCCCCCTCATAACTAAAGTAAGTACTAATTTAGATTTGAGCTCGTAGTAACCTTCCTGATCAAAGTTAGGTATAATATAATATAAAATAATAATATTGCACGACGTTACACACAGCGCTATCTAGCCCCAAACTAAGCACTAGGCTTGTACTATGGGTACTAGACAACGGATATACAACATACCTATATATTTTTGTGAATACATAGGTACATATGATACATAGAATACACCCAGACCAGATACCTACTAATATTTATTTTTAAGCATATATCTTACACCCGGCGGGAATCGAACCCGCAACCTCCTGCATTGCAGTCGGGCCTTCCTTCAGTGGCCGACGCGCCACTGAGGTCGTCAAGCAACCTTACTCACTTAAAAATAAATATTTGTTTCTGGTCTAAGTGTCTCTCTAAGTATATGTATTTACAATAGAAAAATAAATTTAATATTCGATATCTAGTGACGTTAACACAAGTTGGGGCTAGATGGCGTTATGTGATGTTCGCAGAATATATTTATTTATTTTATTTACTGCGGGTTGTTGACAATAATATTCGACAATCAGGGACTTTTAAATGAACGTCCAGGATTAGTGCAGTTCGCAGGACGTGTTGAGTGCTCTAGTCAGCGAAGACATTTTTTCAACGTTTCTGGCGAAGTATTATACTAATTGACTTTGTATTTTGAGTACCGAAATATGCCTTTTGTGAAGCAAACAAATGTATTGTGAACAATATAAAGAGGAACTGCGGCTGGCTTGCGAAAAGCTGAGTTAAAAGTTTAACTATTAGGAAATAACTTCGGAACAGAATGGCGTTGAGAAATGCATTCTAATGTGGAGCGTAGCATACAACGTCTACGTTAACGCTCAAACACTGGTCACTGTGCTACGCTTCTTCTCCTTCTTTTCTTATAGCGGTGTGGCTCACCTGGTGTTAGAGTTTTCGGGTCGCCCTAAGGCCTCTAACTTGACCTAACGACTGCTATCTGAGATAACAACCAGGAACAACTGCTTAACGTGCCTTCTTAACTCCTTAATGCTACGCTAAACGCTGTAAACGTTGCTACGAATTCACGACAAAGAGAAATCCGTATGTTCAGTAGTCGAGTGTATACGCTTTAACCAATGCTACGCTCTACTCTCTACGCTTTTGAAAATGGTTCGACCTTAAGGTTTGGCAACACAGTGTTCTTTGCAAACAATGTTAACAATAAGCGCGCCCCCCCGCTGTCCCCTCGCGACCAAGACCATTGTAACATGGTTGAAACGTCGAGGTAAGAAAATAAATAATACTACGCGATTAAGACCCGGGAAAATGTAACTATTATTGACAATATTGTATCAAAATAATAACGAACTCTTTGGGTTAAAAACAAACTTTGCCTGGTGCAAGTAACCTCATATTCGGCAAAAGATCGTGAATACAGTTTTATTTTGACAGCCCGATATTGTAGCCCAGTCAAATATATGAGATTTTGATAAATGGAGTGACTCTGACTTCCCTATTTCGTTGTCGCTTGACAAAAGTGTAGTATCATTGTTCTGTAATAAAGAAACAGTTTGTGTGAAGGAAAGGGTAAAACGTCGTGATGTAATCTAAGGCAGTATATAGGTCCTAGTAGATTCAAAGCGTCTTTACGAAACTCTTTTCTGATTCTAAGGTAAGAAAATGGATAAAGGTTCAGCGCAAGTATGATCCATATTTGGCAACTTGGTGGTTTCTGGTAGACTAACTACATACCTGAGAGATGTGGATCGAAAGTTTAGATGCACAAATTGCACAATATAAACGAAAACTAAATCCATTTTTTAAACCTTTGAAAAAACGGAATAAGACTAACCCTCTTACTTATAAACGATGACTAAGTTTATGTACGTTTTTGTCTTTTACTGTGACATGAAGTTTCAAAGTTAACAAACAGAGACAAACATTACATAAGCTTAGTCATCGTTTTTAAGTAAGGGGGTAATACTGTGTTTTTCTTACACACAATAGATGAGCGTTGAACCACTATCTCACGTGATGACGTGATGGTATGTGATGATAATGGTCTACTAAGATGTAATACGCTCATCTCCACCTAAGAAGGAAGACGGCAGTGGACCAAATTCGACCCGTCTTCCTTTACTTGTGGCTGCACCGGCCAAAGTATCGGAACACGGACGATTTCTCTTGGCGCTACGACTTAGGCGATAACAAGCCGCGGCCGAAGCCTCCCACCAAGAAACCCCTTTTGGTCCTCTTTTACGTCGGACAGGGGATACTGTACTTAGTCATATTTTTTTAGACACGGGCCACGGGCAAGGTTAAAAAATACAGTTTGAACAAATTTGCCGAAACAAGTTAAACATATATTTGTAAGTATTATCTACAAGTAGGTACCTCATTGTTTACCTAAGTTTAAAGCGTTACCTATAAAATGTGTTTGATTAGTCCTATGTAATTTCTGTAACGATGGTGGAGTTCAGCTGCTAGGTACCTCGTAATAACAGTAAATTATAATATAATACGGATATAAAATAATGATATAATAAAATGCTTACTGCAGTATACCAGACAGACACGAACGTAGGTAGGTAACCACGTAATCAAATATACTTTTATTACAATCGAAGGCATCGATTTAAAGGCACTATTTTAACGTGAGAACGGGACGTAAAAGGCCGTTTTCGACGTTAAATTATCGTAAAAGTGGGCGAGCCGGCTTACAGTGACAAAATTAACGACGTAACACTGTTATTTATTATTGATGTTAATCGAAAAACATTTCTTTAACCACATTACAGTACAACACATTGATAATGTTATCTGGATAGCTTGAAAATTTAACAAATTGAAGCTCAACTTCGTTTTTAGGATTCCGTACCCGAAGGGTAAATGACCCTATTACTGAGACACTGCTGCGCTGACTGTCTGTCTGGCTCCGTTTGTCACTAGGCTGTATCTCATGAACCGTGATAGCTAGACAGTTGAAATTTTCACAGTTGATGTATTTCTGCAGCCGCTATAATAACAAATACTAAAAACAAAATAAAGCAAATATCTAAGGGGAGTTCCCATACAACTAATTTATTTTTTGACATATATTTTTAATTCTAGAAGTATAGTTCCCTGCCACTGCATACAATCTTGGAGTGCTCTAATACGTAAAAAAACTGTAGATAAATTATCGCATGAATTCGCATGAAAATCGAACAGGAAATTGAAGCCACCGGAAAAGTTATTTTGCAATACGTAAGCAGGTATGAGATTACAAAGCTCAGTAGTTTTAATGTTGATTTGCGCTTGCAGTTTGCTAACGACTGTCGAGTAATGTTTGCGATAGTTATAAAAGTGGTATTATTCCTAGCTGAGTTATAAATTGAAACTGTGGTACCTATTAGTTTCGGGTTCTGGTAGTTTCTGTCTATACTTATATTATATGCATGTTATAAGAATAAGAATAATTTATTTCAAAAAAGAAAATTTTACAAACCAACTTAAATTAGGTAGGTACTCTAGGTACCTACTTACAGACATGTGAGCTTATCGGCTTGTAACAAAAGACAACTGATAGCCTCTGCACTAGGTAAAAACCTGTCTCGCAAAAGACCATCTCTATACGGGTTTTTTTTTTGCATAGGTGCAATGTAATGTAATGTAACACCGCAATGTACAATGCTATGAATTTTCTAGGAAATACATTGATAAAATAAAACACATTAAATAAAATAAATTTAACGACACAAAAAGCAAATAGTGAGGTTGGAGATTTCGATTGTTAGATTTTATCAGATTTTGCACTAATATTATAAAGAGGAAATATTTGTATTTGTGTGTGTGTGTGTGTGTGTGTTTGTCTGTTTTCAAAAATTCTTTCAAGAAAAGAAAGCTACATTTACCCTGAGTACTTTTATGTAACTCTTGATCCAGATATTCCCAAGGAATCGAGACTTACACGGGTGAATTCCATGAATTCACCCGCGTAAGTCCCGATTCCTTGCTATGTTTTATACAGCACAGCGCTCGCTGCACAAGCAGTAAGCTCCGGGTCAGTACAAAACGGACTGTATATCAACGCACTGCCTAAACTGACTGACTGTGTATCAACGCACAGTCCAAGTGCACGCACGCACAGTTTTTTGAGATGTGTAGAGTGTACCGCGCGCGGTAAATAGATAGTAAATCTCAAGGTGCAGCTACCTGCTATGTAATTTAAAAAGAAACTAAATTTTTTCTCAAAAGAAGGATAGAAACTTTATTCTTTAAGATGTAAAGTAGAATTCTATTCTACTTAGAAGTAAACTTCCAAGTACTGTCAAATAAATACGAAAAGAGTAAAACTAGGTATTTTATTTGAGTTCGCACACTAAAAATCCAAGATGCCGGCGCATTCCCGGATCATCGCCTCACTGTTCCAGGAAATTGCAAGAATTTTTCACGGGTGCGAGCTAAATAGATAAAAAGTAAATAAATTAGACAAGATATTTGGGCAAACAAGTCGCGCCAAGTGCTCCAAATTACAAATAATTTGTATTTTGCCTCATTTTGCTTCAGCGAGATTGTACCGGGTGTTTTCCTCTTTTTCATAATCCAGTAAGCCTGTTAGATATATAGCCCTAAGTCGACACGTGACTTCTAGCCTAGGTAATGCTTTTAAATAGCAATTACCTAGGAGGCCGGAGCGCCAAGCGAAGTAGTTAAGCCGATGCAGAACACTAACAGAAGTTATCCCACTGTCGGTTTCTTTTCGGGGATCAGTTATACAGATCATGTCCCCGATGTGTCACATGGACACTACCTGGTTTACCAGACAGGTACCACAACAATAAAGCCACTTACCGCTTGCAACGTTATCCTCAGCCCGTCGTAAAGGGCGACCAAAGGGGGTTTCTTGGTGTGGGGCTACGGCCGCGGCTTACCATCGTCATGTAAGTCGTCAAACGGACTTCTCCGTGTTACGGTACTGCCGGGGCAGCCACTAAAATAGACCAGGCGGATCTTGTTCCACTGCCGTCTTCCTTCTTCTAGATGAGCGTGTTGCATCTTAGACCATATCATCACTTACCATCAGGTGAGATATTGGAGAAGCCATCTCCCACATCTCCCGTGCGATACTGTAAAGTGCCAGCTAAAATGGCAACTAGAGGGGATAGCGGCCCTTTTTCGAAACTATATTTGTTTGAACGGTTTGGACGCTATGTCATAAACTGGAATCTTCTATTCCAATTTTATGATATAGCGTCCAAACTGAGTGGATGATTGTCGTTTTCCTTTCTTCTTGGTGAGCGTGCGAGCGACAGTTGAAAATGGATGATAAAAAATAGCTAGGTAAGTATACGACGAAGTAGAAAGCTGTTAACACCGTATTTTTTATTGAATAAAGTACTGTACTATTAAGTAGGTACTCTCGACTTATTTCCTTTCTTCTGGGTGAGCGTGCTATATCTTAGACCGACAAACCATCTAGTGTGATAATGGACAAACACTTCAAAATGGATGAAAAAAAATTGCTAGGTAGGTACACGACGAAGTAGAAAGTTGTTAACACCGTATTTTTGATTGAATAAAGTACCTTATTGTTAAGTAGGTACCCTCGACTTACAAAACTGTTCCACTCAGTGGCGAACAAAGACGGATAAAGAAAGGTTGAACTCAACTGTAAAGTAGGTACACATTGTAGTCGATGTTTTGTATGGGCTTTTATGAATACTATAGTAAGTATTTTTCATTATGGACGATAATAGGTAGGTACCTATATTAAAGATTTTTAGGAAAAAATACTTGCCAGTTGGTTTAAAAGCTTCAATCATAGTAAATTGAAAGAGAAGTATTTGCATCAGTATACGAATTATGTTCTACTAATATTATAAACGAGAAAGATTTTAGTAACTTTGTTATTTTTTTTTCATGCAAAATGTACTGAACCAATTACGACGACTTGTAATATAGACAGCTGGAAGCCTAAAATTCACATCGAATAGGTACTTTTTATCCGATACGATATTAGGACGTCCGCGGGTGAAACCGCGGGGCGCAGTTAGTGTCTATGAGCGAATATTTCAGAATCTATACTGTCCTCAGCTAACTGCATATCAAGTTTTATTGCAATAGGTTCAGTAGTTTTTGCGTGAAAGAGACACATACTTGTTTACTTACTTAAACACAAACTTTCATAATTACAATATTAGTAGATTATGTTAGAACTAGGTTCGTCCCGCGATTTTAACCGCGTAACTCCGGATCCCGTGGAAATATCGGGATCAAAAGTAGCCTATGTTACTCCTCGATAATGTAGTAAGAAAATATAACTTTCTATTGGTGAAAGAGTTTTTGAAATCGGTCCAGATGTTTTGAAGCCTATTCGTTACAAACATACAGATATATAAACCTTTCCTTTTTATAATATTAGTATATAAATGACATAATGTAATAATATAAGATTATTCTTTACTAGCAGCCAGAGGATGACTTTTCAACTCCAGCCGACTGATAGTAATAAAATTTAAGCGTAGTTAAACAAACACTTTTGTTTAACAACGTATTATTTTCGAATAATAAACGAAATTTGTTTTAACGGTAAACAAAATATGGTACCTATTAAATTTCGAAATGAAACCAATTTATGGAAATTCAGTAAACATGATTGTTATTTAATTTGATCAAATATTATCTATATAAATGATTTTAATGGAGTAAATAGGTTGCAAAGTGTGTATCAATAATTGCAATGTTGGTTTGTAACTGTATTGGTATTTACCTTATAATAAATTTGTTGATTGTTTGGTATACCTATACTTAACGAAAACCAATTTGCGTGGTTTATAGGAGCCGGTTGTTATCTCTGATAGCAGTCGTTAGGTCAAGTTAGAGGCTTTAGTTAGAGCGACCTGAAAATTCTAACACCACTGAAAAGCCACATAAAGAATAAGATAATGAAGTGTTTTTTTTTCTAAACACAATTTAAATGCAAAATCATTCCGCTCATGACGATTATTATTATTTATTTTTTTACCTCGACGATTCAACCATGTTACAATGATCTTGGTCGCGAGGGGACTGCCCCTGGGAGGAAAAAAAAAATAATAATACGCGATTAAGACCCGGGAAAATGTAACTACCTATATCTTGTTAGTTTGTCTCTCTCTCATCCGAGCGATGTTCCCGGTTGCATCCCTCTCGGGAGCCCGGAGTCCGCAAAACCCCAAATATTTGGGGTTGGCGCAGTAGGTAAGTCATCATTGACCATACCTTCTGCTTACAGATTTGGCAATATTTTTACGGCCGGCCGCCTGCCTGACACCAACCCTTCTAGGGACCAAGGGTTTATCCGCCACCTCGCGGGGAGAACTTAAGTTTTGCTAGTCCCCCCTAAATCCCTAGTTTGTAGGTATTGTAAAAACGACAAACTAGTAACCTTGTAATACGTACGTTATACTTTATCTCTAGAACTTGTCACGTATGTATGTAGTTGTTACTATAACAGTATGAAATAAAAGATACCATTTGTGAAACTACGTAGGTAAACACGGTGTAGCGAACCGTGCAACAACCTCAGTATCTGTCACTTCCGATCCACAGTAACATAACGTATTGAACTGTACGGCTGTATGTTAACGGTTGCATATTCACAAAGGTAACGTTCAGGATATAAAGGCCACAGAAATGTGGCTCATACATTTTTATGTCAGTCGATATATTGCCGCAAATCACATAACGGTGTGTAAATATGTTGAAAATTTTGTTTTAAATACAGATTTAATGAAACCAGCACTTTTTAACTATTAGTTGTGAAACAATAGAATTTCACTGTCATCTATTACTGCGATAATAAAAGAACCAAAATGAATACATAAAATGGAATGTGTGGCGTGAACCGAAAAACGAGTAAAATAAAATTACAAAATAGTATCGCGAAAACCGAAAAAAACATGTCCTATCTCTTACATTGTATGAATCAGAAAGAGATATACTACTACACTAGATTACGATACGTATGTTTATAAATGCATACCCGCGCATGCACAACTGAATCTACTAGGAACTTTCTTGTATTTTCATTGAATGTAATAAAACACACATCAACGTCATGCATCTGGAATCTAATGTGACTTGACCTTAATAGGTTGGTATCTACGTATATCTTCGGTTCCAGCCCCAGTTAACGGAACGCTTTCATTACATTTGCATAAACATGAGTCGAAGTGTAAGTTTATTTAGTAGAATAAACATTAATATTTGAGGGCCCTTTGGTTTCTCCTCATTTGACATTCCTTTCTGCCTGGGGTACTCAATTACAGATTCCCAAGTTTGTCCCCGTTATCCTGGATTAAATAAATAGAAGAGAGTTACTTACTACTATGTTAATTTGGGAAACTTTTCTGTTTGAATTTGTAACTACATGTTTGTGTGTGTACTGTATTATGTGTCCGAGTGAAGCGACTCTGTTTCATTTGCTTTCGTCTGGCAGTTTGTTTGTTTCGTTGGCATTCCCCTATATCATAACTTTATATTTTCCCGCGTCTTAATCGCGTATAAAGTTATGAGTTCCAATCGTGTTAGTTTAAAAAGTTTATTTCCCTGTATTATGTATTATTTTTAAGGCAATTATAATATTATTGGTTGTGGTGATGCAACGCCGAGAGTTTTAAGGACTTTACAGTATACACTTACACTTTACAGTTTACTTTGCGTAAACAGTACTCCATCTGGGTAAAGTTTAGGAAACATTGGATATTGAAAAATAATAAAAGCAACGCTTTTAAAACCGAAAAATGAATTTAGTTTTATATCAGAATCGAAGTAAAATCTGTGATAAAGCATGTCCAATCCTACTACATCGCGTGTTACTGTTTAAAAGAGTTAGTTTTTGTTCCAAGCTCATGACTTCACATCTTTACAATTTGCATCAAGACTTTCAATTTTATGTGCGCTGTGCACACTCTGAACTTTACCTCTTACCTCTGCTGTATGAAACTTGTTTTAAAGTGTCAAAAGTATACAAGTAAGTACAAAAGTAGTTAGTTTGAACTCTGCATCCGAGATGAAATAAATTCAACAACTTTATTAAGCTGTATTTGATACGAGGACTTTGTAGGATTTGTAAGGCTTTGACGTAAGTTTTTTGCTCTTTTTGTGATTCTATTTCAGTTCATATTACTCGCGCACGTACTTTTGTATAGTGCTAGTGGAACATTTAATCATTAGGTATATACGAGCTAAACTCAAAATCCCTGTTGAGTTCATCGAAAATTGTTGATTATTTTATGGCGGAATGTTGATGTTTTTTTTGTGTAAGGATTGTTGTTTCCTACATGTTGGTGTAGTTTCAAGACAATTTTGAGTTTAGCTCATTTATACTTCTTACTCAATGAGTTTTTTAAGCGAATCCGCTTAAAAAATAGCGATGTTAACATGTAATATTCCCATATTACCTATTCCTATTCCCTATTCCCATATACATATCTTGTAGTTTCATTTAATCAACGGTCGCATTATGAAACATACTTAGCTAAGTTTTTAAGACATGTGAAAGTAAATTCATGAAAATGTCTTTATCTGAATACATAAAATATTTTTGAGTTCGAGTCATGGAGTTGATGGGTCGCTTTTAGCACCAATGGCACGTCCGGCTTAGGCCTGACTGCAATGCAGAAGGTTGCGAGTTCGATTCCCGCCAGGTTCTAGTATTTATGCTTTAAAATTGATATGTGTTTCTGGTCTGGGTGTTATCTATGTACCTTATTGTATGTATTTACAAAAAAAAAGTATAATAATTATGTAGTAAGTATATCCGTCCGTTCTCTAGTACCCATAGTACAAAACTAGTGCATAGGTACGTGTGTAACATCGTTCTATATTTATTACTAGCTGTGCCCGCGACTTCGTCAGCGTTTTTCGAACACCTACCCATCGCTGTGCAAAAATCTACACTTGAACGGACGACCAGGGAAGTCTGTTGCTGAGCAGAAGAGAATCATGGCAGAGTCTATTTAAGTGTAGATTTTGCACAGCGCAGCGTTAGGTAACTTGTTCGGATTACTTATTATAAGAAGTAGCGTTTACCGAAAATATAAATAAAATCAAAACCAGACTTCGAAAATAAGGACAAAACAATAACAATTAGCTCTCCTACATACAGTGCAACCGATTTATCTGTTATTGCTCGAAACCCGTTTTGTTTTGGCTAGTTCCGATTCCATCCGGTTGCGTGGTGAACTAAATTAGTAGTAAAATTTCATATTGTTATTCATTATCGCTATGAAAAATAGCTTACTGTGAGTTATTCAGTTATCTAAATACACATTACTAATCGGTTCAGCTGTTCTGAAATTTAAATTAATAATATACCTACAACATACCCAACTTAATTTTGTGTATATCTGTATTTCGCCTACTTTCAGACGACGGTTTATTTTCAAACTTTTGGCCTCTCTCTTCCAACACGTTACCTCCCACTGTGCAAAATTTCACACTTAAACGGTGGCCCATTGAAGTACTGACCGTGCAAGGTGCGTGACTTAGATGCGTGCTTATCTATAGCTACTAATATTATAAAAAGTAAAGTTTGGGTATTTGGAAGGACGTTTTTATGAAGTATACGTATGGTGTTCTTCATAACTACCAAACCGATTTTCTTGATTCTTGCACCAATATACCTACATTACATTATCCAAAAGCCTAATCTTGAGTAATGTCATTTTAAATAACAAAAACACGATATTTCTTGAATAATCGTAGCTAATGAAATAGCCCGCTCCTTCATCTTCCTTCAAAAACGTAAGATAAGTGTTTTAACCACTATCACACCTGATGCTAAGCGTCGATGCCGTCAAAGATGAAACACGATGACCAGTGTGCTTACACCTACTTCAATCAGGTTTCTTACAGTCTCTTTGAAAAAAATCATTAGTTACCTACTTGATTTGGGACGGGTAATATTATAGAAAGATCATCTCATGATAATGTCAGCCGCATGATATAGGAACAGATCGCAATAACAGTATGGGTACTTGCAATGAAATTGTAAAAAAAAACAATTGTATTGTTCTTTTTTTGGATGTTTGTATTTCTTTACAAACATCCAAAAAAAAAACAATAATATTCAAACTAATTAAGAAAAAGCTGTAAAAATTATCAAAATTATAACCGTAACTTTAATCATTAAGGAGTTTCCCGATGAGAAGGTGGTTTCGGATCCAGTCTATCAATTTGTATCTAGTGCTTTGTACCTAAGCCGATTCTATTGATTATTATATCCGGATAAAAAGTAGCCTTAATCGGGGTCTAAAGCTATCATTCCAAAGGTTCAAATCGGATAAGCCGTTTCTGAGATTAGCGGGAACTAACAAAGAAACAAAGTCATTAAAAAAACACTCGATTCGTGTTTAGCTACCGATTTTGAGACGGCTTGCATTTTTTTTTCTGGATATAATTCAATTACAGACTCTTGGAGCTTATTGGCCTAGCTGTACCTGCCGATCATGATCGATCGTGTCGGTTAAGCAACGCTTGGCGAGGTCATTACTTGGATGGGTGACTAATAATTTTTGTGGCTAAAATTCATTTTTTCGAGCTTCTCCGTGCTTCGGAAGGCACGCAAAGCAGTTTTTTCATTTTTCATTCATATAACTTTATTTATACACATTTGATTATAATAAACTTCTCGCCATACTGACTTGCAGTTTATTGGCAAGTATGCGCTTATTTCAAGGCTACAATTAAAATGTTCACCTTACACACACAAAACTATTAAGTAGGTACTATACATAATTAAATAAGTTGGTCCCGGTTGTTATCTTTGATAGCAGTCGTTAGGTCCAGTTAAAGGCTTTAGGGCGACCTGAAAACTCTAACATTAGGTGAGCCACACCACTAAACGAAAAGAAAGAAGACTTACCTCTTTTGAATAAAGTTGTTATACTTCTTTTGTATCATGTCGTTGGCGACATCTATTGACTTAGTTAATTATTATTTTGCAAACCGGACGTTACTATGGTTACGAAAATTGTTGACAACCGACATAAAGCAACAATTTAGGGATATTGTTTTTCGTAATTATCACGATTATTTCAATGTAATATAAATGTATACATAGGCCTATATGTTAAACAGTATTTTTCTTAATGTTTTGGATACAATATTGCCACAATCTGTTCGCTAATTTTTAAGATCCTAAGTAACAAAGAATGTAAACAAAAAACCTACCTGAATCGCGCAAGCGATATTTTGTTCCCGATAACTATGTATGCAATAAAAATTCAATGTGATTAAGATGCTTTATGGATGTTATGAATGGCCACAGTTTCTGTACACATTTATTATATGTAGAGATTTATTTATTAACAATCTATATTATAAACGCAATCCCTCGAACCATACAATATAAACAAGACGCACACACTCAACAATTAAACTGTAAACTTCAAACAAAGAAAATGTCTCGTACATTGTTGAAACCTCTTTGTTTTCACAAATGGCTGACAATATTCACGTAGTCCGTACGTAATGGTATGACAACGAAACGGTGACTGTAACATCAACATTTAGTTAAGGTAAGAACAGCTCGGAGAAATTGTAGACAATACAGTGAGCTTTCTGAGAATATGGCCGCTATTAAAAACATAAACGTTGGTAGGTACTTTACATTTAAGTAGGAATTGCTAGATACTGTATACGTAGACTGGAAGTCCAGGTAGCATTTTCTTCCATCGTAGTATTAATACAAAATTAAGATAGATAGATAGATAAATTCTTTATTTTATCAACTTGATTAGGCATTCCAGGCAATCTTGCTTTGCCAAGTTCATAATTCTTCTTGGATATAACAAGATAGATACCTGTGAAACAGAAAAGATAATAGGCAGCGACATAAAAAAGTTGACGGGCTAGATAGCATACGTGTCTTGAGGCGATCCAAAGTAGGACGACTTTGGACCCAACAAGTCCAAAAACTTCTGAGCCAAAACCTGTTACGCCAATACACGTAAAAGTCAAAATTCGTATATATTTTCGATTTTGTTAAGTTCGGATGAAAATTAGAGTAAGTACCAACACACATATAAACAATCGTACTAACTGTCGAAAGTGAGACTTGAAACAGAAATAGTTCGTTCACTTGGTCAATAAACCCTGACTACATATGAGTATCTGCAAACAACCAGGTACCAACTAGATAAATACTTTTTCACTTTATCTTCTAGCTGGACAAAACAACTACGCAAACTTTATTCGCAAACAATACGTGTGTCGTTACCTGCTCCTAAATAAATATTTGCAGATACTACGTTTTCCTTGATGAGGACTAATCCGATAAATACAAAATATTTAACAAAATAAAACTTGACAAGTTTGTATGAAATATGTAGTCTAAGATCCCACCATACAACGACCTTCACCTACCTGGTTAATGGATAAAAAATATTTTACATTCAATTAAATATGTCAATAAATAAGTATACTGCCAATGGGTTGTTCAAAAAAAAAATCTTTTTACTGATTTGTAACACTACACTGGTGTGGTCAATTGTTGACAATAATAGTCAAAACAAATTCCATACCAATTGAAAGTATGAAGCAGAATATCCAAACGTTAGTAGACTTGGGTAGACAGGTATGTAAATCGATACTAACTTGCACCGGTCTGGGTAATGATGAATTAAAGTTAAATTAAAATTAAGATTATTTAATGGCGAACACGGTGGTATAGAGTTGTCTGTAAAAATATAATCCTAAATTTCGGTTGTTTAACATAAATATATTAACTGGACTTAATTTTTTTAGACAACCCATTTACAATATACTTATTGACATATTGAATATACCTAAAATACTTTTCATCTATTAACTAACCTAACCAGCTCGAAGGAGGTCGTTGTATGGTGGGATCCTATACTAAAAAAAATATTATCACGTTACGTGTAGTTTGTAGCTTTATTTCAGTCCGAAAAAAGTAACAAAGTTCTCTCGTTTGATTAATGTACCTACGTCCGTCCAAAAATGCAAAGCTAATATTTGCTTAAAGACCCATCTGCGAGTGAGTTACATTCCAGGTCACGTGACGCAGTGACGCGTCCATCACAATAGAATGTGTCGCAATATGTTGCGTTGTTTTTTCCCCGAGTTCTCGCCTCAACAGAGCGCATTAAGAGAATGGAAGTCGTTTGTGGGGAATTTCATTAGTCATTCCCTTGCGGTGCGGTGTTCCATCATAGATTCCAGGCGCAACCCACGGATACTCACACAAATAAGTCGAGAATAGGGTTGAATTTTCAATTGGATCATCATTAATTATTTACTAAACCGAATACCGGGAATTGTTCAGTAAATAAGGAATCTACTTACAGACAACTCGTAAACACACTGTGAAGCACGCTTCATAGAGAAATCCTATTAGAGGAGTCACAGTAAAGTTTGGTCCAATTAGGCGTGTGGTGTAGAGCGAGATGATTGCTTGAATACCTATTGTAAGTAAATTTAACAAGAGACGACAATTACGGCGGCTATTTACTTTGACGCTTCGCTCTTTATTTGCCTTTAAACTTTCCCAATATAACTTTAATTGGCAATTATCCTAATTTAACTTGAAATACATATTTATGTGACTTTGTTATATTACGTAATACCTATTAAGAAACGAAAGAAAGAAAATAAATTTATTCAGACAAGCACACAACTACATAACAAGAAAAAAAAGTATTTAACATTATGGACACAATAAAGTAATAAAAAACATAACAAAATATACGTAGAGAGTAGTGCGCTGCTCGAATATGCGCAGAGCCTCAGCATAATGCTGCTAATATTCTATTATTTAAAAAGGGTATTGAAAAAAATACATAATATCAAAACGAACAATCGAAATTGAACTTAACCTATGAAAATTAGCTAACCCTGACTGCACTCGGTCCGACCACACTGATGGCATTGCCGCGCTGCATGGCAATAGCCTTTGCACCAGATATGAGCCGGAGCCGATTTAACCGTTTTATTCCTCAGTCTGCGACGTCTGTCCTTCAAAACCCTAGCAACACAATATTACTGGAATTAACCTGCTAGTTACAAATAATTTCAATATCGAGATCTTTTTTGTTTTTCATATTATAGTAGCGTGGCTCACCTATGTAGGTATAAGGCTTGGGGCAAACGGGCCACCGACCATAGCTACTGGTTGCCAGCGACAGCGATGTAACATATTTTTCACTGCTGTAGCGAGTGGCTACAGCAGTAAAACAGTTGAATTAAATATAAAAACTAGCTTATCATCATCATCCGAGCGATGTTCCCGGTTGCATCATCCGGTACCCCGGCATCCCTGTCAGGAGGCCGGGGAACGCTTTCCGTCTCTTTACTTTTACGCCTCCACTTTGCTGGATTCAGCATTCCGTAAAATATAGAAACTAGGTAATAAAAAGCAAAGCAAGATACCTAGGGTAACCTACAAGGTCAAACATTTACGACTGAACACGTACCTTCTTCCCCTTCACGTCGGGCACGGTTTGATTAAATGTTCAGAGAAACCATCAATGTCTATCTCTCTATACGACTTTAGATAAAGTACGTTTCCAATCAATTATTATTTGTAGGTTGCTAATATAAAAATAGTATTTGATTTGGAGGAGGCTTTTACCGCTCTAGGCGGTCCTTACACTTTCACAAAAAATTAAGTATAAATTATCTAGTTGAAATCTATACTTATATTATAAAGAGGAAATATTTGTATTTCTGTGTGTGTGTGTGTGCGCGTCTGTATGTTTGTTATGATTAAACTCAAAATTCTTTCACCATTAGAAAGCTACATTCACCCTGAGTAACATAGGCTACTCTTTATCCCCATATTTACACGGGATCGGGACTTATGTGGGTGAAACCGCGGGGCGCAGCTAATATTTAATAAAGCTATCTCTATTTTTTTTAGATTTGGTAGGTACTTACGAAAAACGTACTTGGAGCACTCTTCTAATTGAAATAAATGAATAAATATTGCACACGTTACAGCGCACAATTTAGCCTCAAACCAAGCACTAGGCTTGTACTATGGGTACTAGACAACGGATATTTCATAGTTTTTCTTTGTAAATAGGTATTCATGCATATGAACATAGAAAACACCCAGACTAGATACAAATATTTATTATTAAGCATTAACGTTACCCGGCGGGAATCGAACCTGCAACAGACCAATGGGAAACGCTCGTTACGTAAGTTGGTATCATAATATAGGATGAGGAATATTTACGGGCTTCTGTGCAAAAACCTTAGAATGTTTATTTTCGTATGGATTACGTATATTTTATTGCCCTCCAGCCGTATTCTGATAGATTTACAAAGCGATCTGAGGAACGTTTGGTAATGTTCTTGTTGAATATTATGTTAATGATTATGGATCGGTGTTTTCTTTTTGTTTACATTATTATGAGGTAAGTCTTCCTACTGTTTCTTCGTGCAAACGTAGTCGACTGTTTTCTCCCTGGATACAAGACTAAATATAAGACATAGCCAAGGCATAAGACCAAATATGTTTATGCCATACTACCTATATTTGTCATGTCATGTCTTGACTCATGAATGACCACGCCACTACATTTTTATCCCCCGACGGAAAAAGAGGGGTGTTATAAGTTTGACGTGTCTGTCTGTCTGTCTGTCTGTGTGTGTGTGTATCTGTCTGTGGCATCGTAGCTCACGAACGGATGAACCGATTTCAATGTAGTTTTTTTGGTTGATAGGTGACTTTTGCGCGAGTGTTCTGTTTTTTCATTTTCTAATTAGAATAGAAATAAAATTAAGAAATATTAGAAAAAAAATGTAGGGGCTTGGTCGGCTGATGAAGGATTTGTGGTAAGTATAAACATATTTTCACACACTCCACTCACACTCCATACTCACTAACAATACTTGTCTTGTACAACTACTCACCTCTTCTTTTGGACATCCGCACATATAGGTACACAAACACATACACCATGGTCAGAAGTAAGACCGCCTCGGCGTAGGTACTCAGAATACATTTATTTGGTAATAATTATAATAAATGAACAAATATTTAAAATCAAAATTGTATTTGGGTCTCCCGCGATTCAGGATTTTCCCTGTGCGGGGACCAAAGCTAAGGTGAACTCTGTAAAGTATTTTAGTAAATAAACTTTTATTATTTTTATTGTTTGTAACGTTACCGTTTCACGGAGCTATGGAGCCTCGGCCCCACGCACGCCTACCAAAGGTCCGGCCTTTGGTAGGCGTGCGTGGGGCCGAAGCCAACACGTAGAGGCCCGTTTTAGTTACAATTTTAATTGCAAAGTATGAAATGGACACCAAACCGGCGATTATCCCTGTCTACACTATAAAATGCAGCCAAGGACAACCCCCGGTTTGGATAGAGCTATTGTGTAAACTACGGATGAAAACTACTTGGGCTATTAAAATGGGTTGGTAGTGGATTGGATACTGGGGGGAACTATGGGGACTATGGCGCCTGCCGTAACAATGTTCAACAAACATGTAAAAATGGCAAGCGGAGACTCGCCAACTCACAAACTGGGCCACCCTAATTAAGCCGAGCAAATTACAGCCAGGGGGCAACAGGGGCGTGAGTGGCTGAAGGATGGAGCAACCTCACCGGATTTTAAATCATCCTAGGTAATCCTGTGGAGCGGGCCAACTCATCACTGACGTGAGGTGTCCATCCTCCGAGCATTTCTGCTCTCGCGACTCCACTCTGACCAGCCGGTGAAGGCAAGCCATAGGCGAGGGACCGCTTCCTCGTCAGTGTTCACTCCGACCAGCCAACAAAGGCAATCCGGTGGTGAGGAACGGTGATTTCCCCCTGGAGCACTCGGGAAGCCGCGGGGTCGCTACTCCCCGACACCTCGCCTCAAGGTGCCCTGCGGGCTTTTATTTTTATTTTTATTATTTTCTCTAATGTTTTTATCCAGGGAGGAAACAGTCGACTACGTATATATGGAAAAAGGAGTAGGTAGACTTTCCCCGTACTAGCATGATTTATCTGTAGTACAGTTTCTCACTCGCTGCGCACGTTAAAGCAGTGCAGAGAGTATTTCGCTGTCTCTCGTACTCATAGGTCCTGGCGGTCGCAGTGCAGCGGATTAATGCGCATATCGCACAACATGCTCGCTCACCTCTCTAACCTTCCTATGATTTATGACGAGCGTGCAGGTATTGAAAAATTGTACAATAGGCTACGTTGCCAGGAGGAGGAATAGGTATTTTGAACTATAATAGGGTTAATATTTCTTATGTTTTATTGCTCAAGGCATTTTTTCTAGAAATATTTTACAAGGAGAAATACATCATCAAAAATTCTCCCATGACAGGATTCGAACCTGTGCCCCTCGATTCCTAGGCGCGCAGTGGTAGCGCACACGCACACAGTGGCAAGCGAAGGGCACAGGCTTGAATCTCGTTATGAGAGAACTTTTGGTGATGTATTTTTTCGTGTAAAATACATTTAATAGGGTTGCTGTACCTACTATTGCAATGTTTGGAACAGTTTTGAGATTTGTCTTGTAAAATAACATTATGCCCGACTTACCGTCGTAGCTATAAACCGAATCTAATTCTAAATATAGAGATCAGATAAAAAAAGAAAAGAAAAATACGTTCGTTAGCTAATAATAACGTGCCTTATATTCAACCCTATCGCTTGAGCTCGCTTGGCGTAGATGGTAAGCGCGCTCCTCTAAACTAATTTGATGAACTAACATTTATTATATTGATTTTAATTGACTTGTCATTTTAGACAGGAGGAGAGGCCGTGGGTTGAAGTCACGCGTACAGCATTGCATTTTGAACCAAGCATAAATTTGTCTAAATGCATTTTTTATCTAAAGTGTGGATAACGAACAAATAAAATCTTCAAAATATTAATAAAAAACGAACTGCAAATAGATGTATGATTTTCAGAATCCCGTCTAGTGATATTACAAAGTCTTTGGATAACTCAGTAAGCCGACTAGGTATAAAGTTACAAAACCGTGATTGAATACATGTAATACATCGTCCAGCTCGCATTGTCTGAGTAACAACAAAGACGCCTACCTATTATACTCGCATGACGTATCTCAAATCTCAATTTGCTGGTGAGTGTATGGACCGATAGATAAAATATAACCCCCTTACTTATACTCGTAAACAATGACTAAGTTTATGTAACGTTTGTCTTTTACTGTGACAAGGAGTTTCAAAGTTAACAGACAGTGACCAACGTTACATAAACTTATATCATCATTTATAAGTGAGGAGGTAAATAAATAAATATTGTATAATTTATTTACTCATTCTTAAGAAGTTCATTGGCCTGAGTGTACCGATCTTCTAAATTTGTGCGAGTTGAGCAACGCTTGGCGCGCCATTACTTGGATTGGTGGCTGATAATGAGTGTGGCAAAAAACATTTTTTGAGCTTTTCTGTGCTTCGGAGGGCAGGTTAAACAGTTGTTCCAGTTGTTATCTCTGATAGCAGTCGTTAGGTTAAGTTAGAGGAATTAGGGCGACCTTGAAACTCTAACACTAGGTGAGCCACATAGTGGTGTGGCTCAAAAAAAAGAAGAATGACATTACAAACTAGTTTGAAACTACGTAGTATAGGGGATTTAAGTTATTATATGAGGACCAAAATACTAACACTTACTTTAAAGTAATTTAAGCAATTCTTTTATAGCTGTCCTGCATGTAGGAGTTGACAACGCTTTAGCCGCAGATTGTCACAGCAAAACGTTACTTTATCATGTCTACCGATTCAACCCCGGGACTGGACAGGAACTTTCAATTTAAAATCAATACTTTGTGATCAATTAGACTGAAATCTAAAAACAGAATAGATATCCAGTGGTATCTCTAAAAATCTTCCCTTCAATAAGTATAATTTCATTTGTCTAATGGTAAGTTTCTTCGAGAAAATTGGACGGAGTGAGTTCGACATTTTCCAGTAGAAATATTCTCTAGAATGAATTCAATAAAATTGCATGTTTTCAGCAAATTAATTTGATGGAAATTGAATTACATTTTTTTACGAACGACGTGACTTGCAATTATTTTCAAAGGCTATACAGGCTGGTACGATTGGTCGAAAACACAAAATCTGCACTAATTATAGAGAGTATGCAGTTTTTTGTTTGAAATGGGCTATAAAAGTACTGTAAAGGTTTTGATGAAACTTATTTAAATTTAAACTAAGATTTTAACTAACGGTCAGATACATAAACGCTTCTCAAAACTAGAGTTTTGCTTTGACAACTAAGCAGCTCTCAAAGTCTCATACTATTTTTACAAAACTCCCATACTACTTTTGAATTTAGAAGCTGCTTAATTATTTAAGTAGGCCTCAAATTGTAACTTTTCTGTATTCGGCTGTTAGTTGACTACTCCCAAGGGTTCAATGTATGCGTGTATAATTTTACATTTAAAGATCTTGGTTCGTGGTCGGCTGGGATACAAAATCATGACCTTCGGATTGAAAATTTGGGTATAAACAAAAAAAGACTTGAAGGAAGCCATTGCTAATTTGCATACCTAGTACTCAATAGCTCAATAATTACATTGGTCGTCTCCATGTTTCCGGTTTTTAATGAGTTTTACGCTACTACAACGTTTTACAGTTGTTTTATTAGTCAAACATTCTGTCGAATGCTAAAGATATCATCCATTGTTATTTCATAATTGGAAAATGAATATTTAGTTACTAACTTCGTAAGCTATGTCAAGTCCATTATTCAATATTCATCATGAATATTCACTATTCCACTTGTATTACGGTCACTACTATAGTCTGTTTCAAAACATGTGACAATTCATCAATTTCGTGCTACACTGAAGTGAAATCCATAAATTACTCCATAAAATTGAGTGACTCTTTCTGATTTAGTAAAAGTAATACCAATTAAGATCTTAATGAGACAAAATGTTACTAAAATGAAAGCGATAATGAGAGTAACAAATATAAAAACATATATTGTATTGATTTTTCTGCCGTTTTCGCGCTGCTGATATGAAATAAAACTCTTTTTTTTTTGTTTTAATCGCATTGCTTTCATTATTTTTACCATTTCGTGAGATCGATCGTGAGATACCTTCAAATATTGCTTTATTTCTGTGTACTTTTTTCCTGCTGCATTTGAGATAGACTATAGACGCAATTCCAGAACTACACTAGTAGGGCTAGGACGCGCTTAAAGCAGTAGGTTCTTTGGGTAAAAAAGGTGTACTGTGGGCAGTATTTAGGTGCAAGGTTCGTTGGCGTTATATCTAACCTACGTTCAACCCGCAGTGTTTGGTGAAAGACTAGGTATACAGTCTTCAAGGCACCGTCTCCAGAAGGCTGGCGATATTCCCTCTTTCCCTCTCTGAATGGTCAAACTAACCCTTTGAGCAAAGAAACAGTTTGCAGGGCTTACTAGGTGAAGCTTCAATGAAGTCCTTAAAAAATGTAGAAGCCTAGAGTCCCCAAGACTGCAAAGTCTCAACCCCAATCGGTTCGAATTCAAAAATGGCCATACAAGATTCAAACAACGAATTTATTTTCCTTGTAGTCGGGTAAAATTATACGAGAAACCTACTCAGTTATGCGCTACCGATATAAAACTAAATTATTCGCAACATTACTTCCGGCATCTTTATCAACGTCACTAGAAATAAAGTTGTTCCCTTCTCGAAAATCACGTACTGTAACTGACAGAAGGTAAATTCCTTATTTTTGTAAACGCACAGTTACTTTATGGGTGGAGTCGTGACTCGTTTATTCTGGCGACTAGTGCCGACATTTTGTCCTCACTTTGAGCGACCACACGAGTACGCTTCCCCTTCATTAACCCACTATACCGTACAAATGAGCCACTATTGCCCTATAGCCCTCTTGAGTAATGCTCTACCAACCCCGACTATTAACAAAGTGCTATAGCAAACTGCATGCGATCCAAGCACTCATGTTTTTCTGAGTCGTATTACGGAACCCCCATTACGTCGGTACGAACAGACGGTTTAGCCGTTTTTTACTAACGCCCGCCTATCTCTATAAATCTTCGTAAGTGGCTCGTTAGTTGCTTTGGTCAATTCACGTCCAGCTTCTGCGTCCAGATTTTTTATTCATCCGTTTTTCAGTAAGTTAGTATCGGATTTGGACAATTTATTGAGTGGGTTCCGATAGGTTCACTGGTGCTCTTTACAGATACCGACTCTTTTTTCAAATCACTTATTCTATTTCATATATGAAGGTCGTAACCTTCAGGTAGAAAATAAAATTCTCTGTAGGTATACCTATTTAATTTGATACACATAAATTTGTGATTTAGCATACTGCTAATAGAGGTCATAAAGAGGTCTATGTCAAGTTAATAAAGAAGACATAATGCATTTAGACTTTTTTTGGAAAAAACCTAAATGCATTATGTCTACTAGTGGTACATTATTAGCCTTATTAATAAACCTGGAGTAGGGTCGGAGAAGGTATAACGTGCTTTGTCTTTTTCCGTGACAAGAGCTTTCAAAGTTGACAGACAGAGACAAAACGTAGTAAACCTCCTCCAACGTATTCCACTTTTATTAATAAGGCTATATGGGTTTTACGAATTTTGCTACAAAGGCAAAAAACTCTTTAGATCATCTGGTCATAAGGGAAAAAAACCGGCTACGAGGCAGTCAACACTCTAATAATATAGACGATACGTCTGCGACGTTAGAAGGTTGCTGGTTCGATTCCCGCTACTATAGCGGGAAACATTCATGTTTTGGATATTACATCTCACACATCTCTAATTTATGAATTGTTATAGTCATTAACTACTTCCAATGAATAGTAACTAATTTTCCAATGTTTATCTTTACTTAGATATGCCTATAGTACATATTTCATTTGTTTTAATTTGTTTCTAATTTATAAGTGATAATTTTAGTTTCTATTTTTTGCTATTCTCCCCTGAGACACAAGATTTTCCTAGTTCAGGCATATGTGTTACTTCGATTTATATCAAAATTTAGCTTTTAAGTAAATTTTTGTAGACATTAATTTGGAATTTTTTTTTTCTTTTACTTAAGTACATACAATCAGAAAAGCAAAATTCGGATCTAACTCTTTGTATGAACCTTTCAGCAGAGTCATGTTTTGTTGTGAGATGGGGGTAGTAACATGATTTCTCATAAATGACAAGTTGAGTGAAAGATACTAAATTTCGTAGCTTAGGAAAAGTACAATCTACGTACTTTTCCCGCAAAATATTGTAAGAGAATGACGTCAAAGGTATAATATGTACCTACGGATCTATTTTCTAAGAAAGTAATGGAGATGTTATAGACATTTTACTTATATGATAGACGCTTTGAACAACAGTCCCGGAGAGTATTCAATTTGATCTTGTTTTAGTAATATTGAAGGTTGTTTTCTTTCTGAAATTAAATAGCAAGTTTCACGTACAAGATCATTTGGAAATATTTAATCTATCGGTAGGTACTTAGAAAGATAATATGAATTTGTGCATATAAATAAATAAATTCTGTGAACAACACACAGCGCCATCTAGCCCCGTGGTAACCGACTAAGCTTGTGTTACGCTGACTAGACAACGAAAAGAAAAATAAATATAATACTTATATTTATTTTTCTTTTGTAAAACATACATACATATTATACATAGAGGGACCCCCAGACCAGACACAAATATTTTCACATATATTTTTTAAGCATAAATATCTGCACCTGGCGAATCGAACCAGCAACCTTCTGCATTGCAGTCGCGCTTTCGCACGACGCGCCACAGAGGTCGTCAATATGTGACAGTTGTACCAATGATTTGTAAAATTGATGGTACAAATGACACAGCTTTGTATTCTTAGTACCATTAAAGAAATATGTAGATATTCCGTCGTAATTGTTAACCGACACCTATGTGTACTAGTGATACAGTTTTGTATTTCAAGTACAAGTGTTTGTACACAAGTACACATTAAATTCTGTGAACATCAAACAGCACCATTTAGTTTCATGCGTAGTTTCACCCGCGTTAGTCACGATCTCGCGGGAATATCAAGATAAAGTCACCTATCAACCAAAAAAAACTACATTGAAATCGGTTCATCCGTTCGTGAGCTACGATGCCACAGACAGATACACACACACACAGACAGACAGACAGACAGATACGTCAAACTTATAACACCCCTCTTTGTCCGTCGGGGGTTAAAAAAGTAGCCTTTGGATTAATAAATCGAGCACCGTAATCGGTTTACTATAGTTTTTTTTTTTAGTAATACTAATAACAAACATAATTTCACCTTTATAATAGTGGTAGGATCTAAATTAACTGTCTCGGTGTCACGGTTCATGAGATACAGCCTGGTGACAGACGGGTGGACAGACAGCGGAGTCTCAGTAATAGGCTCTTGTTTTTACCCTTTGCGTACGGAACCCTAAAAAAAGGAATACCGGCAAACGAGCCATTAGAAAGTTACTCGAAATTAACCGACACTTCTAGCTCTATGTGTTAGCATGACATAATATATTTAGCATGCCGAGGTTTAGCCATGGTCTGTATCGCCACTAAAATTTTTAGGTTTACCTGCCTGTTTCACATCAACAACCAAACTTGATTAATAAATATATCGAGGGGTGAAAAGCAAAACGTATGAAGCGCCATTTTGAAAACTGTTCAGGAGAGCCATTTAAAGTTTTAATTTTCAGAAAAATAATCATATCGATTTTTCGCAGCTGCCAAATAGGTTTAAGTGCATTAACTGTAACTGCTTATTGTAAAGCTAAAAGTTTTATGCAACATAGTATAGAGATATTAACTGCACGCTATTTGTGTTAACTAACATTTGTAACTGTTAGACTGAAAGAATAAATAGCTTAAATAACTCGTACTTTAAAATGTCTAATGTTTTATTTCCCATTTTTTAACATCATCAATTAAAATTGGTAGTTAAACCAAAGTTGAAAGGGAGATTTATGTCATTTGTAAACATCAAATGATACTTATTGGTGTTTTATAAATAAATAACATAGTACTATTTTACCCTGTTTTATTGAGTATTATTAAAGTAATTAAATCAGCTTTATGAACTATGAATAATAATAATTAAGTAACAAATAACCTCTATGAACATAGTTTTGATAATTTAAACTTCACATTACTTGAAGAAGTTGATGTATCGTCTGTGTCCTTCCACGACGTCAAATCCCAAACAAAATCTTCATCTTCACTTAAAAAGTCCACGTATTTGTTTTTCAATGTAGCTTCTTTTCTTTTGTTTTTCTCTTTGAAGGCAGGATACTCTCCGTTACTTCAACCATTTTTTACTGTTTCATGTCCTCTTCTATATTGCCGTCTTTCAAAGAGTCTTTTAATATCTCCATGTCTTTTTCTGCATTATCGTCTTCTAAGGATTTTCTTAACTTTTCCATATCTTTTTCTCCAATTACTTACTTCTGTAATTCTTGGACTGTCATTGCTGACTCATCTTTTTTCTTGCATTGGTGTCCTGTTTTCTGTTATTTCTTTGTTTTCAGTTACTTCTACTTCTTCATTATCCTAAAAAAGGCAAAATAGCTTTGTAAAATACAGGTAGGTATGTACAACCATATTTATAAAATCTGTTCATTGGTCTCTTGATCCTACCCTAGTTTCCTCTTCACGGTCAAACAGAACGACCGAATTCGACAAAAATTAGTACAGAGAAAGACCATTTTGTGAAAGAAGACATAGGCAAATTTTTCATCGACACTTGCGTAGGTAAAACCGTGTGTCGCAGCTAGTACCCAGATAAATAGACAGACATGAGGCCAATCATAAAACACCACTCTTTGTCCAATAAAGGGTTAGACAACCACCTATAAATTTATCTATCAATAGATTTAATAACTTAATAATTGTGAAAAGTTATGTAAGTAAATAACTTAGACATAGTTTACATAAACCTAGGTAAGTACCTACCTCAAGTTTTTGTACTACGATTAATATTTCATTAACAATTTCTTTAAATTTTGTTTCTTCAAACCTATTATCGACGTCCTGGAAGAAAATCAGAAATGATAAACACTTAACACAAAATTTGTAAAAAGTACTAATATATTCAACTAAGTAAGTACATAAGTACATAAAATATTATTCTATTTACCTAACATACCTCCATGTCAAAATTATTTACACAATTTTCTATGTCTTCAGTCGGTGTTGAATCAAAAAATATCTGCGAATTTTCATGATTATTTGAAGGCAGGATACTCTCCGTTACTTCATCTATATCGGCTAACCGTCCTTTTAATTTTGTGTTAATATTTTTTTGTCTTTCGGAAGTCATTATGATGTAAATAAATAAAAAAATGTTATCACTAGGTACAGTACAATGCAGTTAAAATTAACCATAGTGTTAGTAAGAAAATTATAACTTGGTAGGTAGGATTTTCCTAAAACATTATTTATGTGCGCAATAAACAAATGCTCTTACGGTGAACGAAAACATAGTGAAAAAGGTGGCATACCCCAAGGTTTGATAGCATGGAACTTTTGCCAAGCCTCTGTGAGGTTTCAATAGCTTTTTTTCGTGAAGTATAATAACGAACATAGGTACTTACTCAATTGTCTACAAATAATATTACTATTTACAATAGTTAATGACATAAAAAATAACTTAAATACTTACGATTAACAATTGAATAATCCACGCTCACGACTGACTGACGACTTAACCGCCAACACAGAATGGTCCGGTACATTAAACGCAGTTATTAACTCACAATCGACAATATAAACTTTGTATTAAGTGACATAAATAAAATACGCCATATTAAAATTAGTCTGTTTAACTAACAATAACGTGTCTTTTAGAAATAGAAACAATGTTTTAAATCTCAGCTTTTGATTAAACTATTTAACATAAGCGACTTACTTATAAAACTTTGGTAGATTAAAATCGTTTCAATGACATCTATACATATATAAATGAGAGAAAAAAATGTTTGATGCGCCACTCTGAGTGGAAAGAAGTTGCAGGCTAAAGTGTCTAACCGGCATTCCTCACAGAATTTGAATGCAGGCAAAATGTTTTAAGCGACGTCACACCGTGTGAGTAGTGCCAGGCAAAATGTTTTAAGCGACATCTCACGTTGTAAGCCGTGGCAGGCTTAATGTTTGAACAGACAATAGACTGTGAATTTGTGTTAGCGAAATGGCTTAAGTCAATGGTGATTATAATGACATAAGGTTTAAATCCGTCATCAAAAAAATAATGGTAAATTTATGTCGGTTAAAACACTGCCCCTTAGAATTGAAGCCAAAAATAGAGTTGTTTCAAGCGCCAAAAAAGTGCTCCGATTTAAACGAAATCTGGCTCATTCGACGCAGAAAAAATCGCTGATTCCGAATATATAGATAAGTCTATATCACCCAAAGTGGCGTTTAAACCTATTTGACTTTCAACCATCGATATTTTATGCACAAATAAGGCGAAACAAAAACTTGAAGAAAAAGCTTTAGCTCCCGTGAGAAAAGTTAAGTAGTTATATGATACTCTACACTTCACAGAATACAGGTGTTCTAGGTAAGTCTAGATAAGTCTAATACAGTGGTACTATTAGTAAATCTACTCGCAAATGTAGGTCGAAACTGCGCACTAAAGCAGAATTTAGGCAGCTTTCTTCAGTGTTCATACTTTAAAGTCCTCTATACTCACTGAGTTTTATTTTACTTACATATAGAGCGGAAAAGGCAAAGAACTTTTTTATGAGTTATCGTTTAACCAGTAGAGGGAATCCGCAATGAAACTAACGTATTTTGAAACGGACACTATCGATATTTTATGTTCATGGTCGATTTTTTTTTTGGGTGATGGCACCATTTATGACCATAGACAAGAGTCTATGGTCTATGGATGACCATATACAAGAGTCTCTGGTCATAGGCTCACAGGTGGTCAATGGTGCCAACACCCAAAAAACATAAAATATTTTCATAAGTGTCCGTTTCAAAACCCGTCCGTTTCATTGCGGATTCCCCATACTTATCTTAAATTAAAAATTAAATGTACATACAAAAATAAAAAATTAAAATAACTTAAACTTAAAAATGTACATACGCAAATTGTTATTTGGAGAGGGAAAAGAAAATGAATAAGGAGAGATGAAAAAGGATGAGATAAAATATGTAAACCTATAAATAGATATTAAATGTATGGGTGGTGTGTGTATAAGTTACAGGTATGGTACGATATTGCTCTAATAGCTTAGTAGAATTAATACTAGTACTTCAGCGAACAGTTGAATTCGTGAGCACTTTATTGTAAGCTACTCGTACATAACCACCTCTAAGAGAACATGAGATATTCAAGTGAGAAGTTTGTGATGAAAAGGTAGTTCCAGGAATGGCTTCAATGTACAGGAGCTTTCAAATACCTTGTAGATATTGTGCTAATGATCTCGATGTCATCTCTTTGTATCTACCTCAATGGCTTTACCTGTTCCTGAGTTGAAATTTAAGCTCCTTGTGTTTGGATCTAGGTTTAATAGCGGCTTATGGAGCAGTAGTCTGGACTTTATATACGACTATGTAGTATCGAAAACTGTTACGATGTTTCTGTTTTAGGTAGGTATGTACTTGAACATTTTTGGAACACAAACTTGTATACGATTTTAAACTTACATGGTTGTTATAACTACAAATACTATTATATAACAAGGTATTTTAGGTATAAGGTACAATTTTAGTACAAGGTACCATGTTAAAACTTGTTTATTCCCGGAACTCGATATTTCGCCAGTAAGTTCAACTGACTTGTTCACGAGACTGGAGATTGCGAAACACCGAGCGAAATATCGAGCTCCGGGAATAAACAAGTTTTAACATGGTAAATACCCCGTTATATAGTAGTATTAGTAGTTTGTAGTCACACATTTGTATTTTACTGGGTTTTTTTTACTATTGTGACGTAGTAAAATGAAAAAATTTGTTTCCGGTATGAGTGTTTTCTATTTATTTGTATGCATTTACAAAACAAAAGTATATTATGTAGTATATTCGTTATCTAGTACCCATAGTATTAGCAGTAAACTGCTGACATATTAAAGAGCTGATCAAATGGTGTTGTAGATCATCACCATTTAATCTAATAATAAAAAAATAATAATAAAAAGTTTATTTCCATAAAACCCTATTTACAAATTCTGTTACCCTCGGTCCCCGCACATTCCGCACAAGGATAACCTGAATCGCGGGAGACCTGATTTTAATTACGATTGAAAACAGAAAAGAAAAAGAACAACAAATTATGGAGGGTACTTTAAGGGCACTATTCTGAAAAACTGAAAATCCATGTCGGGCGCATTTTGAAAAAATTGTTGATTATTTTATGACGGAATGTCGTAGAACTTTTTTTGTGTACAGATTGTAGGCGACATTGTTTCCGATATTTTAGTGCAGTTTCCATACAAATATGTCGAAAAGTATTGAAGCCTATCGACATTTTAGCCAAATCAGACATTTTTTGTCTAAAATTTGGATAGGCTTTGCACCAATAAAAGGTTCTTGTCTTAAAACTACACCAAAATGTAGGAAACAATGTCACCTACAATCTGTGCACAAAAAAAAGTTCTACGACATTCCGTCATGAAATAATCAACAATTTTCGATGAGCCCGACAGGGATTTTCAGTTTCAAGGTCGTTGGCGTATATACTCCTCTTAAGAGATTATTTTATTGATCTATTGGATCTATTGTTTAATATCAACAACCAAGATCAACAATCATTGGGTCATAGAGTAAACGTTGACCCAATAATTGTTGATGTAGGTACGTATGTATCCCTGAACCGATTGCGATAAAATGTTGTGTGAAGATAGCTGATACCTTCTATCCCGATATTCCTGCGGGATCGAGCTAAATGCGGGCGAAGCTGAAGGGAGTTACTGGTAATAAATAAATAATAAAATTAGCTTAAGAGGATAGTCTCCATTCTCTTTCTCCATACAAACGTAGTTTACATTTTCCTCCCTGGATAAAGACATTAGAGCAAATATGTTTATGCCATAAAACCTATATCTGTCATGACAATACATCTACCTTTTTTTTTCTAATTAAAATAATAATAAAAAATAATAAAATGAAATAAATAAAAAGGTAGATTCATAGTCATGACAGATATAGGTTTTATGGCATAAACATATTTGCTCTAATGTCTTTATCCAGGGAGGAAAATGTAAACTACGTTTGTATGGAGAAAGAGAATGGAGACTATCCTCTTAACGCTTCTCGCAGGTAGAGTGCACATGAAAGATGTGGTTGTCCCTAACAGCCGAATACAGAAACGCAACTTAAAATTTGAGGCGTACTTAAATAATTAAGCAGCTTCTAAATTTAAAAATAGTATGGTTTTTTTTATTTGAGAGGTGCTTACTTTTTTAAGTAGAACTCAATTTTTTATTTGCTTTTCTTTATTCGGCTGTAGGTAATTAATTTATTTTCAACAGCGGTGCATCGTTTTTTAGGTTCTATTTAAGTCCCAAAAAGTTTAAAATTGTGTCAAATAAATTTTAATTCAACAGTCGCTAAAATTAATTTACATATTCGGTAAACTAGAGAGTTTAATATTAATGAATAGTAAGGACCTTTATCTTAAACTTTCTTTGATTAATTTATCAAACTTTTTCATTTAAACTTTTGTGAAAGCTATCATAAAATTTTAGAAATATAATATCAGTGAGGTCTGTGCATAAAGTAAGGCATATTTATAAATAAGGGTTATGTTTTTGTAAATATACAATATCGGTTTTTACACACACAGATGGCAGTGCACCCTATTGATGTCTTTTAACAAACGTTTTGACTCGATAACGGCTCGACTAAAAATATAGGTATGGGGTGTCCACGAATTGGTAAATAGTACTGCTGGTACAGTTAGCATTAAAAGTCGAACACCACTTTCAGATTTATGACAAATTCGATATTTTGTGGGGTTTCAATACAGGACACACATTCTGAAAATAAACTAAAATAAGCTTAGTCGCTTACCACGGGGCTAGATGGCGCTGTGTGTTGTTCACAGAATTTATTTATTTTATTTTATTTTTTTATTTATTTAAACTCTCGAACTTCTCTTTTAGTTTTCAGAATGTGTGGCCTGTTTTGACACCCCACAATTATTTATTACATCCACAAAACCTACATATAACGATTTTGAAAATCTGAATGTAGTATTTGATTTTTGATGCTGCTCGTACTTGTGCGAGGGCGGGAAACCTGCTAGTTACGTGGGGAACAAATGTATTGCTATGGCGCCTCCGCCCGGCAGCAGCAGGTTGGGAAGACCCAAGAAGGGCTTGACGTTGTAAGAGCGGATATTCGTGCAAATGACCTTACTATGCGGGATGCCGAAGATCGTGCGAAGTGGAGACTTATAACGGTCCCCGGGCTCCCGAGAGGGATGCAACCGGGAACATCGCTCGGATGATGATGATGATCACGTCCGCTGATAAAGTCTTAGTACCGATTTTGTTTTCTTCAATGTAAGTATTTCTATTAATGGTGTATCTGAATTGCATTTAAAAAACCAATAGCTCGGCCTTAGATTAAAACAAAAACCTAAAGATACGATACCTAGATACGATACCGAAGATACCGCCTAGATACGGTACGGTACGGAAAATGAGACAATAAAACTGCGTCTAGCTGACGCACTAGCCTCAGTCGTATGTCGAACCGTTGCCGCCAGAGCACGTGCTGTTACACTGCGATTGTCTTTTTGACATCCATCAGAATGCCTTTTTGCTTATTTACAAAGCCTGAATAATTTTTAAAGACATATATTTGAATATACAATAATTTTATAAAAATGCATGTAGGTGTTTCTAGCTCATTTTTCGAATACGCAATGTTAGAATATACCGTATCTATATTTTTGTTTTTATCTAAGTAGCTCGGCATAGTAAATTACATGATGTCACCAAACCTATTTTTTTGTTCAATGTTTATTTAACTGTGATCTTTTAATCCTACTAATATTATAAATGTGAAAGTTTGTGTGTACGTAAGGAAAAGAGTATGTTTGTTACTCCTTCAAAAACTACTAAACCGACTGAGGTGAATACATCAACGCGAAAGTCAATGTTTCACACTGGTTTTAATTTTTTATTACACTTCCACGAACCGAAATTGTTGAATATGCCCCGAAATTACTTAATTTACACGAATTTTAACTAACCTTTCGCGAAAATGAAAATTCAGCAACACATTTCCTCAACGCCCCAAAAATCTATTAACGTTTTTAATCGGCTGATATTTTTGACATATTTCTCAGTGCGTATCTAACCACTATGGTTTTGCTGACCCTGCAACAACCACGTCTGTTGTATTTAATTACCCTTTGTGACGTCACCGCCTTCGAACAGATATCGAATCAAACCGAATAGGAGATATCGAATCAAACCGAATAGGTGCACAGGTTTGATTTGGCGCAAAGGGTTTAAATCGTCATGAATAGTCCCTTATGTCTTGGCCACACTGCTGGGAAAAACCGTTAATTATCGCGATCGTTGAACGTTAGTGTAGCCACTCCATTAACGCGTTAAAATTATTGCAATAGTTATTGCGATGATAGGCATTAGGCGGGTCCACACAGAGCGAGCAGTCTCGCGAGGCATTTGCCGCGCGAAGCAGCTCGGTTAGTGTGGACGTGCCTCGGCCGAGGCAAGCGCGCGCACTGCCGCGGGCGAGCGACCGAGCGCGCGAGCCATCGAGTGTCGGCTTTTGATTTTGCTCTAAGGCGCCTCTAGGCGCGTCCAGACAGAGCGAGCAGCCTCGCGAAGCATTTGCCGCGCGAAGCAGCTCGGTTAGTGTGGACGTGCCTCGGACGAGGCAAGCGCGCGCCCTGCCGCGGGCGAGCGACCGGGCGCCCGAGCCATCGAGTGTCGGCTTTTGATTTTGCTCAAAGGCGCCTCAATCGTTTGCCGCGTGCACTCGGTTAGTGTGGACATGCCTCGGCCGAAGCAGCGTCCACACTAACCGAGCTGCTTTGCGCGGCAAATGCCTCGCGAGGCTTATAACGAAACACTAAGATCTGAAGTACTAATACCTATCTAATTGTGGTCAAAGGCACCAAATATAATCGAACAAAGATCTACAGCTCATTAAATCTAAATAATTAAATCTAAATTCTATAAGATCCTAAGGTCTAATCTTGGTCACAGCGCACCAAACTGTAATGGAACAAAGTATCTAAAGGCCTAAAGTATGTCAACTAAAATAAACGAAAATACCTAATTAAAACGCATCCCTAACCTACCTGAATTAAAACGATATAATACCTAATTGATTACGATCAATTCTGACCTACCTATCTGAACTACCTAATTATGATTGTGTGATGTACCTTTCTTTGTCTTTGGCTCGTGAAGGTCTAGTGGTTACAGTTACCCTCGTTGTGTATTGTAGTTAACTCTAGGTTCCCTATAGGTAGACGAGATTACAGAAAACCTACACCTGACCAAATTATCCTAAGTATTATCTGTACTCCTAAACCAACTTTAATTGAAACGTTAAAGGAAAATTTAAGATGATCTTTTACTGTTTTATGTGATCAAAATTGTTGCTACTTGAGTTTAATTGATTACGCTATAAATTGACTGAAAGATGTCTCAACTATCTATGTCAGATCCTCAACTCTAGCCTGCAGAATGAATGTTATAAGATAGCTAACTTAAAATTAAGGGAATTAGGTATAAATGAACGCACAGTAATTAAATTATCAAAATGTTGTTTTATTATATACGGAGATTCGATTACCTGATAGAGAAAGAATCCCCGAAAGAAAACTCTACCGGTGTAATTAATCAAATGTTAATGATAACGGACAAAAATTAATTGAATTATGAATTTTAATCTCTATAGTAACTCGACCAAAATGTATAAAATAAATGGACTGCTGACAACAGTGGAATTCCACAATCCTAAAAACTATTATAATAAACCTCATTATGAGACTTTATAGACTTCAGGCCTTATCTATTAACGTGAATAATACAAAATTTATATAATTCAAACTTATGTATGGCACGCTAAAAGCTATACGTGACCGTTCTCGAAGACTTCCAAAAAATAAGTGATGTGACGATCTCGCTCTAGGAACGCTTCCCGCTTCAAAATTTGGCGTCATCCCCCGCAAACCTCTGCTTAGTCCTTCATGATTGGTCGAATTTTTAGCGCGAGCCCTACCTAACGGTGCCAAGCCATCTACGTACAAATTTGGAGTTAACTAACCAAGATCGATATCTCTGTCGATCGATCTATATTGCAAGGATTTAATTTGTCTACATATATTTAAAATTCATGAATAGCACCTGTGTAAAAGGTGGCTTTTGCGAACCGTTACCGGCTGCTCGTTCTGTGTGGACCCGCCTATCGAGTGTCGGCTTTTGATTTTGCTCTAAGGCGCCTCTAGGCGCGTCCACACAGAGCGAGCAGCCTCGCGAGACTTTTGCCTCGCGCGGCAAAAGCCTCGCGAGGCTGCTCGCTCTGTGTGGACCCGCCTATTGACGATGCCGGTTACCAGCTATAGTGGGGATGGCTTAAAACGCCCCCCTAGTGTTGTGACGATAGCTATTTTTTCGCTAGCCGTAGGGAATTTGAAGTAGGCACGAAGGGAAAGGTCTTTGTCGTGTAGAGCCAATCCCATCAGATAATGAAACGAAGTCCAATCCAGTTATAAGACTAAACACAAGGGTATTTCTCATTACAGATTTAAAATTAGATAAACAACTTTGCTACTATTTTCCTGTTGATATAGATACTTTTATTGTAAACTTCGACGGTCGTTGAACGTTGGTGTAGCCACTTCATTAACGCGTTAAAATTATTGCAAAAATTATCGGGAAGATAGGCATTGACGTTTCCCGTTACTGCGGCCGGGCCGTTAGCAACATTTTATCTTAGTAAGTAATAATAACTAGAAAAATATCCCGTATTTATTTGTCTGTGTGAGACTAGTTGCTACATTGACAAGGGTAAAGTTCTTATGGTGACATCAATTCCGTGGCACTTCCATTTGACAGCTGACATTTGACATACAAATATGGCGGATAAACCGGTCATTTGTAAAAAAATCCGACAGGAAATAAGGAGAGGCTGAGTTATTTGTAGGGTTCCGATTTAACATACATATAAAGAACGTTTTATTAATTCTTACCTAGGATCTGACGTTTTGGTTTTTTGTATTTCACATTTTTTCCTTCAGGAAGATGTGTCAAATCTTTCCGCAGAAAAATTATCTAGTGACATACATTGCTAACGATAGTCGACAATCCATCTTAAGTGCTAACTATCATTTGTAAATAAATAATCATTATAATAGATTCTGTAAACAACATACAACCATCTACCCCCATAGTAAGCTACTAAGCTTGTGTTACGGTGACTAGACAGCGGATATAATACTTATATTTATTGTTCTTTAAAACATAAAATCCCGGCTTCTATTTTCAATACAATTTTTAGCTACAAATATTTGTCCTGAGTGGGTTTCACTAAATATTATTTTACTTGGAAAATTACTAGGTAGGTAGGGAATTTTGAGAAAACAATTCCATAGAGAACGTTTTAAAGCCACTCAGTAGATTTCCACAAATTTAAACGAAATCGAAAACAAGTTAGTGAAGTTATATTATAATCCTCTTTGAGTTTTACGCAAAGGTCACAGATTTAGGAAAACCAGATAGAGCTGTATGTTTTCCTTGCTAATGTAGGTATATCAAACTCTAGCAGTTGGTAAAAGATTATAACGAGAACATTTTTTTTATTCATTTACATATTTACAAAATATTTTAAGGGGACAGTCTACCTACTCTTTTCACCATACAAACTTTACTAAACTTTACTTTGATATCCGCAAAGGCATGGATAATCGTAAGTTGACGGTATTAGCATTGCTAGATTTTAGTAATGCTTTTAATAATGTTGACTACGATATTCTATTTGGTATTTTGGGCTCTCTTCACATATCTCCAACGGCGATTGAATGGTTTCGTAGTTACCTGTGTGATCGCCGGCAGCGTATACGTGTTGAGGATGTGTATTCATCTTGGTGCGATGTATCTGCTGGTGTACCCCAGGGCGGCGTGCTTTCTCCTCTTCTGTTTTCAGTATTCATAAATTCCATAACTTCTAATCTTTCATCTTCTTACCATCTATATGCAGACGATCTTCAAATCTACTGGCAAACTGAGTGGCATAATCTGAACGAAGGAATTGCTGCTATAAATCGTGACTTATTAAACATATCAGACTGGAGTAAATCCTTTGGCATTGCAGTTAATCCTTCCAAATCTCAGGTCATTGTTATTGGTAGCTCTAGACTTTTAGTTAAAATTTGTTGGGATGAGGTGGACCCGGTGATGTTTGACGGGAACCAAATTCCTTTTTCCAAAACTGTCAAAAATCTTGGTGTGATCATGGATGCAGAGCTGAGTTGGCAGCCGCAAATAACTGAAACCAGTCGGAGGATATTTGCTGCTGCGGGCTCACTCCGTAGACTGCGGAACTTTCTGCCGACTACCACTAAAGTTAGCCTCGCTCAATCTCTCATGCTCCCCATCCTCGACTATGCCGACATCTGCTACCTCGATTTGACTGAAGAGCAACTCGATAAACTTGAGCGACTCCAAAATGTCTGTATACGGTTCGTTTTCGGTTTGCGCAAGTATGACCATGTTTCTGATTTTCGCCATAAGCTCAAGTGGTTGCCAATCCGCCTTCGCCGGAATGTTCATATTCTATGCTTTCTTTACAAAATCCTGTTTGCTCCCTTCTCTCCTCACTACTTGAGAGAATGTTTCAAGTTTCTTAGCGATTCTCACGAAAGAAAACTTCGCTCTACTGAATCCCTACTTCTTCAAGTACCTGTTACAAATTCCACCTTATACAGTAAATCGTTTGCTGTTCAGTCTGTAATCCTCTGGAATTCTCTCCCACAACTTATCCGATCTGCTAAGTCCTTGCCCATTTTCAAGGCTATGGTGACAAATCACTATCTCAGTACTCTCTGATATTTATGTGTTATTGTATATTTTATTATGCTTATGTTGTATAATGTATGCTAATAGTTTGCGTTTATTCAATGTTTATGTAAGTATGTGTAATGTAAAATTTAGTAATATATGTACTGTTTGGTTATGTATTTATATAAGTAGTCTATTTATGTTTGTATTAATGTTTATACTTGAATTATATTATGTATAAGTATGTATATGTATTATTTATGATATTTTTACCACTTATCTTAAAACTAAGATATGAGGTAATCTCTAGGTGCACTGCCTACCACTCAAGCTGTTACAGTTCTACTCCATCCAAAGGTTGCCTGGAAGAAATCGCTTTCAGCGATAAGGCCGCCCATTTGTGCAACTTATTTTTAAGCTTGTTTAGTATTTACTTTTGTATATGTGTTTTTTTTTCTCTATTTATGTTGTGCAAATAAAGATTTCTATCTATCTATCTTTACAAACGTAGTCGACTTGTTGGATAAAGATATTAGAAAAAATATGTTTATGCCATAAGTCCCATATCAGCCGTGACCATGCCCCAACCCAACCCTACCCATGCCTCTGAATTTTATTTTTGTTCTAATTAGAAAATGAAAAAAAAACATAGGGGTATAGTCATGGCAGATATAGGTTTTATGACATAAACATATTTGCTCTAATGTCTTTATCTAGGGAGGAAACAGTCGACTAAGTTTGTATGGAAAAAGAGTGGTCCTCTTAATATATAATATTCGTCTAAACGGAATCAGCTAGTAGATTCCGTAAAAATGTTGCAAATGTCATTTGGATTGAAATAATAGAATTGTTTCATGTTTCATCATTTCCCGATTTTGTATTCCCAATTGACAGTTAATTTTAATGGATTTTTCTAATCAGCAACAGCTTTGAAACATTCCTGTTTCAGCAGGAAGCAGGCAGATCAGCAACAATTTACAAAATTAGCAATTAATTCATTTAAATATTATTCATTTAACCTAATCAATTCCTAATCGTATTTTGTAGATAGTTGTATTTGTATTTATTACTTTTAAGATTGTTTCAACGCTCAACGTTTAACGTGCGTTCGCGTCAACACCACGCGATTAAAATCGAAAATTGTTTTTTATTTCAATTAAACATCGCAAAACAGAAGAAAAATCTATAACAACAACATTTTTAATTTACTGTTACAGTTTCGACTGTATATATTAAACGAGAAATACTGTTTACGTCGCAACTCGAGCTAGCTACCGCGCGGCAATGAGTTTTTAGTTTATCAATGCTTTACTTTAAGAGCCTTAGAGTCGCTAAACTCAAAATCCATGTCGGGTTCATCGAAGTTGATTATTTTATGATGGAATGTTGTTGAACTTTTTTTTGTGCAACAAAAAAAGTCGGAAACAATGTCGATTAGGTACATAGGTATCCATAGATTGTCATTTTTTGTCCAAAATTTGATAAGGCTTTACACCAATAGGAGGTTTTTGTCTTAAAACTACACCAAAATGTAGGAAACAATGTCACCTACAATCCATACACAAAAAAAAGATCTACGACGTTCCGTCATGAACTATTCAACAATTTTCGATGAGCCCGACAGGGATTTTGAGTTTAGCGGCTATAGGGCTCTTAAGCGCCAAACTTAAGCGGTTTTTGCGCGAGAGAGCAACAGACACACAACCTACCACCAATATATTATTATTAATCAGGATAATAAAGATTTAATGTCATTATTATTCAAACTTTATATCACTTCCTTTCCGTTTACTTCCTTCCCTTAAGATTAATTTCATAAATCTAATTAGTTTGCAGCAGTTCAAAGGGCCTACACATATCTACCATACATATATACATATACGCCGCTAGTTTTGTATGTAACTTTGCTGAAGTTTGTCCTTACAGTAGTTAGCTTCCCGCAAAATGGCGCAAAATGAGGCTTTACATACAATGGCTCGTTATTTATACACTTGTATAATAGAGCCAAGTCCCGTGCTATGAGATAACAATGATAACATTTCGTGGTATGGGACGACATCTATACCTTTATACGACTATTAGCTGTCTCCCGCGGTTTTACTCGCATAAGTCCCGATACCGTTGGGAATTTCGAAAATCCCTGTCATTATCATTAGGAGTGACGTATGCTACTTTTAATCCCGATATTCTCACGGGATCGGGACTTAAGCGGGTGAAACCGCGGGACGCAGCTAGTTATGAATATAATTAGCCCGTTAATTTGTTCCACTGCAGAGCAAGAGCCCCCTTTTGGAGGGGGCTAGGTAGTGAGACGCCACTGGAGCCTACTCTGGATTGAATATCCCATGTCGTCGGAGCCGGTCTAAATGAAAATAAATGAAAACCGGGCAAGTGCGACACTCGCGCACGAAGTGTTCCGTACCACTATGACATTTGGGTACGGAACCCTAAAATGATTTACATCCAATTTTTAAATTTGATAGCAAAATGTGAAATATTTAGCTTCGATCCTTACTCCCTTCATACGACCACACCAATCAAAAAAAAAAAAAAAAAACTTTTGCACAAAGAAAATCTGAAACTTATAAGAAACTCTTTGGTAAGTGAAGGCAGACTGGTATATTTGACAGACAGGGCGGCCATTTAAAAATTCCACGACCAACTTGATTTGCCTCTAACCAATCAGTCAGTGATCTCATATTGCAATAAAATTCCCTTGTAGTTTTTGAAACACGTTTGTTGTATGGGAGCCTCTCTTAAATGTTTGTTTTATTTTGTTTTTAGTTTTTTGTAGTAGCGGCAACCGAAATACATCTTCTGTGAAAATTTCAACCGTCTAGCTATTACGGTTCATGAGATACAGCCTGGTGACAGACGGACGGACGGACGGACAGACAGACAGCGAAGTCTCAGTAATAGGGTCCCGTTTCTACCCTTTGGGTACGGAACCCTAAAAAGCAAAGTCTTTTAGTACTATTTGTTGCTATGTGATATATGCATCGTAGCCATTCGTAGCAAGTCTACGAGACTTCCTACGGCGCTACGATATTACGAATATTTAATTTCATTGATTTACAAAGTTCGCTGGTAGATGTCACTACTAGGCCTTACTCGCTAGAACACGAGGAGGTGCTTTCACATGGTCACATAGGCCAGAAATGTGATTGGGATGATTACCCAATCACATTTTTGACCGCTATGACCATGTAAAAAATTTGACCATGCGTCAGCGTTGTTTGACCACAATGAAAAATTATATAATTATTTAAAATTATTGTGTAAATATTTCCTTTATCTAATGAATTCTCTATTGTTGTTTTAACACTGGTAAGTAAGTTAAAACAAACACATTTCGTTTTGTTCCGTAAACAATAAGTTATATATTGTCAGTACGAAAATATTAAGTTACTAGCTTCGAAAAATGAGTTTAATTTCAAGCCAACATTGCGAAAACAGAAGTAAAATCTAGGACGGAATGTGTACACAGCAATGGAATAGCGCCTTAAGTTTCGTGTCCGTACCTGCATTAAGCTCAATTTAATTAATTAAAGTAACCGAGACGCTGCGGTCTGATGTAGACGAAAACAAGCCTTTATTTTAATCAATTTACGCTTATTAAAGTCCTTTGACCACAAAAAATTCATTAGTTCAAATGAAAAGATTGATGTTCTTTAGTGTTTTGTTGACGAAAAAAGTTTCTCAAAAGGTTTCTTTTTAAAGAGACAATTTTATTATATTGGATAAAAAAGAAAATTGAAAATATGTAAGTTTCAAGTTAAACTGGGTAAGGGCGACCGAGCGAAAAAAGTTTTGATGGCATTAAATGTTTTAAGTATTCTAATTAAAGTTTAAATAATGGTTTACCAAAATTTAACGCCCACGGCTTTGAACCTGTGCCCTCTACATCACGGTGACATGGCACTGTAACCAACTGAGCTACAGGTAACTGTTTGTGATGGTTTGAGCATTGGATTTTTTGTTGTCAATCTGCGTAATGTAATGGGTGTTTCTCTTTGTATAATAATATGAGTCCCAATCCTGTTTGAATATCGGGATCAAAAGTAGCTTTTAGACTTCCTCAATAAATGGACTATCCAACACTGAAAGAATTTTTCAAATCGGACCAGCGGTTCCTGAGATTAGCGCGTTCAAACAAACAAACAAACAATCAAACAAACTCTTCCGCTTTATAATAATAGAAGAAGAAGATGTATGTATGTATTTACGAAAGATTAATAATTCATTTTCAAGTCGTCATAAGGTACCTACTTGGTACTGAAAAGAGAATAGTTATATATCCTACTAAAACACAGAAGGGTACAATAGGTATAATCATGACTTCGTAAATACACAGGTAGATATTATTATGCTCACTCTTTCACTTGGCCTAGTTCTTTCTTAAACCAAATATTTATGCACATATTTACATGAAAAAAATGCGGGAGTCCATTTTCACAATTCTTCCTGGATATGAGATCTATGCAAAAATTCCCCACGTCTCGTTTCTGAGGGAGTATGGTGTGGAAACTTACAAACAAGTCTGTGTACGCAGAGCTCACACAAGAATAATGTAAGGTAAACTAGAATAAACATACTTGCTTACTTTATCTATTGAGTAAGTTTGTTCTACTGAAATATGTTTATGAAATAAAAAGGTTTCTACTACTAGTGTGTTCGCAATTTCGTCCGCGAAACTAAAGCTCAAAATACACGGTAGTTTGAGCAAAAGATATTTACTTTTGAACAGTTTTATCTCTCTGGCTGCGTAAACCTGGCATAGAATAGGGTTACCCCATCTTTTCCCGAGAATGTCGTAAAAGGAAGTTAAGGGATCTGAGGGGGGATTAACAAGCCTTGAATTCTTTCCGCGCGGTGGCGGGTAAACTGCTTGGTATCTAGGAGGATCGGTGCCAGGCGGACGGCCAGCCGTAAAACTATTGTCAAATTTATTTGCAGAAGGTTTGGTCAATGATGACTTACCTACTGTGCCGACTTCAAAGAATTTGAAGTTCTAGCGGACACCATTTTAAGGGTTCCGTACCTCAAAAGGTTATAACTCTATACCCATTAGTGTTACTACGGTATAAATGGGTATAAAATAAAGAAAGTAAAGAAAGAAATATATTCGGATATGTAAATAAGGTCGTCCTAACCTATGAAAGTACCTATTTGAACTTATGTATATATCTTGGTATATAGGTACCTACTTCGTTACAATATAGCATAACACTATTAGGACTAAATTGTTCTCTGTCGAAAATTGCAACGTCCCTGTTCTATTGTTGCCCATTTTGTGGGCAAAATCTATTTTACAAAACGTCAAGTCACGATACAAAGTATTATTTTCAGCTGAGGCGAGTCACATTAAAATTAGATCAATGACCCAAAAACATTTCAGCATTTGCTTCTAATTTCCGCTCGGTTAATAACTTTGCCTTGACAAAATGTTTTGTCAAACTCTTCCCCCATTTAACAATATAAGACGCAAATTCCTGCCAAGTTTTCAAAGGTATTACAAACAATTAAATTTGCTTATGTAAATGTTAATATGTCGCAGATTGTTTATATCTTATGTCTGTGCTTAACTTAGTAAGCTTTCACGTTTCTTCCTTTTACATGATTTATTTAGAAAGTTGATAGAAAGATAGATAGTCTTATTTGAACAACAATATATAATTAGGTATTCCTAATAATTCTTTACAGAAAAACACACATAGAAAAAAAATTTAATTGAGTATACCTACCTAGAATATTAAATACTCCGTATTTTTGTTTAATTACTCTTGGCAGATTTACTAGAAATATTATCAATGTCTTCTTCGCCACGAGTGAATTTTTGAAGCTGTATTTGTTAATAAAAAATGTGATTAAAAATACATGGGTACCATTAATTATTGCCTATATATATATTGTTCAGATGGGCGGCCTTTTCGCTCAAAGCGGTTTCTTGTTAAGTGTTTGATAGCTATCACACCCACAAAATTATAATATACTAGCTGACCCGGCAAACGTTGTTTTGCCTTATAAATTATAGATAATTAAATTTTTCCTGAATTTTCTTTGCTATAAACCTCACGGAGCCCGAGACCTTTCCAACGAATGCAAAACCGTGGAAATCGGTTCGTGCGTTCTGGAGTTATAGCGTCAGGAAGGAAAACCCGACTTATTTTTATATAGTAGAAGACTAGCTGACCCGGCAAACGTTGTTTGGCCTTATAAATTATAGATAGTAGCCGATTCTCAGACCTACTGAATGCGCATGTGGAGTTTGGTGGAGATCGGTGAAGCCGTTTCGGAGGAGTACGGTAACTAACATTGTGACATGGAAATTTTATAAATTAGAAGATAGGTCTGATCTCACCAGATGTTAAGTGACGGTTAGGTCTAAAATTTATCACATACACCTAAATGATTGGACGACGACTTACAGTAGAAAAAATTTAAACCAGTTGTCCCTAATGGCAGAACCGACCGACGTATAAGCACATTAGCTAGCATATGCTAAAACTAAAATATGGTAACAGAGATGAAAAATAATAACAGAGTTGAAAACGGTCGTAACCGTTTATCAGTAGCACTTCAAAAGCTTTAGCGAAAACTTGCAAAAAATCAAAAAAAATATATTGAACCGTTTTCGAAAAAAAAACAGAGCTGAGGTATAGTTGACACAAGCAGTAAAATACAACCCCAAAAAAAAGTTTCCATCAGAAAGTTAAACATAAAACGAAGTAAGTACCTACCTAGTTTATTCTGTGTAGTGTAAGAGACTTTAATTTTCCGGTCCAACTGTACCTTACAGTAATGAAAGTGATCTAATTTTCCGGTTGTAGGTAGTGTTAATAAAACGCACCTAGCTCCGAGTGTGGGGCACAATTCACGGCAAAACCGGCCAGCAAGATATAGTGGCAATAGAGTCTATCACATAATCTGCGGTGCCGCGGTATTTCGGAACATAGCTTTTACTTGGCTCCGCATTTGGCTCCGCTCCATTTGTGGGGTGGAAAATGCATGCAGTGTCCTTGCGAGGTTAATGACTCCAAGCCTATTATAGTTGTTAACGGTTATAGGGTTATTACCACGGAACCCTTTGAGAAGGAAATGTTACTCCTAAGTAGTTCTTCTTGTAAACCCTGTTTATAAATGGCGGAGTTAGTGACGCTGTACGGAAAGCATTGGGGAGATTATACGCTTGTCCTTTGAAGATGTGTGTACTTACAGGGTATTTGGCTTTGTAGGTAGGTATATAATTAACATATTCACAATGTCTATCTTATTTAGAGGTTCCTAAGACGTTTTTAATTCGGAATGGTTGTGTTTGAAAACCCTTTCTTCTAGGAAAAGTTTGTACTATTTTTTTTTAATTATAGTCTACAATTGGACATATCTTTCTAAAGAAAAAATGACAAATATAAGGAATCAAAACGTCAGATTATAGTCTGAAAATAAACGTTCAATACACAGTTTTTCAATTAATTTTGTGTACCAATGAAATGAAATTTGTTTATTCGTTTATTCCAGATTTTTCAATGTTTTTACCGAATATATATAAATTGTTCTCGAGGGCCCCATACGCGAAAGGTCCTGTCTCCTGGGTATATACGAAATCGTAAAAGGTGATCAATATAAGTATTATATCCGTTGTCTAGTCACCGTAACACAAGCTTAGTCGCTTACCACGAGGTTAGATAGCGCTGTGTGTTGTTCAGTGAATTTATTTATTTATTTAATATTTCGGGCACACGGGGATAGGTCTCTCGGGGAATAACCCAAAACATTTTACTAAGTAGGTACGTACAATCACAACCACAACTTTGTTTCACCGGAGAGCTGAAAATATTGATCATTTGTTTCACTTAATTTTTTTATTTTTAACATTACAAACAGAAGCATTAATTAAAATCAAAATAAATTGAAATATTCTCGAACAAATTGATACAGACAATGGGACGCGTTATCGCTTTAAAAGCGATTTCTTGCAGGCATCCTTTCCAGGCACCCGGCACCCGTTAGAAACGTGTGAGATAAAAATTAAACTCCAGAAATAGAAGGTTTCGTAAATAAATTAAAGTACTCGGTCCCGTCAACTACTATATTATTAATCAGGTGATAAAACAGTTTCGTGATACCTAACTTTAAAGTTTTGGGTCACCTTGTTTCGCCATTTCTAGTTGCTATTCCGTCAATTAAAACTTTTCCGCCTTACATAATTCGACTAGTCTTCTAGATCGAGTTAAATTAGTTAAGTAAATTAAATTTTGTATTCTAAACATTATTTCTTAGTGTTTACTACACTTAGGAAATGTGTGGGAAACATTTAGTTGAAATAAATAAATACCTCAAACAAACAGTCGTTAGGTCAAGTTAGAGGCCTTAGGGCGACCTGAAAACTCTAACACCAGGTGAGCCACACCACTATATGAAAAGAAGAAGACTTAGGAAATACTGCATTTGAAAAAATGCTAGCGTGAAAGCGCTATAGCCGCTACGCCACGGGCTTACCCGTGGCGTATCGGCTATCGCGCTGGTTCGAGTTGTCAGTAGATTCAGATTCAGTGTCAGTAGTACATTTTCATCTAAATATATAAATAGGCATATACTCTACTTTTTAAAGCTTTGGGTCTGCTTTGTACCCTTATTGCACCCGGCTTAGTACTCGGCACCAACCCTCCTTGAATCCAAGCAGTTTACCCGCCACCACGCGGAGAGAATTCCAGATTCCAATCTCTCCCAGTTTTACCTGCCTACTTTAATAAAATATTTCCTAATTAGTTTTCTATTGCTCTAGGCAGATCTACTACAAATATTTTAAAAGTAAAATACGCCTTCAAAAATACACTCGCTGCGAGGTTTGAACTCGCGTCTTCGGGTCAGTACTCCAACGTCTATACCAACTCAACCACACGAGTTCCCCGAGTACCGAGCACTTTATTTAGCTAAAAAGTAAGATCATCAAATAAATATAGGTCTTGCGTTCCGACGTAAGTGAAAAAGGTTCTAGGTGTAATAAAAATCATTCACAATATCTTCCAAAGAAAATATCTATATTTTCCAACCAAAATGTGGCTCTACGACTGCCTGAATCATTGAATCCCGTGATCTATAGACGCGTATATTGTCTGTAAATTTTCTGTGTATTCTGTGTACAAAAAAGATAAAATAAATAAATAATCCTGTGGCCGTGCCTTAGAGACTTAACAGAATGAGGAGTAACTATCGCCTTACTATGCGATCTACTACATCTGTGAACTGGAAACAATTGGTAAATTAACTAGCTGCGTCTCGCGGTTTCGCTTGCGTAAGTTTTGAAAGGGTACTTTAATTCTACGAACGAAAGTAAGAAAATCTGTTATCCGTCCTTCAAAACCAACAGATTTGATGACAGATTTTTTTCTGGAATTATCGTTTGTAGAATTAAAGTAGAAGCCCCGATCTAGTAAGAATATCGGAATAAAAAGTAGCCTTTATGTTAAATCAAATCTGCAAATCTCCAGCCATCTGCATAACAAGTTTCATCGCAATCAGTTCAGTAGTTATTGAGTGAAGGAGTAACAAACACACTCGCTTACTTACCGACCTACACACAAACTTACAATTACTAATATACTAACTGTTCGGGAAATTACTTACACACCTTTAAAAAATATAGATCAAAATTCGAACGTCCGCGTCTCGCGTCGTTGTTAAGCTAGGCTCCCACGGCCCGTTATATCACAGGCCAGCCAAGCTAGGCCGCACTACGCCTGTCGAGGTCTGTGCGACTGATTTTCGTCTCGCGCGACGACAGGCTTAATCGCACGCTACGGTTCCCACCGCCTGTCCGTCTGGTCTAGATTTGGTTCTCTTAGGGCTATATTAAACCGGGACACCATGGCGGCGCAACCAGTTGCGCCACCGTGGTGTCCGTAAGCTACCAAACCAGACACCATACAGACACCAGAGTCGCCACACCACTCTGAGACAGTACTGCTGCATGCAATGAGGTGGGGACGTCACTGGCTGGCGGCCGGACTGGCGTCGGCCGAGTGAGTGAGACACCATACAGCGCTATAGTAATTGGTGGTGGCGTGACCAGCGTGGCGGCGCAACCACTAACATTCTGTGCACGCGTCCGAGTTGGTCGCGCCGCCAAATTGGTTGCGCCACCAAACGGACACCAAGTGAGTAACTCTCTATAGAGCTGTATACATTTTGTTGGTAGCGGCGACTGGTTGCGCCGCCATGGTGTCCCGGTGAAATATAGCCCTATATATATATAAATAATATATATATATATATATATAGGGATATCCCTCGTGCCCAAAACGGCACTCCCAGTTATCCATCTAGCATTTGGGGACACGATCGGTGTATAACTGATCCCTGACGGTTGCTCCTGGGGATGGCCTGACGGTACAGCGGACCCCTCTCTTTATACCCTTGCTGGTCATAGCTGGGGACGCTATAACTACATGCGTAGGTATTGGATAACTGGGTTTGCTTGTTCTTCTGGTCTGCCGCGATCTGGTTTTTCTAAAGCTGGGCCGTGGGACCCCAGCTTTAGAAAACCCACCATCTAGGTAATCTAATTGTGTAACTTTATAAGCTTTAAATATGACCGCCATCTGCCGATATTATGTTTGTGTTCTGCAATAATCTTTATATTACGACAGGCGCACGAAATCCGTAATGTATTCTCATAGACGATAACATAGTGGAGTTGTGTTTCCATATGAAAGCGCATAATTCACTGTTTTTGTTGGAGATAAATAGGTATGAAGTTGCTATTTGTAGTTCAAGTCACAAATAAACAGTGCTGCGAGTGGGTTTTTATGAACTGGTAGAGTTGTGTGAACAGTAGACCAGCTCTCGAGTACTTTTTTGTAAGTACAAGTAAATTCAAATGACTAATTTGTGAGAGCGAGAGCGCCATCAATGTACTGTATTGGAGTTAATGAGCCGATTTGGCCGTACGATATTGTAATTTTTGAAAATTAACATTTTGTCTTAGATCTTTTAATTAACGAAATTCAAATAATGTATGTACCCAAAAAAATATTAACCAACAATTAAATAGGTAAAAAAAATTAAGTTAAAATAAATTAAATATAAGGTACAGTCAATATCAAAGATCGATGATCATTCACATTTTCACAACAGGACAGAATAATATTCTGAAAATCTTCTCTTTCCTTTTGTTTTCTATTCAGAACTAGCTGACTAGACAGAACTAGCTGTAAAAAAATCATATGTCTTTCTCCTGGTTATATTATAAAATGTTATAAAAAGTATAAAAAAATTATAAAAAAACTAACACGACTTTCGTTTATACAATATAGATGTTTGTAATGTTTTAACATCCCACAAATGTGATGTATAGCGATATTGAAAGTCTAAATATGGTCGTCGACTTTTAATGCTAACTATGCACGAAGAAAGGGTTATGTTGTGAAAAAACGATCATAACTCTTTCTTGGCAGTCGGGTAAAAACTCTGTAATAACCTAATAACATTAGTCTAAAGCACAAGTAGGTATAATATAACTCCAGGTAATACGAGTACGCCCCTTTAGGAACGAAGGTAATGGGGAAATTTGATGTTATTACACTATACAAGACTCCTTTTTCCTTAGAAGCCAAGCATTAATAAAGTCCGGCGAGCACGGGTAGAGTAGACGGTACAGTAATACGGCAGAGTTCCTAGTTACTCTGCTACTAACCAGGGCCTGGGTGGAAGACGAGCGCTGTGGCTAAGTAATATGTTTGCTGGCCACGGTTTTTTTGTTTTCGACTTGGTTTGTAGGTCTGGTTTGTTAAATGTACTTATTATGAATTTGTATTTTTTAATATTATGTTTCTATGCCAATCTATTTTGTTTCCATTGAAAGTGTTGGTGACCGAAACTATTAGTTCCATGGACGGTCACCATCACTTTCGATAGAAAACGCGCGACAACAGCGCAACATGGCGCAAATCAAATCGGCATAAAGATCTCATGTCATTTTGTATGGTATAGCAATTCCAGCGTACTTGTAAAGTTTCAGTTTAGTGATTGTTAAAGAAAGAAAGAAGATACGTTTATTAGTTCGTACTAATAAACGTATTTTCATATTTTTTTAATATTATGTTTCTATAACAATCTATATTGTTGTTGTGAACTCGTGTACAAGCAACAAAATAGATTGGCATAGAAACATAATATTAAAAAAATAGAAATTCATTTCGTTGTCAACTTTGAAAGTTCTTGTCACAAAAAAAGACAAAACATGTTGTCACTACTCCAACCTTACTCCACGTTTATTAATAAGGCTATACATCTCTAAACCCTAATCCTCTTCGCCCCCACGTATTTCTGCGTGATGAGATGATGCAGGAATGCAGTTTCCCATCGTTCAAAAAATAATAATTATCAGGAATATTTATTAACTAGTTAACCACAGTAGTTAACCAAAGTAGTTAACCTTTCACCGATTAAATATACTGTGTTATCAAGCTTTAAACTGAGCTGCGTAACTTTAATCAATATCATCCCACTGATACAAACCTAATTGTTGAACCTTGTTGACCTGTAAACAATTTACCTTCAGTTAAAGGTAGATAAAATATCACCGTGACATTTAATAGGCAAGCTTTAAATAAACGTGTACCGTCAGCTTATCAACTTATTATATAATTACTTAAGTTATGCATCCAGATAAAATAAAAAATGTCAGCCGTCTTTGGTTGGTGATAGATAAAAAATAGCAGTACTATGTATATGGTATAGCTAGTGAAGCCGTGTACTCACTTGTGAGCTGTAACAGTGACCATTACGTGTACTGTTTCTGAAAATTTTGTGTACATGTGGTTCGCAAACCTGCAGCGAATGGTTCGCGTTGCGTCTGGCAGCGAGCCGAAGATTACACAATACTTATTTCTGAAATCGTAATGTTGCATGTAACCGTTACTGCAACCATAAACATAGTGCGTAACGATCGAGCGCTACACGAGCGAGTCGCTGATTGTCAGTGTTTTTCGTGAACTAAAGAGGGCTCGCAATGCGCTCATAGGTGTCAAGCGAGCAGAGTCAAGTTCTCGTACAAGCTAGAACCTTGTAACTGTATCTGTTTGGTTGCAGTTGCAGCTCCCAAAATGAGTAGGTAACAGCAATGGCCGACGAACTTAGCCTAATTAGCCGCGAGGCGCACTAACTATTAGGTAAACTATGCTAATACTGATAGGTACCTATTTGCGTAATCTAGAGGCTTATAACTACTATTCTATACCTATATATTTTGTATATATAGTCATTTTCGTGCGAACGACGAACGAAACGACTACCCCTACTCTCCTTCTGCATGCACATTTTTTCTTGTATGTACTACACCAGCAAGTTATTGTGAGACCGGCCTATAAAACATAATATTAAAATACATTCTTTGACATTATAAAAGCATTTACCTGTTAACTACCTATGTGTTATAAAAATATCGTTACGAGCTTTTTAAGGGTTTTTATAATATCCGAAAGCTTAAGCGGCTTTGTTCGTTTTAATTTTGTGTACAGGTCCGTAGATTTATGGGTCATTTATTTCATTTATGAATTCATTCGTCGAATTCTGTGAAACGTGCCGATACCCCGATAGGTATAAATATTGGATATTTTGTTGACAAAGAGAATGTTTTCCTTTAATAATATAATGTTATTAATAATATCGATAAGCAATATCAAATAGACTACAAACGAATTACGAGGAAAATTGTATGAAAATGTTAAGAGGGCTGTGTTTGGTCGTGTCTCTTTCACACGATTTTATCGACGAATTTGTTTCAATACTAAACCTTATCGTGTGATAGAGAGAGTTGAAAGTCGCCTACGCCCATAAGTAATTGTTTTTTTTACGTTTTTAGTATTTGTTGTTATAGGGGTTACAGAAATACAAAAGTGAACATTTCAACTGCCTAGCTATCACGGTTTATAAGATACAGTCTTGTGACTGAGTCTTAATAATAGGGTCCCGTTTTTACCTAACCCTAAAAACTAGTTTTTAAAAATACCTTTTTCAACTAGAGTAGTATTAAACTAATCCTACTGATATTTTATAGGTGAAAGTTTGTCTGTAATGGTGTGCTTGTTGCGATTGCGATGAAACTTTGTATCTATATCATTGGATACCTGAAATTTTCGCTAGCCTATTAACATAGCTTAAGCAAGTGAAACTGCGGGGCGCTGCTAGTAGGAATATTATACTGTAATTTACTAGTAGAGTAATAATAGAGTAAAATTGTTATTAAAAGGGCCTCTACGTGTTGGCTTCGGCTCCACGCACGCCTTCTAAATGCCCGGGGCTTCATAGCTCCGTGATACTGGACGTATAATAGACAAATAAATACTAACATACTCACGAACGATATACAAATCCTACAAATATTATAAACGCGAAAGTTTGTATGTCTATAGGTATGTGACTTTATTACTCCTTCACGCAAAAACTACGTTACCGTGAAACTTGTTATACTATAGATAGCTGGAGACCTAGAATAACACAAAGGCTACTTTTAATCCCGATATTCCCGCGGGTGAAACCGCGGAGCGCCGCTAGTAGGTACTGTATAATATAATTAATACATAAATAGATTTGTGTTGGTAGAAGCAAATTTAAATGTTCAATTAAGTTACTCTTAAATCACACCTTTAATTACGAAACCGCAGTTACAAGCCTGCAACACAATTATTACCTCACCCGTTTTAAGCGGTAAGCTCATATAACAGACTTAAAACTTTATAATCAACCGATCATTTTAAAACCGGGGATTTGGTAAGGTAAACATTAAAGAGATTTAACTTCTACTAAAGAGACAATTTTCATACAAATAGTTTGGTCTACATTTTTGTTTATGTGTGCATAAGTGTCTCAATAGAATGGTCATATAAGCTGAGCCACTTTGTACTAGCTTTAGCTAGTCATCTCATCTAAGCGATGTTCCCCGTTGCATGCCTCTCGGGAATCCAGGGTCCGCTAAATCCCCTAATTGTTTGGGCTCGGCACAGTGACCACACCTAGTTTGCTATTCTTGCACAGATACCTCAGTCGCCTTTTACGACGCCCGCCGGCAGGAAGAGACGGTTCTATTCTAAACCGGAGCCACACGGACTTTTCTTTTCACGCCGCGACGTCTCTTAACATCTCAAGCCGATTACTCAGAGGCAACCTATTGCTGTAACTTTTGTGATACAGTAATGAGTTTCTACTGTGTACACCACAGACATACATATAGCTAGACCACGCGAATTCATATCCTTTGCGTGTTAGAAAAACCCTAACAAAACGTCGCGGTAGTCCGCGCTAACTGGCAGTCCGCGCGCGTCTATAGTTGCCGGACGTCCGTAAAAAATAACAAAATGCCTCGTTGCGTGATTACTGATCAGTAACTGCAAAATTCCAAAAAATCGAGCAGCAAAAGGCAGAAACATATTTTTTTGGCTGTGACGTCACAGTAGGTACTAAAAAGTCGGCACGCTCAGTTTCAATACAAATCGAGGTACATGTGACGTCTCCTATATGTACATACTGTTTTTGCGCCAACCAATGGGCGCTTGGACATCTACCAACGGCGTCTAAGCGCCGTTTTGTTTGAAACAAAAACCGACAATCGTGAGCCACTCGTGTAGCATTTGTTGCATGTTGACCCTACATACTGTTTTTATGGTTACAGTACATGGAACGGTTACGGTTACAGCTCTCAAGTGAGTACACAGCTTAATACAACAGTCAAGCGCTCCATTAATAACACCTATCAAACATAAAAAGCTATATCTTCTTATTTTCGCATGGTGGCGTGGCTCACCTAGTGTTATTTAAGGTCGCCTTTTTATGCCACTAACTTGAACTATAGACTGCTATCAGAGACAACCGATTTTGATGAAATCGCTTTATCCGTTAGAGAGCTACGATGCCAAGGTCATAAACACAGAAACCGCAAACTTATAACATTCCTCTATGTCCGTGTCCGTAATAAAAGAAAATTCGTACAAAAAACATTTCTCGTCTAAATTATATTTGAAAACTACGAAACATTTTTATAAATAACCCGGTTAATCCCGGCTAGAGCCGGAGGGAAGGGTACGTGTTAATGTGGTGAGATTAAAACGGACCATCACTAAAGAACAGCAAATATGAAATGTGGAATCCGGTTCCCGTGTAAATATCGGATTTCGCATTATGGAAGCGAATTGCGCCTAGCGCGGTTGATATGAGACTGCTCTGTTTGAACGGAGATAAAAGTTTTTTACAATTAATGTTTTTTATGGTTCGTGTGTCTCGGAGTTATGCTCGATATTTTTCTTATGCGATATGCGAAATAAATGGTTGAATTAAATAGGTACTAAATAATACTACTGACGAAAACTGAAAAACCAATGATTTGAGGGCTAGTTTTAACAATTGAACAAATTGAGTGCCTAAGTATTTTTTAAAGTTTAAAAGCAGTAGGAATTGATTTCAATGGAGATCGTTGGGGCATATGCCCAATACATATGCCCTATACATACCTAATTAGGTATACTTGTGGAAATCTCGAAATTAAAAATGCGCTCTTTCTAAATATCTTCTAATATAAAATTTCCATGTCACAATGTTAGTTACCGTACTCCCCCGAAACGGCGCGACCGATTTTTACCAAATTTTATATGCGTATTCAGTAGGTCTGAGAATCGGCTACTATCTATAATTTATAAGGCAAAACAACGTTTGCCGGGTCAGCTAGTAATAAATAAATATTGCAGGACGTTGCACACTTCACCATCTAGCCCGAAGACTAGTTTATTTTTGTAAATCTATACATATATACATGGATATAGACACACCCATAGCTAGAAACAAATATTTATGGCTAGCACAAATACTTATCCCGGGCGGGAATCGCACCCGCAACTTTCTGCGTTACAGCCGGGACTTCGCCCGTCGCGCCACAGAGGCCTTCGATTTTTTTTTATTATTGTAGCCTTTGATTTGCAACTGCTTTTGAAAATATCGCTGTAAAAAATTGACATCGAAAACATTAATTTATATTTTTTTGAACCAAATATCAGGCCTAATGAAAAGGCCAATTTTCATCACTGAAATGGACTAACATTTGCTATGTCTGAGAGAAATCGTTTAGAGTAAACAGCCACTTGTCTAGTGACCTAGAAGTTTCAGAAGACTTTTATTATTAAAATGTCTGACCCTTGGGTTTTCGATTTTTAACGACTGTAAGACACTTTCGAAATAGTTTTAGTACTTTTTGATAGATCGCACAGTGAAATTATATATTTTTGGAACGAAGTTCCTTATCGCGCATTGCGAAAGGTGGCTAGACGGAAAAAATTAAGACCAAAAGTTGTAACGACACTTTTTGCTATAGTTGTAAGCGTGCGCGTGTTTCTCTCTCTCTCTCTCTCTCTCATAGAAAGGAACTTCGTTCCATCCGGGTCTCCCTTGACACCTCTCAAGTTTTTTTATTTTATTATTGCAGAATTTGTAGATTTGAATGTCTATTATCTCAGTAATTACAAAACGTACGAAAACCATATTTTTGTATTTAATTTATTATCCTTCTTTTGCCTTCATTTTGGTACACGATTAGTTAACTTTTAACAACACAAAAAAGTAATTAAAACAACTCGTTTAAAACAGAGATTTTCATTTTACAGCGAAACGGATACGTTTAAAGGTATTTGAATATTGGTTTTCCTGTAATTGGTTAGTAGTAATCTGCACTGTAAATTGGTAATAATAGTTTTACCTAATTACCAATATAGGCAATAATTTTAAACTAGAAATACTGTTTTGGCGCTTACGACGTCGCAACTCGAGCTAGCTACCCCGCGGTTATGAGTTTTCAGAACATATTTCATAGGAAAATTCCCCTAAAAATCTTCCCCGTCGTTTAGTAAACGGTCTTTAAAACCCTGGAGAAATTCTCCCTAAAATGTTATTTCAGGTCTTCAGCTATATACATATCGAGTTTTATCGTAATCGGTAAATCGATTTCTGTGTGAAAGTAACTAACACACACTCATAAACTTTCATCTCTGTGGCGCGACGACCTCTGTGGCGCGTCGTGCGAAAGCGCGACTGCAATGCAGGAGGTTGCGGGTTCGATTCCCGCCGGGTGCAAGTATTTATGCTCATAAAATAAATATTTGTGTCTGGTCTGGGTGTCCCTCTATGTATAATATGTATGTATTTACAAAAGAAAAATAAATATAAGTATTATATCCGTTGTCTAGTCACCGTAACACAAGCTTAGTCGCTTACCTCGGGGCTAGATGGCGCTGTGTGTTGTTCATAGAATTTATTTATTATTTATTTATTTATTTATCTAAAGTTGCCTTCATTATAAATAACTAGCTGATCCGAAATTTGCTCTAGTCTCTTGGATCTAAGCTACCTCCGCTCCCCACCAATTTTCAGCCAAATCGGTTCAGCTGTTTTTGAGTTACTTTACGCTATTTCCCGCTGAAAGTTCGGAAATCCCTTATTTTCTGGTCCTTCCTTTAATAAACATAAGATTTCACGAAATATTTAAGTATAATTCTTTCCCCGCTTATCGGAAATTTCTATTATAATAGGTTGGACAAATTGATCCGCCATTTTGTGCAATTAACTTTTAATTTTAAAATGATTTCGCTGTGTGTGGTGTGTGTGAGTGGACGATAACCATTGTTATACATTCAATTTACATTTAATAAAAGCTATAACAGTGTTATTAACACGACTTTCTGTTATATGGATATTTTACTAACATTATAAATAATATTAGTAGGATAAAATAGAATAGGATAGTATTTTCTTTATTTTAGCGGAGAGAAAGTTCTATAAACTCGAGCAACGTGAATTACAAAAGTAAGTTTTCATATTCCAAGAGTTTATTTACGATGATTGTTTTCATACCGTTCGTTCTACAAGTAATATGGTGACTGGAAACACAACAGTGGCGTCGCGTTCTGTCGTCTATGGCTACGTACTACGTAAGCGACTCGACGCGAACGCCATTGGGAAGCGATCCGATGCGAATTCGATGCGGTGCGGTGTGACGCGGCGAATCGTCCTACACTATTACTGCCTTATTTTATCGCGTTCGCTTCAATTCGTGCCGCGCCGCAGCGCACCTTACGTACGTTTGGTCACGTAGGCCACTTCAATAGCTATCGACTGTTCCTTGTTTCCGCGCCGCACCGCACCGCTTCGCGTTCGCATCCGATCGCCCTCGTAGGGCGCTACGTAAGGGTCGGTACATATCTGACGGAAAATGCGTCGCGTATTATCGGACGCGGAACGCCAGAATTGTCAATTACATAGTAAAACATATAACCGATCACACAATATAACCAATGATGCGTTCAGTATAAAAGGATGTTTGTTTTGGTGGTTTGACAACCTCTGTGGCGTGTCGTGCGAATGCCCGACTGCAATGCAGAAAGTTGCGGGTTCGAATCCCGCCGGGTGCAAGTATTTCTGCTTAAAAATAAATATATGTTTCTGGTCTGAATGTATCTCTAAGTAACTCGGTTTGAACGCCATCTACCAGTTTTTTAGTTTTGCAACTATTGACTAGCTCAGAGGTTAACTCCCCAGAGGCAAACCGAGCCTTAGTCGGTAAACAGTGAGAGGTCATAATCAAAAATTCACCATGACACGTGGGTTCCCGTGTAGCGCAGCGGTAGCGCACTCGTCCGGCAAGCGAGGGGCACAGGTTCGAATCCTGTCATGGGAAGATTTTTGATGATGTATTTCTCCTTGTAAAAATATTTTCAAGTTATATAAATTCGTTGAATATAAATTATATCCGTTGGCTAGTCACGGTAACACAAGCTTAGTAGCTTACCACGGGGCTAGATGGCGCTGTGTGTTGTTCACAGAATTTATTATTATTTTATATGTACCGACCCTTAATGATTTTAATATTTATTATGTATCGATGAAAACGTAAGCAGACCATTAAAGGAAATAAAATATTTCGTTCCGAAAATAAACCGTCAATACTCTTTCCCAATACACATAATGAAACCGATCATTGGCACGTGAATTCCATTTTGTACTTCACTGTGTTTGTATGTTATGTTGGGAGATGTTAAGGTCATAGTTCGAAGTATACGGTTATGCTTAGCTTTAACCGTTAACAGGCTTAAACCTGGCATAAACCAAAGGTATACTGTATCTCTCTGGGTGTATATCTCGAGGAGATCATTGGCCTAGCTGTTCCTGTCGATCTTGAACGGTGCGGGTTAAGCAACGCTTGGCGCGGTCATTACTTGGATGGGTGACCGATAATTTGTGTGACAAAAAATCATTTTATCAAGCTCCTCTGTGCTTCGGAAGGCACGTTAAGCAGTTGGTCCGGTTGTTATTTCGGATAGCAGTAGTTAGGTCAATTAGAGGCCTTAAGGCTATCTGAAAGGTGGGTGGAAAAGGTACACTAGGTGAGCCAAACCACTACACGAAAAGAAGACTGTATATCTAATCAATGCAAGGTGCTTCAACAGTAATGAACATCAGTGAAATAGTTAGGGTATATTTAGATCCCCAAAGGGCTTAAATTTCCTACAATTGCGGCATAAGGGCGTGTGAGGAACCGGTGAAGTTTTGGGTAAACTTCTGGCCGCACATCGTCTGATGCTAGCAGAGAGCTCCATACATCACTGTTGCTCACCTCCTCCTGTATAAGGCTGTATTTGTTTACCTTAAAAAATAGCATATTTGAATTGAAAGCTGAATAAGATTAAAAAATACAGATAAAAACAGAAAAAAGCTTTCGAAAACAGGTCTTCCAGCGGAAATGTGCAGAATGTGCTTGAAAGTGTGCAGTTACTCACAGTGTAGGTACCTTTACATCAGGATTTAAATCTTAGTTTCTACTTTGAACAACGGTCTCTAATGTGTAACCGGTTAAACCTAGTTATAACCGTACTCCGGGCTTTAACCGTGGCTTGTGTAGGTACACTGGTGTCTGCATTGATTCGTATTCAACGTACTTACCTCCATTTTACTTGTTCGCGGTATTTTCTACATTAATATTTATAGGTCTCAAGTTCCTATACTTAGTGATTTCTTTTTTGTAAACAAAATATATTTGCGGAAAATATGGCAATATCTTCACATAAAGGTCCTGTAGCTTGGGTCTAAAACAATATGTCTACGGTATCCTCTGCCCGTCGCCGGGAAAGTAGCCTATAGTATGTGTTAATCCCGATCTCCAGCTATCTCTAAACCAAGTCTTATTGCAATCGGTTCAGTATTTTCAGTAGTAGGAGAAACAAACATACAGACAAACTTTAGCGATTTCACAAAAAAAAAACGATCGTCCATTCATACGATGCTCTTACTAACTTAATGGCATAGCTTGGAAATGAACAACATCCAAATGGCCCATCAGTCGTAACTTTCGTCATGACCAATATGTCCCAAGCCCAAGGTCCTGATTAACTACTTGATATACTGCAATCCCCTCACCATGGGGTATCGTTAACCAAACCCCATGGTTCCGGTTATAAACTACAAACTCTCGAGTTAACATCACAATACTAAACTAAGGACCTTCATTAATTAAACCTCAATTAATTATAACTGGAAATCATTTCAGTGACATTTGCAGAAAGGTCCTGTCTGCACCGTCTTGGTATTTATTCGTAGGATTTATTAGTAGTGGACTGAATTATGGAAATTCTGTTTAAGGTTTGATTTTGGTTGATTTGAGGTGATTCTACTAATCCGGTCTTAACCTACTGATATTATAAAAGTTTGCAAGTATGTATGTATGTATGTGACTTTGTTACTCCTTCGTGCAAAAACAACTGAATCATTTGTGATGATACTTAAAATATAGCAGAATACCTAGATTAATCTGCTTAGTCCCAAGGTGGTTTAGTGTCATGGCATGTGTCATGAAAATAGATTTGGCCATAAAAACATTGCCAAATCTATTTTCAGTAGTTGTTGTCAATGATGATTTATATACTGTGCCGACCCCAAATAAGGTCGGTTGGGGTTTTACCGCACCCTGTGCTTCTTTGATGGATGCAATCGGTTTCATCGCTCAGATCAAAGAGAAAAAGTTTTATTGTATAATTTGGTTTCTATAAATTTGCGCTTCATGACCACTGTTTCGAAAGTTCAAGCAATTGCCAGAGTAACGTTAGAACTAGAATATTTAGCGTGCTGTAGTGCCACATGCCTTACGAGGAAAGTTTCCCACAACTACACCAGTTTCGCATTGAAATCACTTGGAGTGGAAATTACTGCTAGTAGATACTTTACCTGAAGAAGGGGGTAATCCTCGAGAGTTTTCGTTTTTCCGTCAGTTGGTTTTGATGGCCTCTGTGGTCCGTCGGGCAAAGGCCCGACTGCAATACAGAAGTTTGTGGGTTTAACTAATTATATTTTAAAATAAATATTAGTGTCTGGTTTGGGTGTTTTCCATGTATCACATGTATGTATTTATAAAAGAAAAAAAGTATAATATGTATGTATGTAATATGTATGTACCCGTTGTGTACCCATAGTATAAGCCTAGTGCTTAGGTTTTCGTCACTTTAAAATAAATGTCTGTTTACATTTATTATCCAAGTCTCTGAAACAGAGTATTATCTTTGATTTAGAATTTCAGATTCATTTTCATTCATTGCAGTAGGTAAAGGGAAAGTGAGAGGGGTAATATGAAAGGGCAAGTCTGATAAAGGTTACATAATTGGACTATCTACCTCCCTAGTTGAACTTTGGTAAGGGCAGTGTCATATAATAGAGAGACGAGTAGGTCGGATAATGGTGTCGGTTTCGGCACACGTGAGCGTTCACAATAGGACCCTTTGCGACCTTGTTGCCTGTAGTTCTAAAGGTTATTAATTACATTAAAAGGACAAAGTTAATGCGGCTTTTGTTAGCTTCGTTTGTCGTTATCTTCTCTAAAAGGAAGGTTAGTTTTTGACATTGTTAGAAGCGTATCTAGACGCCGCGCGCCGCTTCTTTATACAAATGGTCGGTTTCCTTCCTGAATAGGTCTCTGGAGCAACCTTTTTGGAACGAAGTTTTTGTAGTGCGGGTCGAATTGCTGAAAATTATTATCAAATAATTATACTGAAGACACACAATCACAAATAAAAAAGAGACATATGGACAAGCAAGTGATCTTTTTTACCTTTTGCGGTAAAAATCACGTAGAATATGTTCTAAGATAAAGTAAAAATGCATTGAATTTCTAAATTCAATGCTCCCGGTGGGACTTGAACTCACAACCTCTCGTTTTAGCAACAGCATTTTTTTCCTAAAATACAAACTTTCTTTGAAGTGTGGATAACACACAGCTAAATAAGACTAAATACACTTTTTAAACTAAAGGGGACAGTCTACGTACTCTTTTCTCCATACAAACTTTACAAACGTAGTCGACTGTTTCCTTCTTGGATAAAGATATTAGAAAATATATGTTTATGCCATAAGTCCAATATCATCTATGACCATGCCCCTTCGTTTTGATTTGTTTCATTTTCAAATTTTTTGAATTAAATTTCTATTCTTTGAAAATGAAAGATGTATGTAAGTATAGGTTTTATAGCATAAACATATTTGGTCTAATGTCTTTATCCAGGGAGGAAACAGTCGACTACGTTTGTATGGAGAAAGAGTATGTAGACTGTCCTCTTAACATTTATTTTAACACTATTAACAGGATAATATGTATTACATTAAGGTCAAATGTGTGAAGGCGGACGGCGGACGGTGCTAGTAATGACATAAAAGTATCTTAATAAAATTCATTCATCATCATCATCCGAGCGATGTTCCCGGTTGCATCCCTTAATAAAATTCATTAAGTACTAGTTTTGAAATGTTTTCTACTTTACTACAAAACATAGCACTTCAGTCAAATAAACGTAACCCAATTAAACTTCCAATGTTTCAAACACATACCTACGCAAAACAAAATTATTATTACGTTAACTTTCTTAACCACTATCAAACAAAACAATTTCGCGTTGTATCATTTCTGTTTTGTTAAACTCATAAATGTTTGCAAATGTTTCGTTTGGGTTTAGCGAAATGTGCTCTCAACTTTTACACGTCCCTTAGGACATAATTGAAATCAATTTTGGAAAGTACCTTGTGAACAAGAGAGCTAGAGTTAACCTTTGAGAATAGACCTTCCCTATTTCATAGCCTTTTAGTGTTCGACAAAAGAATTCTCCAGTGACGTTACAAGTAGGTTGCCATAATATATTTTCTACGCTCTTGATTCTGTTTACTGTATTAAAGAGAGTATAAGCTTATTTACATACGGCTTTTACGTACAACTAGCTGCGTAATGCGGTTTACCCGCGTAAGTCCCGATCCCGTGGAATTTTCCAAAATTTCTTTATTAGTGGATGGTTTATACACCACAAAGAAAACACTCTCCAAATTTCATGTCTCTAGGTCCAGCAGCTTGGGCTCTGCGTTGAGGTTTGGGTTGTGTTGGGCGGGTTGTGTGTTTGTGATTGTGACAGCGTTTTTCTTTTTTTTATGTATACAAACTTATTTGAACAGATAGACAGACATACAGAGTTACTTTCGCGGTTGTAATGCTAGTAAGGATAATTATGGTAGGTATAGATTATTGCTCCATTATTGTTCAATAGTAAATATGCGACAGTGTAAATTAATTGATTACTGCAAAATAAAACACACGTGTTTCTTGTGTCTTCTGCTCATTGGAGGTCGCGTTCCGAAGACACAGTATATTACATATACTTTACTTGACGATTCAAAGTGATATGTTGTTAATATCCAATTGAAAAACATATTTTGTACTTGCACTATTTATGTATTCTGTGGTTTAAGTTTGAAGGGCTAGCAAGTCCTGTTGCATTTGGTCAATCTAGCGGTATCTAGTGCACCCAACTAATAATCTGCCCTGAGGTTGGCCCATAAATGCCCAAAAAATGATATTTGGGTTGTTCATTGTTTGCTTTCGTAGAGTTTAGCCTTTGGTGATGCTAAAAGAGCACCTATCTCTCTTGGTAGCCTCGGCCATAATTGTCCTAACAGATGAGTCGGCAATACCGTTTTGAAGGAAAAGCATTTGAAATAAATCGAAATCGCAACACACAACACCGACATATAACACAAAACGCAAATTAATAAGGTCGGTCCCAATGCTCCAATGATTTGAATATAACATTTCCGATTGAATTGAATTTCATTACCAATGGTGCAAGTAGGCATTTTAGAAACATTGAAATGTTTTATACAGATGTTCCTGTAATAGCCGTAATAATAGACGATCGAACCCGCATCGCACTGTACCTTTAAATTATGTACCGACCATTATGTATTCTAGAATAGGGTTATCCCATCTCTGACGGACTCGGACTGAGCGATCTGAGGGAGATTATCAAATCTTAAGTTTTTAAGCACGTTAGCGGAAAAACAGCTTGGTTCCTAGGAGGATTGGTGACAGGCAGGCGGCCGGTCTGGATAAGACGAAAGTCATGGCCAACATCCGTGTTGTACCCACTCCTCTGAAGGTTGAAGACTCTATTCTCGAAGTTGTAGACGACTATGTTTACCTGGGACAAACAGTCCAGCTAGGTAGGTCCAACTTCGAAAAAGAGGTCAATCGACGAATCTAACTCGGTTGGGCAGCGTTCGGGAAACTACGAGCTATCTTCTCGTCCCAAATTCCGCAGTGTCTCAAGACGAAAGTCTTTGACCAGTGTGTGTTGCCAGTGATGACGTATGGAACTGAGACGTGGTCGCTCACGATGGGCCTCATAAGAAGGCTCAAAGCCACCCAAAGGGCAATGGAGAGGGCTATGCTCGGAGTTTCCCTGCGTGATCAAATCAGAAATGATGAAATCCGCAGGAGAACCAGGGTCACCGACATAGCTCTCCGAATTGCGAAACTCAAGTGGCAGTGGGCGGGGCACATCGCTCGTAGAGCCGACGGCCGATGGGGCAAAAAGGTTCTCGAGTGGCGACCACGAACCGGAAGACGTGGTGTGGGCAGGCCTCCGACAAGGTGGACCGACGACCTGGTAAAGGTCGCGGGAAACCGCTGAATGCGAAAAGCGCAGAACCGGTCGTCGTGGAGATCATTGGGGGAGGCCTTTGTCCAGCAGTGGACGTCCTTCGGCTGAGATGATGATGAGGCGGCCGGTCTTAAAAATATACCTACTGCGCGAACCCCTAAACAATTTAGGGTTAAATGGAACCCGGGCTCTAGAGAGGAATGCCACAGAGAGAGGTATGGGCGGCGCGGTGCGGTTCAATCATCTGTTACGGCTATAATATGGGGAAATATTATATTATATCAAAAGGGTGAACCGATTCCATTGCTATTTTCAAATCCATAACATTACTTTCAAGTAAACAAAGATACAAATATCATCTTGTTGTAATGAATGAGAGGGATCCTTTTGTATTTACCTAACCGACTTACACGAGAGTATCAAGGGAGGCTCTATTCAATAAATTTTGGTTCTACTAATAGTTAGAAATGTTTATGTAAGTAAAAGGCGAGAGTCTTCTTGTAAAGAGGTCGCACACTTAACTCAAGTTTGAAATCGGAAACTTTGAATCAAGTAACGAAAACCATTTTACGATTATTGTTTTTTTAGTAGTTTTAAGTTTGGTTTTTTTATCGGATTTTTTTCATGTATTTCTTTTGTATATTTTGTGATATTTTCATTATTTTGGTACAATAAAGCATTATTTAATCTAATCTAAAGTCACTGACAATATTGTGGTTTGTTGTTGAAATTAAAGAACATTAGAAAATTTACAAGGAAAAATGCATCTCGGTAAATTGGAACCGCGACTAGCAATGATTGCAATGAAAATATAATTTACTTGATTTATTTTTACGAATAATAATAAATAATAAATATTGCACGACGTTACACACAGCGCAATCCATACTAAATTGATTATTCTATAACCACAGTTGCAATTTTTGCAATATTTCTTATATCATCGCGTACAAGCTAATACGCATAATATTATTACTATTAAAATCTTACTAGTAGGTCTACATTCACACAATTTGTTAACATAGTTACGCTTGACTCCTTAGTCCCCTCGCGACCAAGACTACTGTAACATGGTTGAAACTTTGAGGAAAATAATAATAATAATACGCGATTAAGACCCTGGAAAATGTAACTACGGTCTAGAAACGTCGAAAAGATTTTTCTTCTGTTTTCGCGATGTTGTATTGAAATTAAAAATATTTTTCGGTTTGAATCGCGTGGTGTTTATTACTTTTAGCATTGTTACAACGCTCAATGTTTCAGGACCTTTCGTCCAGGTCCCTTCTTCAGGATGAAGATGAGGATGTCTGTTTTTAATTTCATCTATAAGGTTTTGGATTTTCATTCACGGGGTTCTAATCGCCTTTCAAAATACGAGTCAGTAGGGCTAAGTAATCGTGCAGGTAAGTCGTAGATACCAGACCCTAGTGTGCGTCACCTGTTACATCAACCTAATAAGCCGAGGATCAATGTCCTTATAATTTATGTTCCCCTTAAGATTTTCATTAAATTCTGTATTAGTCGTAAGTTTTATATAATAAGGGCAAGTTACCCCCGTATTTGTTTAAGGGACAGTCGTTTTTTGGCGGAAAAATTAAAGGTAATGTAATTTTCCTGGAAATGTTTTACGGAAAAGTTTTCAGGGATATTAAAATGGCGCAGGGTTATGTCTGTAATTAATTAAAATTACATATCTTTAGGAAGCGGTGTTGGTCTAGTGTTAGATACTCCGAATTTAATTCCGAGCGTCGTGGGTTCGCAAATAACTTTTTCTTTAAGAAAAAAATATGACGCGAGACACATCGCTCTTACGGTGAAGGAAAACATCGTGAGGGAACTGACATGTCCTAGGACAGCATGGGATATTCGCTAATCCGTAGTAGGCGTGGCGTTTTACTGCCCAACCCCTCACAGAGCCCCTATCCCAGCAGTGGGACAAATTAACGGACTTACAAAAACATAATAATTAAGAAGTTGAAAATCAAGATGAATTATTATTCTTGTATAGCTGTGCCCGCGACTTCGTCAGCGTTTTTCGAACACCTACCCATCGCTGTGCAAAAATCTACACTTGAACGGACGACCAGGGAAGTCTGTTGCTGAGCAGAAGAGAATCATGGCAGAGTCTATTTAAGTGTAGATTTTGCACAGCGCAGCGTTAAGTAACTTGTTCGCATTACTTATTATAAGAAGTAGCGTTTACCGAATATATAAATATAATCAAAACCCGACTTCGAAAAAAAGGACAAAACAATAACAATTAGCTCTCCTACATACAGTGCAACCGATTTATCTGTTATTGCTCCAAACCCGTTTTGTTTTGGCTAGTTCCGATTCCATCCGGTTGCGTGGTGAACTAAATTCAATTATTTTAAATAGTAAAATTTCATATTGTTATTCATTATCGCTATGAAAAATAGCTTACTGTGAGTTATTCAGTTATCTAAATACACAATACTAATCGGTTCAGCTGTTCTGAAATTTAAATTAATAATATACCTACAACATACCCAACTTAATTTTGTGTATATCTGTATATCGCCTACTTTCAGACGAGACGGTTTATTTCCAAACTTTTGGCCTCTCTCTTCCAACACGTTGCAATTTTGCACAGTGGGAGGTAACGCGCGCTGCTTATCTATAGCTACTAATATTATAAAAAGTAAAGTTTGGGTATTTGGATGGACGTTTGTATGAAGTATACGTATGGTGTTCTTATAACTACCAAACCGATTTTCTTGATTCTTGCACCAATATACCTACATTACATTATCCAAAAGCCTAATCTTGAGTAATGTCATTTCAAATAACAAAAACACGAAATTTCTTGAATAATCGTAGCTAATGAAATAGCCCGCTCCTTTATCTTCCTTCAAAAACGTAAGAGAAGTGTTTTAACCGCTATCACACCTGATGCTAAACGTCGATGCCGTCAAAGATGAAACACGATGACCAGTGTGCTTACACCTACTTCAATCAGGTTTCTTAGTCTCTTTGATAAAAAAATCATTACTTACCTACTTGATTTGGGACGGGTAATATTATAGAAAGATCATCTCATGATAATGTCAGCCGCATGATATAGGCACAGATCGCAATAACAGTATGGGTACTTACAATGAAATTGTAAAAAAAAACACAATGAAATACCAACATCCAAAAAAAGAACAATACAATATTCAAACTAATTAAGAAAAAGCTGTAAAAATGATCAAAATTATAACCGTAACTTTAATCATTAAGGAGTTTCCCGATGAGAAGGTGGTTTCGGGTCCAGTCCATCAATTTGTATCTAGTGCTTTGTAAGCCGATTCTATTGATTATTATATCCGGATAAAAAGTAGCCTTAATCCGGGTCTAAAGCTATCTGCATTCCAAATTTGGTTCAAATCGGATAAGCCGTTTCTGAGATTAGCGGGAACTAACAAAGAAACAAAGTCATTAAAAACACTCGATTCGTGTTTAGCTACCGATTATGAGACGGCTTACTTTTTTTTTTCTGGATATAATTCAATTTAGACTCTTGGAGCTTATTGGCCTAGCTGTACCTGCCGCTCATGATCGATCGTGTCGGTTAAGCAACGCTTGGCGAGGTCATAGTACTTGGATGGGTGACTAATAATTTTTGTGGCTAAAATTCATTTTTTCGAGCTTCTTCGTGCTTCGGAAGGCACGTAAAGCAGTTTTTTCATTTTTCATTCATATAACTTTATTTATACACATTTGATTATAATAAACTTCTCGCCAAACTGACTTGCAGTTTATTGGCAAGTATGCGCTTATTTCAAGGCTACAATTAAAATGTGCACCTTACACACACAAAACTATTAAGTAGGTACTATACATAATTAAATAAGTTGGTCCCGGTTGTTATCTTTGATAGCAGTCGTTAGGTCCAGTTAAAGGCTTTAGGGCGACCTGAAAACTCTAACATTAGGTGAGCCACACCACTAAATGAAAAGAAAGAAGACTTACCTACCTCTTTTGAATAAATACTGTTATACTTCTTGTGTATCATGTCGTTGGCGACATCTATTGACTTTGTTAATTATTATTTTGCAAACCGGGCGTTACTATGGTTACGAAAATTGTTGACAACCGACATAAAGCAACAATTTAGGGATATTTTTTTTCTTAATTATCACGATTATTTAAGGTACATAGGTCTATATGTTAAACAGTATTTTTCTTAATGTTTTGGATACAATATTGCCACAATCTGTTCGCTAATTTTTAAGATCTTAGGTAACAAAGAATGTAAACAAAAAACCTACCTGAATCGCGCAAGCGATATTTTTTCCCGATAACTATGTATGCAATAAAAAATTATATTAAAAATTTAAAAAACCCCCGACTTAAAAAATCTTCAAGTTAAAACAAAACTAAACTTTAAAAAGGCAAAAATAATAAGCCGAAAACAAATTTCATGTCTCTGAGTAGGTACGTGGTACCTTACGTTCCCGCGTCGGGGGACGCGGGAACGTTAGATACTATAAGCACGGGTCGGTTACCATCAACTTCTGTGACACATTCCCGCGTCCCCCGACGCGGGAACGTAAGGTACCACGTACCTACTCAGAGACATTAAATTTGTTTTCGGCTTATTATTTTTGCCTTTTTAAAGTTTAGTTTTGTTTTAACTTTGAAGATTTTTTAAGTCGGGGGTTTTTTAAATTTTAAATTTAATTTTTTTATTTCACCCTTTTTGTAAAAGCGATTTTGATTAAACATGCTTATTGTTGTCACAAAAGTTACGTCCTTTTATTTGATACCCCACTCGGGTATATTTGAAAACATTCGGTTTTTATTTCCGAGTTTGACCCTACATATACTTTGAACGGCTGAACCGATTTTGATGAAACTTGCATATTGTTGTCACAACAGTCATGCTCTTTTATTTGATACCCCACTCGGGCATATTTGAAAACATTCGGTTTTTATTTCCGAGCTTCAACCAACATATATTATGAACGGCTGAACCGATTTTGATCAAACATAGCTAAGAACACTCGCGCAAATGACACCTATTAAACAAAAAAAACTACATTCAAATCAGTTCATCCGTTCGTGAGCTACGATGCCACAGACAGATACACAGACAGACAGACCGACAGACAGACAGACAGACAGACAGACACACAGACACGTCAAACTTATAACACCCCTCTTTTTCCGTTGGGGGTTAATAAAAATTCGATGTGATTAAGATGCTTTATGGATGTTATGAATGGCCACAGTTTCTGTACACATTTATTATATGTAGAGATAGAGATAGAGAAGAGATTATAATTGTATACAGGATGAAGCTGATTCTTGGATGGATGACTGGATAATGAGTGTGGTAAAAAACTCATTTTCTCGAGCTCCTCCGTGCTTCGGAAGGCACGTTAAGCAGTTGGTCTCGGTTGTTATCTCTGATAGCAGTCGATAGGTCAAGTTAGAGCTCTTAGGGCGACTAGAAAACTCTAACACTAGGTGAGGTATATACACTATACGATGAGAATAATAATTTTCGTCTTTCTTGGTTTTTATAACATCCATTATTTGTATTTTGCACGTTCGCCCTCTACGAAACGACTTTTAAAATGAGAAATTTTAATGTTAAAGTAGTAATTTTACTTAAACTTAATAGTTACTATTATTACTGTAATTCTTTACGTGTTTTATTTGGAACTTGATTAATTTTGTGACTTTCTTGCTTTATTTAATTTCTAGTGTCTTTTTAATGTTTGTCGCGTACCTAATGCAGTTTGACTCAAAAGGTAAAGGTAAAGGTTAAAGCTCTTAGTTTAGTTTAGGATCGGCCTAAACAACTAAGTCGTCTTAGTTGAGTTAATATCCGTAGCCTAGCTGGCATAGTTTTAGGAGAACTACCATAGTACATGCCTAGTGCTTAGTTTTGAGCTAGATCGATGTATAACATCGTGGAATATTTAGTTATTTAATAGTACTATAGGGTGACAGGCTCTTGTATAAATAATAATAATAAATAAATTCTATGAACAACACACAGCGCCATCTAGCCCCGTGGTAAGCGACTAAGCTTGTGTTACGGTGACTAGACAACGTATATAATACTCATATTTATTTTTCTTTTGTAAATACATACATATTATACATAGAGGGACACCCAGACCAGACACAAATATTTATATTATAAGCATAAATACTTGCACCCGGCGGGAATCGAATCCAGCATTGCAGTCGCGCTTTCGCACGACGCGCCACAGAGGTCGGCAAATGTAACGTTGAATCTCGATTTCGCAGGAATTCAGTACCTTTCCATTTCTCTTTATTAAATCCTTTGTCTGTCTAATTTAAATTGTTTAAGTTTTAAGTGTATTTGCAGATAGAGAGAGCAAACGGAACATGCGGCAAACATCGTTGCATTCTACTTCTCAGGCATTTTCAGTATGCCAGTGTTGTAACGATGGAATGGAACATTATACAAAGCTTAGTGAGAGTCTAGTGTAGATGCGATAGACTGGCGTTTTAAAGTATAGAAAATGCTAATAAATCTTTTATCCGACGACGTGAAAGATGGCTATGTGTTTGTCAGTCTATGTATCTATTTATGTCGTTTGTTCTATGTGGCGCTTCTAAGGCCAAACGGATGGACCGATTTAGATGATTTTTACGTAAATCGCTTCGTCTTACACCCGTATTTATAGACGAATTTAGTGATTAGCTAAGCAATACCCTGCCTCGCTCATATTAGTGTTTTTAACGTCAACGAAAATCTGACAGACACATTACTTACACAAATAATTCCTTAAAATTGACTATAAATATGCGTGTTAGTCCTGCGAATGTCAAAGAAAAGAAAGTTAACAAAATTTAAAATGTCAACCAATTTGTAAATAACAGAAGAGTTTAACAAATATTATTAAAAAATTTTTTATTTTTTTTTATTTACCGAATAAAACTTAAATAACATTGATTACTTAAAATTAGCATAAAAAAAAACCACAGAGGTTTAGATACTAATGCTAATAATCTACGTCTATCTAATAAATAAGTATATGGAGAATACAAATAGAGAAAAATAAATAAATATAAAAAGTATAAATAAATACGTCGGGAAAAAAAAAAAAAGATAAGTTATTTCGTAAATATTAATTTTGTGGGTATAATGCAAGGTAGGTAGTTGGGTGAATAAACATTATGAAGATAGATAAGATGTGCCATAGATATAAATACAGTTGCGAAGGGTGTTTAGGTAGTGAGTTTTAAGCTTATATTTTATGTTTTTAGGCGTTAAACTATCGCGTACATCCAATGGAAGTTTGTTTATGTAACGCGGGAGTAGGTAAGCCGATGTCCTACTGCCGTATACATTGTTTCGGGTACTTTGAAATAAGCATAGACGACGCTGAGCGACCGCTCGAGTGCATACACGGTGTCTCGTTTCAACCTGGAGATTCGGTTCGAAAAATAATTGTTTTACAAACATGTATTTGAACTGTGTGTTAACTGGCAAAATTTTACAGTGTTTAAATAGTCCACAGTCGTCATTGTAAAATTGCTTGCGAATTTTTGGATTTACGATATTCTTTAAAATTCTAATCTGTAAGTCGTAGATTTTGTTGAGATGAGTGGTGAACGAGCGGCCATAACTAGTAAGCCCGTACTGTATAAACGACTCAGCCAATGAATTATACAGCATTAATTTAACTTTAAAGGGGATTCTGTTCTTGAGTATAATGATGTTGGCTAGAAACTGTCTCAGTTTATCACAGACGTGTTCTATGTGAGTAGACCAGTTTAAGTTGTTGTCAATGTGCAAGCCGAGGTATTTTTGGTTATCGACTACGTCTATGGTGGGACAGCTACATGAGACGGAGTTATTTGAGTGTAAACAACTGTGATCGTGAGCCACAACATTTTTTGTTGCTTTTCTCTTTTTTTTTTTTTTTTTTTTTTTTTTTTTTTTTTTTTTTTTTTTTTTTTTTAAATAACGGGGTATTTACCTTTTTTAATTTTGTTCAGAGCTCGATATTTCGCCAGTAATTTCACGAGACTGGAGATTGCGGGTAGGTGATGACAGTTAGGGGCATCCATATCGAACTACCCGCTTCCTAATTCGCTCGCTGCGTCTAGTTCCTGGTAAAATTTCGATTTTTACCCGACTGCCAAAGAAGGGTTGTAATTTACCTGTTTTCTTAACTGGTCTAGAACGGCATTCAATGTTTATTCAAACTCCTTACAGATACATTTTAGCCGTGCACTACGTATAATGCACATTACTGATGTATGCACAAAACTCTACTCTATGAAAACTATTCTGTTAAAATCTCAGATTCTGATAATGTAATTTTGTCAAATCAAATTTTAATATTCTTTGTATTTTTAACCGATTTATAAAAAAGGGAGGAAATTTGAATGTATGTTTTTTTATGTGTAAGTTACCGATTTGTTACCTTTGAGTTACCTACCTTTGAGGTCGCGATATAGGTATGAACAATCTTATAATATTCTTATATTTAGTATTTAGTCTAACCTCCGTGGATTATATAATATTTTTTATTAGTGTATTCTGGTAATAAAGTATAAGACAACAAAAATAATATACTGCCTTGGTTGGCTTGTACTATGGGACAACGGATATTAGTACATATTATAATCTAATGTATAAAATTTCCATGTCACAGTGTTAGTTACCGTACTCCTCCGAAACGGCTTGACCGATTTTTATGAGATTTTGTATACTTATTCAGTAGAAGATAAGATCCCAAACTCCAAAAGGCGACTCGGTAGACCAAAGCGGAGATAGCGTGATAAGGTCGACAAATTTAAGCCTAAGTGGCGAACCATAATAGACCCGAATGGAAGAGTTGGAGGGAGGCCTTTGCCCAGCAGTGGGACAATTCCGACTAATATAATCATCATAATCATATTTCAGCTGTAAGAAGTCCACTGCTGGACATAAGCCTCCCTCATAGATTTCCAGATGCTTCGGGTCTAAGCGTGAACCCGCGGCCTTAACCAAGTCGTTTGTCCATCTCGTTGGTGGACGTCCAACGTTGCGCTTTCTGATCCGCGGTGTCCATTCGAGAACTTTTCGGCTCGACCATCTGCTCTCCGTGCTATATGGCCTGCCCACTGCCACTTCAAAGAGCTAATCCGTTTGGGTAATATAATAATATAATATAATAATAAGAAGATAAGAACGTATGCAAACTCCAGTCCGATTATAGTTCCATGTCAGTGAAAGTGAAACTGAGAATCGATCAAAAAGCATCGTTATTTAATCCGAATTTGTGACGCGTATTCTTCAATCTTTGTGACGACACGTTCCTTTGTTCGAGCCCAATTATCTTTTACCAAATCGTGATCTATATTTTTCTCTTTGTAGTCTCTTTGTATACATCGGAGAAAATATATTAGATTCGCAGAAATAAATATTAAATGATGTCATATAATTTTCCCATTGAATGAGTACGAGAAACTACGTCGATAAGTCTTAAAGTCAAAATACACGACGGACACTTACACTGATACTTTATCTAAACAAACCACACCTATGGTACGTTTTTTTAGTTTCAGACTATAATCTAATCTTTGTAATTGTCATTTTTCTTTGGCAAAATGTGTCAAATCAATTTACAATTAAAAACGAAGTATACAGCAAACATGCACGAATTCCTTTATATAAATGTGCTGTAGGTGTGGGTTGTTTTAGTTTAAGTGTCAGTGTAAGTGTCATTGTAAAGGTTGACATTTAGTCTATTAAAACTTCGTCAAGCATGTTAAAGTCATGTTATAGGTCACTATTATTTTAATCACAAACGATTAGACACGACGGTTAATTCTACTGAAATTTTCATTATTTTTTCTTGTGATTAAAATGCATTGAAAGCAAGTGTATTTTACGTTCTTTCACCCTCATAGTTAAACGAAAAGGAATCACAAAAGATACAGTTATTCTCTACTTCAATTTTAATTGGATGACTCCCCAATTATACAAATGGTTTTATATTTTGATGGTTTCAATACAAATTGAATAATAAAATTGTATAAGGAACTTGAGTTTAACGTTATGCATAGTTAGTTAGGTAGGTATTGGCTTTTTTTCAACACGCTCGCACAGAAAATGACTCTAATTGTACTGCAATAGAGTTTATAATTGTGCTAGTGAGTCTGACAGTTTTATTAGCATTACGCACTAGTGCGATAATGTACCTAGTCAAACCTTTAATGGTAAACCTATAGCTGCACATTTGCGAAATGCTTTTCGAAACAAACATTTGCATTTCAAAATCAAATAAAATTGTCTTTTATTTATTTACTTTACAAGTGGTTTTTAAAACGTCTTAGAAACACTCACCAGCATTTCAGACTTGTATCATATATTGAAACCAAAAACGTATAAAACATAATTAATATTAAAAACTAAATTAAAAATAAAACTAACTAAAAACTCCAAAATTGAATCGTTTAAATATAAAAGCGAATCATTCAATGTCTTTGTTCAATCACCCTTCATACATTTTTGTGCTTTCAACCAGATTGAATTCAATGTGGTTGAACCGTGTACTAGTACCCTTAGACATTAGCCGAATTATTTCTGGTAAGATTTTTTTGCTTAGCAACAGCACGAGGAATATTTCCTTTGCGTCAGCTTTAAAAAATATATATGTTATAGGCAATGTGTATAATGCAGGCATTCTATACATTTCCTAGGTATTGTATAGAATGCCGGGGTCGTCCAGGCAATGGGTGAAATGATATTGAATGTTCAAACTATTTTACACTTTACCTAGGAAATGTATGGAATACCTAGGCATTGTATAGAATGCCGGTTGACGCATAGGTAATGTATGTAACGTGTTTTTTTGCGTAGACAGCGTTTCTCACATAGCAGTTCCCTTCGGATAAACATTTACATTTACAACGTACAGTCAAGTGCACGTAGAGCTTTACATTTTGACATTTCCACCTCTCTTATCTTCTGCGATATTAGGACAAAATCGAATGGCAAGTGTAAATGTCTAAGTGCACTTGACCGTACCAAAAAATTGCTGCAGAAAGTCGCCCTGTTCATTTCTTACCACTTGATTATGGAAATTTGATCATGATACAAAAAAAACCAAAAGTTTTTATTTAAAATAAGCTTTTATATATTAGCAGGGGGTTTGGGGGGGGGGGGGGGGGGTACGTATTCGAATAGGTATCTAATATTAAAATATTTACAGTTAAAATCCAGATGCTATCTAACTATCTAAAGCACGGAAAAACTAAACGGAGCACCCCGACTTGGTTAGGTTAGGTTAATGTTAGAACATGATTACACGCAGCGCCTTATTCTGTAAATAAAAAAGGCGTGATGTATAAAAATCGCACTATATATGAAATAAATGTTAATAATAAATGTTAGGCGCTTCGGCGACCGCTGCCGTCGCGTCGTTCATTATACACACTGCCTGATGCGCTTCGGGCATTTTATACAATACCTAGGCAATGTATGAAATGAATCGTATTATACACATTGCCTGAACGTTTTAGGCAATGTATACAATGCCTAGGCATTCTATACAATGCCGGATTATACACATTGCCTATAACATATACACCACACGGGATCTTTGCTCGTGAAAGTGTTCTAGCCTGACATGAGTAGGTAGTGTTGGTAACAAAAATACTGAGATAAAATTTTATGAAGTTTTTTATATCGTGTAGAAACGTTTGAAACGCCGGCATCCAGGCGGTACTTGCCATCATTTGGACTTTGACTATGAAGAGATACAGAAATATGAAATTTTACAGAGCGTCCAACAAAATAATCTTTAAAATTACAAGAATTCACGACAAAACCCGAAAAGTGAACTAAATAAATCCATTGAAAAAATTGAAAATTTGATGTTTGTATGTAGAAATGAAGCTATTTAGATTTTTATTGGAGAGTGATTGGTACATTTAGGAAGGTGATTTTTTATTTTTAAGTCAGTTTGAATTGTATTCTTAATTGTCCAAAAATCTCTAGTTTGATTTAAATTCTTCATGGAAAAAAACTTTTTATTCGCACTCTCGCATAAAAATTGCACCAAACTTACTTATTATACAAATACAATATATTAATTAAGAAACACAACAGCATGACAAACGATAAGTTATTAAAATAAATATTAGTAGCTTAATAAAAGCCACTATATTTTTAGTGAAGTGTTATCGAAGCTAAATAACGTCTTTTTTTGCAGTAGGTACAGTGTACCTGTACAAAAAAAAAAACGTAAGCCTTCTCCTACTTAGAAGTTGACCAATAATTATTTTTAACAAACTTCTAAATAACTTCCTAATTGGGCCATTGTACGTGATTTTAAGACACAGGGTTCCTCACGATGTTTTTATTCACCGTAAGAGCGGACTGAAATTTTCTTAAAGAGAATTTAGGGTGCGCGATCGGCAGGGATTTAACACCACGACCCTCGGAATGAAAGTCGGGTTATCTACCACTAGACCAATAGACCAACCAACTGCTCTTCAGAAGTAATTACATTTACTAGTTATCTAGCTAGCTATTTACAAGCGATCCTTTATGAGAAGAGGCTTCAAAAATCACACTTCAATCAGAAGATAATTGGCTCCACCAACACAAACAACTATTGATAACTACACGTCTCTTATGTTTACTATTCACTCGTACTCCATTACCATAGTAAGTGAAGGTAAACCAAACTATACAAGTATTTACTATATCATAAAGATACCGTCAAATAAAGCCCCTTGTACACATTATTTTCGTTTCACGGACGCTCGTCGATAAAACGTGACATTTTTTCCGCACACGTTTTCTTACTTACCTACTACATAAGTTTAAGGTTATGGTGCAAAAAGTCTGGTTTGGTAAAAAAACGACTCGTTGTATATTGAGGTTCTTTTATTGGTTATTTTTTCAAAGAACACGAATTAAAACTAATAAACATTTTTACTGCATTAGAAAACAATAATCAAAAGTACCTACCTACTGGATTAGCACATATTTTGGTATTTTAATTTTGATTCCAGTTTTTACACGGGATTTAGGACTCATGCAGACTATATGTTAGGTTGGAACAGTATGTTTTTCTCCTCCACTCTAATCTGTTCCCTGCCAATGTTTCCCTTACCCACTTTTCCCACTATCCTCCCTAATACAGTCCAACAAGCGGACTCATCTATTAATCCATATCTATAAAATGCTTTGTCCTGACTAGCTGATGAATCAAAGCACAGCCTAACCCGCTGATAGTTGAAAGTGTCTTCTTTATGATGTAGGCATCTCATAAGAAAGCGTTTTTTTTAATGCTTACGGGATCGGGACTTACGCGGGTGAAACCGTAGAACTCAGCTAGTCCAATCCTACTATCCTTCCTACTAATCCTACTAATATTATAAATGTGAAAGTTAGTGAGGACGGATGTTTGATACTCTTTCACGCAAAAACTACTGAACCGATTGCGATGAAACTTGGAACATAGATAGCTGGACACCTAGAATAACACATAGGCTACTTTTTATCCCGTAATTCCCGCGGGATCGGGACTTACGCGGGTGAAACTGCGGGGCGCAGCTAGTAATAATTATAATGGAAAAGTGGACAAGGACAGTAGGCCTCCCAAATACCATGTAAGTGATAAGAGGTTCCATTTTCGTAGATATTTATAATCTTCCACTTTCTTTTCTTCACAGATAGTTCTCCATCACTCAATAGCCCCTCGGGAACGATATTTATGATGGTTACTTTTTGATATTGAATGCGTAAAGTGTAGTCTCTGGGAAATTTCGTTACCTCTTTCCTATAGATGTGGTGGCATGTAACTAACTGCCTGGGTGTGTCTTGGGAAATTGCGGGGTGCAATTTTCAATTGATGTGACTTGACGTAACTGATGATAAGCTTAAACCACTGAGACCGACTGGTACTGTTCCGATTCATAAGCCGGTACAGCTACTAAGGGCAGCAGCATGCTGATTCTGTAGAGAACTCGCGGCATCTCACGGCGGAGTCCGCGGTGAGTTTTGAAATTAATATTTTATAAATTTCATAGAAAAATCGAATGCGAGCTAGTGCGGCAACGTACTAAAGCTAGACCAAGAATCTAGGGTCATTTTGATTCGTGAGCGGAGTGTGAGTCAAGCCGAAAGTAACTAGTGAAGTGACGTTCGAGTTTTATAGAATAACACTGCTGATTATTGCGTCGTCGAAATGTCTTCCTATTGCATTGAGATATTATGTATCAGTACTAAATGTGATGTCTAAAACATATTTCATGCTCCTTTTACGCCAAATAAATATAAAAAGCCGCTACAGCGCTGAAAAATTGTTACGTCTATAATCGTAAAAATGAAATGAGCATCGCTGCGGGCGCTAAGAAGTATGAGGATTAATTGAAGCATTATTGAGTTTGCGGTAGCGTTACCGCTGTGGCACAACCGTAACTGTGTTCCTCCTGATGTCATATCTACTATTCAAATTGATATTCTACTGGTATCTTTTAAGATCTAACATCAGATAATAAATAGAATTAGGGGCTACTTTTCGGAACTCCATGAACTATGTTAAAGAATAATATTAAGTTTGTAGTCTCGACATCTGACTAGTGTTATAACACAGCGTGCAGTGTGCAGCTTGCAAAGAGTACCACCCTCCCACCGCTCTTTGCATGCGGCAAAAATATGCTTTAGTAGGTACTTTTAGCATTGTTTCAACGCTCAACGTTCCGCGATTACCACCATTACCACGCGATTAAAACCGAAAAATGTATTTAATTTCAATACAACATCACAAAAACAGAAGAAAAATCTAAGTAGGTATATGCTTTAGTGTTAAGGTAAGAGTTGGTAACGGGCGACATGAGGCAGCAGCGGATGACGTGTCGCAGTGACACTACTGGTTTCTATGAAATCTATCCGCGGTCTGGTGAGACTGGCGTCTGTCGCTCGACGACGCGCCGCTAGCTTCGTGTCGCTAACTACGTAGAAACCAGTAGTGTCGCTGCGACACGTCGCCCGTTGCCAACTCGTACCTTTAGTGACACCAATCATTAGCCGTGCATCGACGCGTTTCGGCTTTCTATGATCAGATCAGCGAGTACACGTATGGCCATGAAACAACTTACTCACTTGTTTTTTTTATTACAAAGGTTCATGAGGCTCCCTTGTAAGTAGGAATTTCCTTTTAAATCTTAGAATCCTAAATCCACAATCTTATTCCGTACAATCCATTTAACATCAGCCCTTTAAACATTGACGTGGGAAGTCCAAGACGTCGGTCCCAATGGGGTTTTGATCGATGTCCGGTCAATGTGAGCTTAACAAGAAATAAGAAAGAGAGAGAAATAATTGAAATTATTCACAGTGTTTTTTTATCCATTTTTAAGACAGGTTACTGTAAACTCGTCACCGTCATAGACATTTAAAAGTCATACACATCTTTACTGAAGAAAAACATTATCTGTCAAATACAGACCTCAGAATTGATCCTAGTTAACACGAACCTCTAGGACCAGTTGCAAAAGTGACATAGCTCTTCGAGATCTTCATTTCAAATGACAGCTATCAAACTGACAGAAACAATAGACGATCAAAATGGAAACAAAAGTTTGAGACCGCCTATGGAGCATTGATCTCAACCGTACATTGAATTCTCACCGTGGCATTAGAAGGCAGACAGTTAAGGCGAGCCACTAAAGTAACGCTAAATTAAAATCATTGATACTTTTGGCGTTTTAAGGGGAAACCTATTATTTTCTCCACACAAACTTTAAAAACCTCTTTTTTAGGGTTCCGTATTTTGTCATATTTCAATTTTTCCAAATTTTATTTTTATTATAATTAGAAAATAAATAATAAATAAAATAAATAAATTCTGCGAACAACACACAGCGCCATCTAGCCCCGTGGTAAGCGACTAAGCTTGTGTTACGGTGACTAGACAACGGATATAATACTTATATTTATTTTTCTTTTGTAAATACATACATATTATACATAGAAGGACACCCAGACCAGACACAAATATTTATTTTTTAAGCATAAATACTTGCACACACGAAATAAAGCAGGTACACACTTTTTAAACTTCCACGATTTCCATCTATCATTATTACGCCATCTAGACCGGTGTCTAATAATAATAAACAAAGCATAGTCATAGAAGATCTAAGTTTTATGGCATGAACATATTTGCTATAGTGTCTTTATCCAGGGAGGAACAGTCGACTAAGTTTATATGGAGAAAGAGAAGGTAGCCCTTCCTTCTAAAGCACTTCATTTTATCACCCTCAGTGGTTGTCATTTCATATTTACGATAGAGGTTACAATGTTGTCAGCGATCTTAGAATAAAACAAAAAAAAACTAAAGGTACGGTAACTCGAAAAATGAGACCGTAAAACTGCGTCTAGCTGACGCACTAGCCTCAGTCGTATGTCGAACCGTTGCCACGTGAGCACGTGCTGTCACACTGCGATTATCTTTTTGACATCCATAATAATGCATTTTTACTTATTTACAAAGCCTGAATCATTATTAAAGACAAATCTTTTTAAATACAATAATTTTATGAAAATGCATGAAGATTTTTCTAGCTCATTTTTCAAAACGCAATGTTAGAATATACCGTATCTACTATTTTTTTGTTTTTATCTAAGTCTGCGATGCAGCGGCTTTTATTTTGCGTAAAAGGAATATGTCTGAGACATCATCATTAGTAGTACCTACTTGTACATAATATCTCAATGGCAAAGAGGGAAGTTTTCTTCGCTCTCCGGGTAGGTACCTCTATGTCAACAAGTTGTGCAGCTAATCAAATGCACCTGCGAAACGTTGTAATATTTTGTCACCTACTTCAGTAATACTTTGTTGTACGTGGCAAAAGTTTTAACTACCTACCTAGTATACTGACTGTTATTTAAATACTCATCATCATCATCCGAGCGTTGTTCCCGGTTGCATCTCTCTCGAGAGCCCGGGGTCCGCTTTCCTACTTTTACGTCTTCACTTCGCACGATCTTCGACTGTAATTTAAATACTAGCTGGGTGGATGCCTAGATCATGTAAAGAACACACTCTCTAAATATCATCTTATTACTATCAGCAGTTTGGACTATACGTTGGTCCATCAGTCATACAGCAGGACAAGTAATTTTATAGGTTTAGAAGTAAAATATTAATTGACCTTTTCATCTATTTTTTTTATAGATGATTTAAACAGCGCAAGCAACTTTTAATCCATGCTATTTATGACGCTGTAGCGCCCGGGTCATTGTTAGGTACAGTAGGCTTGCCTAGCACCTATACCAGCCTAGTTCACCGTAAGAGTGATGTTAATAACGCACATATAACTTAGAGAGCAGTGTTGGTCTAGTGGTAGATACCTTGACTTTCATTCCGACGGTCATAAGTTCGAATCCTGGCCGACCACGCACCAATGTCTTCTTCTTTAGGTTTAGAAATAAATAAATTTGAAAATTGTGGAACTCAGGGACTGCCGTGGTAAAGCTATTGCATAGCATTTTCTTTTTCTTAGTCTACATGGTAGGCGCAGTGGGGGTGATTCGGTCGCCGCGCTCAAAGCTAGTCTACATGGTAGGCGGAGTGGGGGTGATTCGGTCGCCGCGCTCAAAGCTAGTCTACATGGTAGGCGGAGTGGGGGTGATTCGGTCGCCGCGCTCAAAGCCCTCGATAAAAGGTACGCAATACCTTAAGAACATGGTTTTTTTTTACCGAAAGTCTTTGTTTTGTTGAGGTAATTAATAGTTTCCGATAATTCAGTGAATTCCAAATAAATAAAATAATAACTTTGCAAATACAATTATTTCAAATTTACAATATTTGATTTGGAATGTGCGTACCTACATAATATACTGTACTCCGCATTCGTCAGTGTCATCATAATATATCTAATTATTAAGTAACCCAATTACCTTCATCACATTCAAATGCGTTCATTATTTGATTAACATTTTAGGCAATTAATATACGTAGTCATTATTTTAATATCGAACAATTTAACTTCATTTAATGGGTATCGAAATTGGTTTTAGTAGAAGGATAATAGCCCAAAAGATCGAACGGAAATAATTGAAGCTACCTGTGTCAGCACGTAGTTTATTTTGTTCTAGTAACCTATATTGCAAGACTTCGGTCAGTAGAAACCACTGCCAAAGAGAAATGAACTAGAAATGCCTAAGCAGGGCAGACTCTTTTCCGATTCTCGACTTTTTGTTGATGTTAAAATAAAACTGGGACCAGGGTCCAAATGTCCCTTCTTTAATTCGATGATGGTCGACTGGGTCCACATTAGTTTAGGTAGGAATTATGCATTTTTTTAAATTTGATAGTGGTCAACTGGGTCCACAACGGAACTGAAAAAAAGACGATCGAAACGAAAACAAAAGACGTTCGAAAAATAATAAAAAATGTAAAACGAGGTCATTAATGAATCCGTTCTGCTCTCGGTGGGAAAGAAGGTTATGTAAGTACAAGCTCGTTTTCGAAACACGTGAACATTGTCCGGGTTGGGTCCTGGCCCGGGTCTAAAACAATATGGCTACGCCCGTCTTAAAAGGCGACCAAAAGATGTTTCTTGGGGAAAGGCTTTGGCCGCGGCTTTTTACCATTTAAAGGTCTAAGACGAAGCGCCAAGCGGACTTGTCCCTGTTCCCTAGCGTGTTACATCTTAGATCATATCATCACTAGCCATCAGGTCGATTGTGGTCAAACGCTCATCTATCTTATGTAAAAACAAGATGCATCTTTTGCCATAAGCACAACTCGTACAAGCATTGACGCCATAATTATTATTAGACACGGATCTAGATCGCGTTATAGATAATCATTGTTTTTAATTACCTCGACGTTTCAGCAAACGGATCACACCGGCTGTGGTCCCGATAAGAGTCCAATGATTATCTATAACGCGATCCGTATCTAATAATAATGATGGATGGAAATCGTGTAAGTTTAAAAAGTGTAAAGCATTGATGCGTTGAGAAAGTCTACAATTACATAAAAATATGTGCCTACATGCAACTTTCGCGATTCAACATCAAGGAAAAAACATTACTCAAACGGTCGTATTACAAAAGCAATCTATATTTTTCTCATCCAAAACTTGAACAGTGTTTCAGTACGTTCCGTTTGAAGATCGAAATATAATATTCTTGCTGAGTTTCTGTGACAAACTAACTTTCAAAGCAAACATTATTGTGTGAGAGAAAAACGCCATCGGAATAAAAATATAATAAATCTCGGTTTTTATTCGAAATTCAATAAGTACAACGCAGAACTTTGTTTATTCAAGCACCCTATCGAAACAGGATTAGGATCCAGCGTATTGAAATCCTAAATTGAATTATTGAGTTAATAGTGTGTAAACGACTTTTGCTTGTACAATTGTGTTGGATAACGATTACTTAGGTGTCATTTCAGATAATCAAAATCCTGTTTATTTTGTTGTTGTTAGTTTTTCAAATAGGTCATCATCATCATCATTTCAGCTGTAAGAAGTCCACTGCTGGACATAAGCCTCCCTCATAGATTTCCAGATGCTTCGGTCATAAGTGGCCTGCATCCATCGTGAACCCACGGCCTTAACTAAGTCGTCCGTCCATCTCGTTGGTGGACGTCCATGCAACGCTGCGCTTTCCGATCCGCGGTCTCCATTCGAGAACTTTTCGGCCCCAACGACCATCTGCTCTCCGTGCTATATGTCCTGCCCACTGCCACTTCAAAGAGCTAATCCGTTTGGCTATGTCGGTGACCCTCGTTCTTCTACGTATCTCCTCATTTCTGATTCGATCCCGTAGAGAAACCCCGAGCATAGCTCTCTCCATAGCTCTTTGAGCAACTCTAAGCTTATTCATAAGGCCTATAGTGAAGCCCCACGTTTCGTTTCGTTCAAATAGGTAAATCATTTTAAAGTTAAAGTTTTCACTGTGTGTTTCCGCAACTACCCTTTGGACCTTTATGAGTGACTTTAAGCCTTGGGCTTCCTCACGATGATGTTTTCATTCACCGTAAGAGTGATGTTAAATGTGAAATCATTTTAATTAATACTATTAAAATATTAATAAGAAACAATTTCAATATTTTTTCTTAGTTCCGTCTACTAAACTAGGTTAGTTCCGCTTAGCTTCACTTCATCGAGCCAGTTTGCTCTCTTGCTTGAAAAATTATCAAAATCAATATTTTAATTGAGCTTAGCTTCTAAGCCAATTCAAGTTAGTTAGATTGACCGATGGTTGCTTGATTATTTTGTACTCTATATTTAGTAAAATGGTTTTTGTCACTAAATATAAATACTATTAATGAACCCTCTTCTAATTCATTAAAAGTAAATTCCTTTATAATTTAAACTAGACAACCCGGAAATAAACCATTCTAAATCTAATCCGTCCGTTAGTGGTTTCTTTGAACGAAACAATCAGCAAACTCTAACAATTTATCATAGATAAATATCTTAACAAGCTTGAGAAAGGCACATAGAATGTAATAGATATTTTGTAGACAATGTAGTACTGAGAAATTTATGTGACAAGCGCAGAAACAAGGCGGTGTTACAAATTAATTACTGCTTTCCGAGTTGTGGTTAATTAAACAGGTAATGTGCCAAACCACTGGACGAAATGATTAAATTCACGACCAAAATTGGAGCGAGTGAAACTCAATGTTTGGCGGTGAGACATATTTGTCTTTTGAATTATAATTGTTAATTTAGGGAGAGTTTTTGAGGTCTACGACAATGAGGTTTCCTGAAAGTGGTGCTTTTCAACAAAGCTCCACATTAATTATTTCAATTGTAAAGTTCTAAAATGACACCTTTGATATTTTTTTATTACCATGTTCAAAATTCTTAATCTTAAACATGGTAATAAACTATATTAAATAATAACGGTTGTCTACGTGTCGGCTTCCAAAGGTCCGGTGTTCCATAGCCCTGAGTATCAGAAATGGTAACAACAAATACGTTAAATATGCATCTATCTACGACCTTTAAAACATTTTAAATATTTAGTAGTGTTTATTTCTTTGTCGATTGTCATCTATTACTATTATAAAGCGGAAGAGTTTGTTTGTTTGTTTGAACGCGCTAATCTCAGGAACCACTGGTCCGATTTGAAAAATTCTTTCGGTGTCGGATAGTCCATTTATATTTTATAATGCTCGACTAATCGTGTTGGCTTAAAAAACCTTAAGAGGATAGTCTCCATTCTCTTTCTCCATACAAACATAGTTTACATTTTCCTCCCTGGATAAAGACATTAGAGAAAATATGTTTATGCCATAAAACCTATATCTGTCATGACAATGCATCTACCTTTTATTTTTTTTTATTTTCTAATTAAAATAATAATAACAAATAAAAATATAATAAAATGAAAAAAATAAAAAGGTAGATGCATAGTCATGACAGATATAAGTTTTATGGCATAAACATATTTGCGCTAATGTCTTTATCCAGGGAGGAAAATGTAAACTACGTTTGTATGAAGAAAGAGAATGGAGACTATCCTCTTAATGACCATTTGTTATATCTTGGCCACACTGCCGGGAAATGCCGTTAATTATCGCGATGATGGTCGTTGAACGTTGGTGCAGCCACTCCATTAATACGTTAAAATTATTACAACAATGATTGCAATAATTATCGGGATTCTGTGATCGCGATGATGGTCATTGAACGTTGGTGTAGCCATTCTATGAATGCTTTAAGATTATTGCAATAATTATCGTGATGATAGGCATTAACGTTTTCCGTTACTGTGGCTCTGCCATCCGACATTTCACAAAGCTGTCTTTGAATGCAAACTATATTGTTCAAGTAAATCTTGCAAGAAAGACTTTTGAACACATTTTGTCGTGACAAAAAGCTCCAAACTGGAAAGCTGCTGCAGCTTACAAAGTTGTGTTGTTTCCTTGGACGATAAGAAACAGTTTTGGAAATTGAAATCAGGTTAAATTTTGTATAAGTTGGTTGATTTATCTAATTTTTATTTCAATAAAAAAATATTTGTATCGTTATCGGCATACTAATCATCGTCAATTTGAGTCGACTTTGAAACACACCTAAAGAAATTGAAATGATAGAATTCATTAAAATATCAGTCCATCAACCTATATTTTATAATATTTAGCACATTACAATATCTGCCGTTTGAAGCACAAAATTTCAAATATTTATCAAATTTACGGCAACGCACCTTCGACCCATGTAGGAATCACACTTTTTTACACGATTTCTGTCCATATTACTTTTAGAACTTCGGGTCTAGATCGCGTTATAGACAACTATGTTTTTAACGCGCGCTTTGCCTATAACGCGATCTAGACCCTTAGTTCTAATATATATCTAGGAATCAATAAACATAATCTAATTTAGTCCAAAATTACGCAACTAGGATTGTAGTTCTCTATTCCTAGACAACAATAATCATAAACATTATGAAAATTTCAATAGAATTTGTACAACCGCTGAATTTCAGGCCATACTTAGAAACACAACAGAGACAAAAGAACCGGTCAAGTGCGAGTCGGACTCGCGTACAAAGGGTTCCGTACCATTGTTTGGGAGCTCCACTTAAATATTTGTTTTTTTTTTTAATTTATTTTGTTGTTATAGCGGCTACATAAAAACATCTTCTGTGAAAACTTCAACTGTCCAGCTATCGGTTTATGAGAACCAGCCTTCGGTGACAGACGGACAGACAAACAAACAGACAGCGTAGTCTCAGTAATAGAGTCTTGTTTTTATCCATTAGGTACGGAACTCTTAAAACGAAGACGCGAACTACAATTGAAAATAAAAAACAAACAATTTTCTCATTTTTTCTAACAATCTGAATAAAATTTCTGTGAATCAAAATAAAAACGAGAAGATCATTATTGTTCGAATGGTATTATCAAAAATATTTTATAAATGAAGGTCCCAGACAAAAATCAGTAGCATTTGATCTGTTTCAAGAGGGTCATACGTAACTGAAATAGCTCTCGAGTTTAATTCAAAGAATACAGCTATCAGAACAAAATCGGAGAGCACTTCAATTATGCGTAGGAGGAGACAAGTTATTTAAAAAGATCCCTGATCGTACACACATGATTACGAGTCGCTACAAAGTCTCGAGCAATTTATAAAATTGGATGCCAAAACTCTCTCGCCTCTGTGAAAACAGAATTCTGATTTTTCTGTCGGACGATAGCTCTATAGGAACGGATTGATTAATGTCAACAACTTTTTCTTTACTAATATTATAAAGAGGAAAGATTTGTATTTTTGTGAGTGTGTGTCTGTATGTTTGTTATGACTAAATTCAAAAACTACTGGACGGATTTCAAAAAACCTTTTACTAAAAGAAAGCTACATTATCAAGGAGTAACATAGGCTACTTTTGATCCGGTAAATTAAGCAGGATCGGGGCTTACGCGAGTTAAACCGCGGGACGCAGCTAGTAATATTACAAAGAGGAAAGATTTGTATTTTGGTGTATGTGTGTGTGTGTGTGTGTTTGTCTGTATGTTTGTTATGAATAAACTCAAAAACTACTGAACCGATTTCAAAAATGCTTTCACTATCAGAATACATTTACCCTGAGTAACATAGGCTACTTTTGATCCTGATATTTCCACGGGATCGGGACTTACGCGGGTGAAACCGCGGGCGCAGCTAGTTTTGTATAAAGTTCAATTGCAACATATGCCGAGACAGGTCCTCCATGGCAGCAGGCACACGATTTCTTGGACATTTTTTTGTTTCTTTCTACCTACTCTCTTTCCATACAAACGTCAACTACGTTTCTGTTTCTATCCTGGATAAAGCTATTACAGCAAATATGTTTATGCCATGAAACCTATATCTGCCATGACCATGAATACGAACTCGTAGAACTCAGAACCAAGAATAGAAATCAGAAAAATAGAAAATGAAAAAAAATCAAAACGTAGGGGCATGGTCATGGCTGTTATAGGACTTATGGCATTAACATATTTTTTCTAATATCTTTATCCAGGGAGGAAACAGTCGACTACGTTTGTGAAGTTTGTATGGAGAAAAAGAGTAGTTACGCTGTCCTCTTAATATTTGTTGATATCTTTTATTCTTTTTATATTGCTGTTCTTATTTATTGTGTGTTTTGTTGTTAATATCAAAATCTCTTCTATTCTTTTTTATTAGGGTTCCGTACCCAAAGGGTAAAAACGGGACCCTATTACTGAGACTTCGCTGTCTGTCTGTCTGTCTTTTTTACCATTTTTTTAACGATTTACCACTGACCACTTGACCACTGATTTAGGTACTGAATTGTAGCTATCTACGGCCGCCGAGCTACAGGTCGACACAAAAATACTAAGTCTAAAGTAGCCAGTTGCCTGCAACGGATAAGCTTCGTAAAAACGGATTTACGCGCGAGAAAACTGCCTATTGTTGTAAATTTTCACCCTCACTGCCATCATCTGTTCACGGTTAATCGAACATCAAAATTCGGAATTGCGTAAAATCTTCCATTTTTATGACCTGCTTGCAACGTTCGTTTTAGTGATGAAACGAAGGAATCTACCTATTTTATGACGATCTAGCGATTTGACATGTCATCTCCGTAAGCAATCAGAGTATTGAGATCAAAGAGTAGGGAACACGAGGGAACTTGTTTAGAAACTTTGGGAGAAAAAAAAAACCGGCCAAGTGCGAGTCCAACTCGAAGGGTTCCGTACCACTATCACAATAAGAATTAATTAATTTGTAAGAATACAATTGAAACGCTCGGGGATAATCTATTTTAGTTTTGGGGTAGTTTTTGTTATTATTTTTTGCTGTCTGGTTTTATTTTTTTAAATTAATGTATGTAAGGATTTTTTTTAAATTGAGTTTATCAGTTTTGTATGTAAGTCTATTTGTATTTAATTGCTATCACAACTGGGTAAAATGAACATTGGACTAACCAATCCGTGAACGCAACGCGAACATTAAAATTTATTTTATAACACATTTGCTCGTAAAGGGCCTCTTATTTCACCAATTTCAATATCGTAATGTATGTCATTACGTACTTGTGCGTAATCGTAAAGTAAAACGCACGAGTTTCTGTGAAAAGTGGTCAATATTTTATGAATAAAATTAACTTTGGGAGATAAAATATAAAAAATAAACATTTAATTCTTTAATTTAATTCATTTTGACAGTAAATTACATCTGTAACAGAAACAAAAAAATATTAATTTACTTTATTAGTAATGACAACATTAAAAATGCCAACTGGCAACGTAATAATCAATTTCACAAATTGTTCAAATTTTTCTAACTGCTTTAACAAGTGATTAAAGATTTATTCGTTTAAGAAAGTCCGAGTTTTATTTATTTCCTCGCAAATGTGTTATAAAACGTCGTATGACATACGTGCGCTTTGATAATTACAGCCTCTGCTTTCTTGTAGCCCTCGCCTACGGCTCGGGCTAGCAATATCGCCTCGGCTGTAATTTTCAACTTACCGCACTTATATCATAATGTACTATTACCACTGTCTATCACTCCATCACTAGACGGCGCTAGTGATAAAAATTCATCGCCGTATCGTTGCGTTTTTATGTAAATCACGTTTGTTGTATGGGAGCCCCCTTTAAGTATTAGTTTAATTTTGTTTTCAGTTATTATAGCGGTTACAGAAATATATTATTTGAGAAAAATTCAACCGTGTTACTATTACGGTTCATGAGATATAGGCTGGCTGTTGACAAACAGACAAACAGACAGACAGAGGAGTCTCAGTAATAGGGTCCCGTTTTTACCATTTGGGTACGGAACCCTAAAAACGATGTTATGTGAGTCTTATAAATAAAAGTGCTATAAATACAGTTTATGTAGTTTTAAATATTATGGATCTCAGCACATTTGTAAAGGTGTGCGTAGAGCCTGAGGCAATACGGAGAAGCTATAACTATAACATTTAGATTTTTGGTTTGCGCGATTTTGATTTGAAAATATTGATAAAATATTTTTTTCGATTTTAACTTTCCTGATCATGTTACCTAAAAATCAAATTAACTACGAAGCCAAAGTGACTAATTTGTAATTCGTCTTTAAAGCAAAACGTCTAAATTGTTAAATTACTTATTTTCAGAATGCCGTCAGAGTAAATAGACTAATCTGTTGAAAGACTAAAACTTGAAATGACTTTCGTAATAAAATGACTTAAACGTATAATGACTGCCTTTTAGACATTTTGCTTCATAGACAAATTACAAATTAGTTTTGTAAAAATATTTTGTTTTGTCTTTTGTTTTATTTTCGATTGACAAGAGTGGATGTGTCAAGTTGCGTATGAAAAGATGCGTACCTATCTGTCACAATGCGTTTTCTGACGAAATGCGTATCCGACCACTTGCGTTTCTGATGACATGCTGGTAATCCAAAAGTATTTTATAGAGTCAAAGTAGTTTATAATTTGCATTTTAGGCATTTTGCTTGGTAGGCTTCTTATTTTTTAGGCATGTTTATGCATAATTAATTTTAGGCAATTTGCTTTGTATGCTTTTTGCTTCATGGACTTTACAATCCTGAGGCAAATTATTTTTTAGGCATACTGAATTTTAGGTAGTTTGCTTAATAGGGATTTCGTTTTTTAGACATGACCTTTAGGCATTTTGCTTCTTAGTCAATTTGATTTGTAGGTAACTTGATCAGGAAGGGATTTTAACGTATGCCACAAACAAATAGTCTTTAATGTAAACTAGCTTCGTACCGCGAACGCGATTAAAATTGTAGAATGAGTTTAATTTCTATCCAACATCACGAAAACAGAAGGAAAATTCAAGTATAGATAGGTATAAGTTATAATATAATATGTACTTTTTCTTTCAAAGTGTTTGGATATAGTCTGTGGATTAACATTATTAATAATAAACGTGGAGAAAGGTGGGAGTAGTGAGAACAAGCTTTGTCTTTTTTCGTGTCAAAACTTTCAAAGTTGATAGACAGAAACAAAAAGTAGAAAAATACTGTTATTTTAGTTAAGCATCTATCCACCCCGTTTTACGATATCTAAATATAGTAGATACGTGGATATTTAGATATCGAGTGATGTGTGACTCGTACCTACTCATGTACAGAACAAATCGAAAACGAGTCTCCAAAGAGAATTATTCTAATTCAATGATTTGAAGCGGTAAATAGAATGATGCTAATCTTGAGGCGTGTTGTCGTATCATTAAACATTCATCGAGTTAAACCGGGAATAAGGGAATTGTAAGTATTAATGTTTCGATTATTGGAACAGGTTCTGTTAGGTTTTTCAATGGTTATTCAATAAGGGTATTGAAATTCGAACTTGTATGTGCCTTTGCGAAATATTTACTTCAATATTCTGTTTTAATTTTTAAGCCTGATAGCCTGCACTCCGCTATCAAAGAATTTATTAAAGGGAAAATATATATAGGTAGAAAAAAAACAGGTCAATTGTAAATCCTCCTAGGCGACCCACCCACCGATCTTCAATGGTCGTGTGGCTTAAGCAACGCTTGACGCGGTCATTACTTGGATGGGTGATCGATAATTTATGTGGCAAAAAATCCCTTTCCCGAGGTCCTCTGTGCTTCGGAATTCAAGTTGGGCAGTTGGTCTCGGTTATTATCTCTAACAGCATTCGTTAGGTCTAGTTAGAGGGCGACCTGTAAACTTTAATACTAGGTGAGCCACATGAATATACGAAAAGAAAAAGACTTTAAAGACTTCAATGATCAAAATCACAGAAAGAGTTAAGATACGCTTATGAATCGGGTTTTAGCTAGAGCCATTCAGGAAACTTTCAACAATGTATTCCCGATAAAGTCTTATTGCCTAACTTTTATTCGGTGCCATAGAAAATAATTGAATCTTGTCTGTTCGACCACGTAATGGATAAAATATCTATTATTACCTATCCATTTTACATAAGTAAGAAAACTATGTTTGGTTTTGCCTCGATTATTCCCGCTGACCCCCACCTGCTTGATCCCCACTGGTGGCCAGTGAACCAATTTTTTAGGAAAAAACCAACCACTGGAGGCCAACCAGCCACCTTCCTTCATCGTAAATACATACATATACCTAGTCCAGGATCACTAGTACATCGAAAATTGATTACTATCAAGCTAGTTAGAATTTATATAATTTGAGTCATATTGTCCTACAAATTGCGTGGTACGTTATCCCGGTCCTACGCTCAAAAATAGTAGTACAGATCCTACTTCTGTTATCTACCACAATCGATAATATCGTATAGGAAATTATTGAGCGTCTCATCAAAATGAAGCTACTCACGGAAAACTAGCTCGATAGTAATCAATTAGCAAAAACGTACTAGGGATCCTGGACTTATCTTACTATCTTACTATATCTTATCTTACTATATATATACTAATACTAATATACTAATCTTACTAATATTATAAATGCGAAAGTAACTCTGTCTGTCTGTCTGTTACGCTTTCACGCCTAAACCGCTGAACCGATATTAATGAATTTTGGTATAGAGATAGATAGGACCTTGGAGCAGGACATAGGCTACTTTTAATTCCGTGAATCCCGCAGGATCGTGGCTTACGCGGGTAAAACCGCGGGGCGCAGCTAGTATATATACTAAAATATTATAAACGCGAAAGTTACTCTGTCTGTCTGTTACGCTTTTACGCCTAAACCGCTGAACCGATATTGATCAATTTTGGTATAAAGACAAATATGACCTTGAAGAAGGACATAGGCTACTTTTGATCCCGTAAATCCCGCGGGATCGTGACTTACGCGGGTGAAACCGCGAGCGCAGCTAGTACTCATATAAATAGACAACGGATATCCGTTGTCTAGTACCCATAGTACCCTAGTTCGTTAGTTTGGAGTTAGTATCGTTAGTCAATTTAGCAATTGAGCTGTGTGAAACGTCGTTAAGTATTTATTTATTAGTTATAAAATTTACTTATTATTATGAAAATAACTAGCAAAAATACACTGTAAAATTGACCAGTACGTAAATATAGATCGTTATAATCCGTAAATGTCTGGTTTGCCAAATTTCCGGGATCAGAATCCAAAAAGATCCAGTATACATAATTTATAAGTAAATCCGAAAAGAAGTTTCTGGCCTACAAAACGTTTTTGAATAAAAAATAAGAAACATAAGAATAATCTCCGGTCGATTTATTAATATATCTACTAGCTATGTTTTTTGGTTTCATTGTAATTAAATGGTCGCTTACATTTAATTATAAATGCGAAAGTTTAGATGTACGTTGTTTGTTTGGATGCTTGTGTTTCAATCAAGCAAAAACTACTGAACCGATTGCGATGAAACTTGATAGGTATGCAGATGGCTGGTGATCTGGATTAACAGATGGGGTACTTTTTATCCCGATATTTATTCATTTATTCGACAATATTACAAATGGCTTCGGCATTCTACCTACTATGAAGCTACGAGAAGCTATGACGTTGTATCAGCTACGATTCTGTCAGAAACAGAGAAGACGCTGCGCTGCGCTCTGTGGCTTTGTTTGCTACGACGATGCTGCAAATAGCTACGGCACTCTACCTACTACGAAGCTACGAGAAGCTGTGACGTTGTATCAGCTACGATGCTTTCAAACAAATACTATGGCGTTGTATATCTAACCATTCATGATTTTCACATCGTTTTCAATTTATTTCTTTCCAAACATTATTTATTTACATATTTCTAAGTGTTTACTTAGAAAATACTGCTATAGGAAAAAATAAAACAATTTTTGTAAGTATTTTTGTCTTACTTGACCAAAAGAGTCAACATTCAGGATCAACAGCTTAAACTGCCTTCCGAAGGGTAAAGGACCCCGAGAAAATGTTTTTGCCACACGCACGTCTACTTTAAAATTCTAATTACTTCTCAAGGCAGAAAATAATAATTTTCTTTTACCTTCTAACTTGCACTGCCCTGAACTAGAATTCATTAAAACTAATAGCACGGATATAAAGCGATCTTCTAAGACTAAGATACGGTATATTTTATTCAATTTAATCGCCCCCGTTAGAAGTAAGTTAAGATGCGTGCAGACTACAGATTTTCTTTCATCTCCTTAGAGGTATTTTGAGGCAAACTAAATAGGAGTATCATACAGTAGTTCGAATGACGATATCTCGATGTTCATTACCTTGAAGATACAGTCGGTTTCAAAAGTGCTTTCCCACTGAGTAGATGATATCCTATAAAGACGTATTTACTAACATATTTATTTCTTCTGCCTATACTCGTACACATGGCAGTATCTGACAAACAGACGGAGATAGAAGATAGAGTCTTAGGGTCCCCTTTTTCCCCTAGAAACCCTAAAAAATGTGTGCTCCGTTAATCGGACAACCTAGTCACAACAAAGAGTATTTTTTGTCAAATCAGCCGTTTAAAAAAAATAAAGTAGACCATAAAAGCAAACAAAGTCAGTTCAGCGAACTAAAGTCGGCAGAAAATCAAGTATAGATGACCTAAATATCTGTTGTTAGTCTGCGTTAGAACTTAGTTTGCACATTTAATCTGAGCGTCCTGGTCTTTTCCATCAGTAAACTAAAAGTTTGCGTTGCTAATATGTTGAAGTTAGATGAAAAAGAAGTAGTTTCAAACTACACCGTTAATATAAATTAAGAAGGTAGGCTCGAGGTGAACTTGTAGTTTTGGCGAAATTACTTTGTACTGGAAGATCGTTAGAAAAAAAAAACTGGACAAGTGCGAGTCGAACTCGTGCCGAAAGTGTTCCGTACCATTATCTATACAAAAAATCGTTGACAACGTTACGCAACCTTAGTATTTATTTTTACGATTGGCACCACCAGTGGTAAAAATAAATCGCGACATCGTCGTTTAAAAATCGCGTTTTACGAAACCCTTAAATATTGTTCCCGTTATTACCCTTTGGGTAACCCTAAAAAGTAAAGTGTATTAATTACCTCTGGAAATCCATAGTTCGTGCAGCTTTAGAAAGACAGGTGGTAACTTTTCCCAAATTTTACAAAATAAATTACATAAAACAAAAACTTACAGCTAATTATACTAGAGGTACAATGGCCGGCCTTATCGCTAAAAGCGATCTCTTCCAGGCTTCACTAGTGGACTCTTTCTGCACTTTTAGCTCTCTTCTCTCTTTGCACTCTTTCTCGTACCATCATTAGAAGAGGACGTATAGTCTAGGTCCTAACAGAGACTAACTAACAGACCAGGTCAGGTCAGACCTAACAGAGAGGTCAAACTGAACGTATGAAGCAGATACCTCGTCGCAGAAGCATATAGAAAACTGCGAGGAGTAAGCTTAAACTACATCGTCGCTTACTTTTTGAAGGTCACATTGATCACCAGCACTATGTATAAATGATATAAAAAAAAAAACAAGCAACATCCCGCGGTTACACCCGCGTAAGTCCCGATCCCGCGAGATTTTCCAAAAACCCTTTCTTAGTCACAAAGAAGACACTCTCCAAATTCCATGTCTCTAGGACCAGCGGTTTAGGCTCTGCGTTGATATATAGATCACACAGAACTTTGAATTTTATAGGTATACATAGAAGATAGATATTAATTAAATTATTAGCCGCTTTAAGCTAGGTATTTGAGTTCGTGTATTAATAATACAATTATTCTATTTCCAATTAAGTTTGACAGTGGCTCTGTTAGAAAGACAAATAGATTCTAGTCACCGACCTACATACCTACCGAAGACTCGAATAGTCCCAATCTCGTTGAAAACGGTAAGAATGTTTCGTGAACACAAAATTTCGCTACCAAGGATTTTGTATTATGTTGCTAAGACTCCCATTGTCTCGATCTGGGAGAAGATTAATTTGGGAACCTGGGTAGATTCGTGTTTGCTGAACTAAAACTATTGGAAGAGACAAAGATACAGTTTTGAAAGTTTTGTAAATGGGTAAGTTTTATTTTACAATTGACAATTTGATTGAATTAGGCGTTACTTTTCGGAACTCCATACGTACTAAGTAATAACAATAATAACAATAATATTTATTTATTATTATGAAACTTATTAAACATATCTCAAATTACATAATAAATCAGTTCTACACCAAGCACAGCTTGTATCGCAGTAACCGATATACCAATATAATAAAGATGATGACATTTAATAATTATTCATATAAATATATACCTTATGGACTAACATACATACTCACAATATAAAAATTAGGGTTTAGGGTTTTCTTTTTTAGTTAAAGAATAATGTTTTATTTTTAGTCCCGATACCTGTTATTGGAGCACCACTCTCCCACTGTTTTTTGAATTCGGCAAAAAACGCTTTAGTATTAGTGTTGACGTCACCAATCATTAACAGTGGATCAACGCGTTACGGCTTTAAAAAGCCATCATAAGATAAGATAAGACGACACTGTTCGCTGGCCGACAGCTGAAACAAAAGTGAACGAATAACACTGTACCCCCCACTTTTATACGTTGCTGCAGGTGTCGGGACTAAAATCAAAGCCATAGAAGATAAACAATAATTGTAAAATGACACAGCACACATGACACCACTGTGTGTGTTAGGGTCCTACTGGACTAGTAATAAAAAGCGGACTGTAAACTATAGGCTGGTTTAATCTCGCCACAAAATATAAAGAAACATTAACAAACTAATAATAAAATAAAAACATCGATCGCGATGTAATGGCGTCGCTTCGTCTATAGAAGAAGAAAGGTAAATAAAGGTGACGAGTCATCTCATCCCCACGCCGCGCCGCTTGCGCCGCCGCTCCCCGCGCACCGCGCGGGTCCCGGTAGCTCGCTATAGATGTTAGAAATCTCTAACAGTGTGGCTGTCTCATTTTACAATTATAACCGTGACAACGTAATTAAGTATAGGTAATTAGGCCTAATTATTGCGGTTAACGGCCTAGGTAACCTTACCGTCTAAACCTTGTTTACCGCAATAATTATGTCCTTAAATTACCGCCCAAGTTATTTCCGCGAATCTGATGCGGAGTCTACCTATTACCATTCATATCACGGTACTGTGGCATTAGCAAAATGAGCACAATTATTGTGTATATCGTTTCAAACAAGTGGTAAAAGTATAGGCATGTTATTCTTTATATTAGAAGTAAATTGTGAAATAAAACCATAATATACAGGCTTCCAGAATAAGTTTAATTTGCTAAGTCTAATCATAAACTTAGGCACAATTGTGACATGATAGTTTTAAAATATATAAGCTTGATTTTTATTTTAAAGTGTTACCTACCCTTGTTTTTAAAAAATGTTTTCTATAATTTTCATCCGACACACCCGAAAAAGTGCAATCCTTAATTTCATCTCGGACAGGCACCTGTGGAGCAATTGGTTAGCGCAATACAACAGTTTTGTAAGGTTGCAGGTTCAAGTATTTTTCCCAAAGTACTAATATAAACTTTTAACATAGTATCTTCAAAAACTGTTTTACCCAAATGCCTGCAGGCGAGAATAAGGAAACATAATTCAAAAGTCATCTCCAAAATCGCTTTATCTGCGTAAAAACCTATCAATCTTGAACGTCAGTTGCACGTCTCGACGATTTTCAAACAATTATGCTTACATAAGTACATGTTAAGTCGTCCGCAAGTATGAGAACTTCGGGTTCTCCGAGTATCCGCTTAATAGGCCGTCTTTGCTCTAATTTTGGAGAAGGATATTTATTATCCTGCAAGACTTACAGGTTCTAAATATGTGGGAACAAGTGCGGTTGATTAAATTTGCCTTCCTTCATTAAATTGTGTTTGTTGCTGCGTGGTTTCTACGAATGCGAATGTGAGAGTTTTTAAATTATTTCCTGCGTAGGGTCAGCTTTGCACCTGACGTACACCGAGTTTTGCATAAATTTAGAAATTATAGTTAGGTTTTCTTTTTGGATTTAATAGACTATAGAGTCTTCGTTGCACCCATAGAACTAGACTGGTCTCTATTAGAGACTAGAAAGAGAAAGGTCGCCTGATAGTGATCCATTTCCGACTCGGCTCTGACGGACGAGCTTCATCAGTTCCAAAGTCAAACTGTTCGGGAATCACACACCATTAAAAAAGATGGATCAAAACTAGAACGTCGTTGTTAGAAGACCCGCCATCTCTAATCTATGTTTGCACCTTTGTACACTTATACAAAGATCGAAACCAAAACAAATGAACGCTCGAAACAAAAACAAAAGCCGATCAAATCAAAAACAAAAGGCAATTTTTCTAGGTTAGTGAAATGAAAACTGTAGGCATATTGCCAAACTAATAATCAACTAAAGTTACAAGTTTTCAAATTCATTGCATTATCTTTTAATAACACAAAGTGAAATTAGTTTAAGATGCATCCGTATACGGAGTCAGCGAGCTCGAAATAGGCGCATCGTTGTATGCAATGCAAAGTTCTAATGTTATACCTACTTTCCTCGTATTATGTTGTGTACGAGTACATTATAAACTTATAAACTTTATTATGTTCCAGGAATTGTATACTGGAAAGTGGAAATAATGAATCTATCTATTCACTTTGAGGAATTACCAGGAAAATAATATTAGTCACTAACAGAGTCCCACGGTTTCACCCACGTAAGTCCCGGAATATTGGGATCAAGATTTTTTCACAAATTGAGGTTTTTTTTTTGAAAAAAAAAAAAAATATTGGTACGCCTTTCTTCTTTTTCGAGAAGTCGGTTAAAAATGATGGAATAGCTTCAAATTTTTCTTTCTTTACTTAACATAGATTTTTCTTTTGTGTTCGCGATGTTATATTGAAATTAATGACAGTCATTTTTCGGTTTAAAAACGTTGAGCGTTGAAACGATGCTAAAAGTTATAAACACCACGCGATAAAAACCGAAAAATGTCTTTAATTTCTTTACTTAATATAAAAATAATCGTTCATAAACACAATATGTTTTACCCCACATCGCTCAACTGAACTCGACTCAAAAAAATAACAAGTTTTTCCTTGTAATGTAAATGGGAATAAAATTCTGTGAACATTTTTCAATCATGTTCGTAGGTAAATTTATTAAGGTTGCAATAACGTCTCGTGTTTAGATTTCTCTTTAGATGCCTCGAATCTTTATTACTTATCTGAATGGGGAAGGCAATGATTTCGTACAACATAGGCTTGGGATATTTAAATATAGGTACGAGTGTTTTATGTATGTGTGATATACATTTATTTATCTATATAAAAAACCTGTGGCACTCGGGGTCTGCCGCGGTAAAGCTATTGCATAGCATTGTACAGTCGTACCATTATATAAACACGTTGAGTAAAAAGTAGGTATGCTTAATTCAAGTTTATGCTTATTTCCACAACGACAATTAGGGGGCTTATTTCCAGGTGTCATGCTTTGCCCGCTGTCTTAATTATATTAATGTAGATTATTAGCAGGCATATTTTAAAGTCACCCAAACTGTTGCTACTTAAATTAAAATGGAACTGGGACGGTGACGTGAGCCATACGCCGGACGAATTTTAAAAGACAAACCACGTCTAAAATGGCGAGAGGTTTTGCGTGAAAGAGTAACAAACATCCTCACAAACTTTCACATTTATAATATTAGTAGGATAGACTGGCCAACGATCATACAAGATCGTGAACAGTGAAAGGGAAATAGAGACGGCTTTATCAGGCAGCGAGACTCGGGACATTATAGGGTCATCTTTTCTCTACATATTAATGTAAAACAAAATCAGTGCCTGTAACCGATAAATTCCAAAACTTCGAAACGGATCTTCATGATATTTACCAATAGATAGAGTGATTCAAGTGGAAGGTATAAGGTAATATAATTTGTTAAGGTTTTATGACAATTGTATAAAATGGATGAAAATATTCTCATACAATTTGTAACAAATTAACTAATGCCAGTGACAAGATATTTCTATGGCGATACGAAGTGGTGCCGGGCCTTTTTGGTGAGCGTGCTCCATTCTTGAACTCTACTTCAAACATAATACTACGACGCACGTACTGCGCGTACTATGTCACCCATTCCACCCACCCTTGCTGCGCTCAACGCTCTCCTGAACTCTAACCCCGATACTGATGTGTTTGTGGAAGAATGGTCAGTCTTGATGTCGGTGTGTCTGCGGTTTTGTGAGTCGTTATAGTTGAGTGTTTTTATGTGTTTAAAGTATGTATTGTGTTGTTTAATTGATAATTTTATTGATTATATTCGTATTATTAATTCTGATTCATTAATGTCATTGGTGTTATAAGCCGTTTTAATTGAATAAATAAATAATTTCTGTTGAGATAGTAGTTTTACAAGAAAAACGTACTATTACGGCTACTATTTAATAATTTACGAAGTATTTAAGAGACGTTTTCCACCGTTATTTAATTAAATATTTCGTTAAAAACCTAATAATGACTTTGTAAAAATTGTTGTCATAATGATTCTTATAATCACTTTGACCGTTGAAAAACAAAATTAACTAAAACTTTTTAATAACCACGTTTCCATCACGTTCCTTTGACAATTACCAACAAAGCAAATTGTCTCAAATAAGAATATTACATCTCATTTTTATTCGAGTTTGAAGAGTGGTAGAGCTATAGAGACAAGTGTTTGCGAGCGTAACTTCATCCCATAAAGAACTTCTATTGTGTGGCTACCCTAACAACACTGCCTGTATTCATTTCACTTTCTGACATTACAAACAACTTTTTACATCTACCACTTCAGAAGCGACGAAGTAATAACTTTTTTTTATGTAAATATACGTAATTCAGCTTCCCAAGGGTTTATCGCTCAAATCTTGGATGAGCTGGCGACATGCCAGTCGTGGAGTACCAGAAATATTTTAACCTCACCAAATTGACGAGGTTCAAATTTTAAGCAAAATGTAAACGCTTCCAAGCGAGTTTTAGCAAATTTGTTGGGTCATACTGAAATAGGTAGCTAAGTAACCATATATTTTGTGAGATATACCAATTTAAATTCAGTGTACATCGTACGTAGTAATGTATAATCTATATCAGCTATTACGAAAGCAAATCGAGTGCTCGATAAATTTTCTGTTCGATCGTATTTATTTAGGACTTAGACACATTATTTTAGGGTGCTTTAACGCTGTTTGCGTAAAAGCAAGCGACAGAGAATTAAGTCGTAAATGAAACAATTTTAACAGTTAAGTATTTCGTCGACGCCTTATATGAATAATTGCGCCAATTTACAATGTCAGATTAATGTGGAATACCAGTTTGATTTTGGATTCGTTCCAGGTTGGCAGCGTAGTCGGCAATTTGGATACGGTACGGTTTTCCGAGTGTTCGTTTTTTATCAAAACATCAATGAGATTGAACCCTAGATCCCGGTTGGTTTATGCTTTGCTTGCAGTGTTAGAGGATTTCGAAATAGCTGGACCCAGTTTTGCATTCGGAAAAATGCCATTTTCAGAATATGGAATTTACTTCCACAAAGCTTAGCGGATAGATTTTTGAATTAAATTTCATTGTATTTTTGCATACCTATATTGTGGCTAAAGTGACTGCCACAAAATGTAGACTGACTAGAAAATGTGAAAGAAAATAAATTTAACTTGAAGTTACACTATCTTGAAAGAGTCGTATGAATCGGAGTAGACGTTGGATAATTTATCACTGAATTTCAAGATAAATTAAAAGATGAAATTAGAAAGGTTTCTTGGCTTCAAGAACTTTTTCGGTGTGTGACTGATGGGGGGTTGAGGAAGACAGTTTTCGGATATTATCTTGTTTTAATTTGACTCGCTGAAGATATTTATTCGTTTTAAACGTATGTCGGACGGACGACCTCTTTAAATTACTTACATATCTTTCAAGGTTTGCTAACACGGTCCTATCGATAACCCTATCTCAACTTGTACCCGGTTGAGACGTTACGTTAAAGAAATAGATTAAAATGTATACTTTTAAAACTCGACCCGCCGCGACATAAGCCTGTATCAAGCAAACAAAATAAATACTTACCAATAAACCACTATATATACCTACTTATATGAATACTTATATGTCTTTACACCTACTAATCAAGGAACAAATGCATTTAATAATTAACAATAGTAATAGGTGGATAGTCTAAGAAAACGGGCAGGATCTTGTTCCACTGGCGTCTTCCTTCTTCTAGATGAGCATGTAGCACCTTAGACGATGTCATCACTTACCATCAGGTGGTGATAACTCATCGATCGTGTTTAAAAAAAAATCTCACATTTGAGTAATGTTACTGGTTGCATGCATTCCTCTCTAGAGCCTGAGGTCCGCTATATTATTTGAGGTCAATTATAAAAACCCGGCGAAGTGCGAAACTCGCGCACGTTGGTCCAGTCATTTTATTCATTTTAGGGTTCCGTACCACTACGAGTATCAAACTTGGGTATGGACTAACTAATTTGTGAACGCAACGAACGTTACAATTGATTTAACCATTGGCGCCAGTCTTTCTCCAGTCCCACTAGATGGCGCTAGTGGTCAAAATACATCGCAGTATAGCTGCGTTTTCATGTACCTCAATCACTTTTGTTGTTTAAGAGCCCCTCTTAAATATTTGTTTTATTTTGTTTTTAGTAATTTGTTGTTGTAGCGGTTACAAAATGTAGCACACATGCATAAAATTTCTTTATATGTGTGCTATAGATGTGGACTCACTTATAAGTGCTTATAATGAAATTTGTGCATGGATGCCGTAGATGTGATCTGTTTTAGTTAAAGTGTCAGTGTTAGTGTCGTATTGAAGGTATTTAAAGGTTTAAACACAATGGGCGGGATAACACATTGACCTTACTATGGACATCGGGTTCAACGTCACCAAAATCGACGTCAATGATGTGAGAATTTTATTATATTTCAGCTGATATTGTTTCCACAAGAAATTCTCTGCCTTATTTTTTCAACATAAATACTTACCCAGTTCTACTAAATCGAGCTTAAAAGCTTTAAAATTAAAAAGAAAAAAGAGCATAGACTAACTTTGAAGTGCGGAATTCAGAAACTCCCGCAGTTAAATGCGGTTGCTAACTGATAGTCATTAACATATTCTACTGCGCCATTTGTTAAACTATCCGAAGATAATTCTGAACTTTTATATTAAAAGGAAAGAGATTACAATATAAGCCCGTCAAGTAAGAGTCGGACTCGCGCTTCGTGGGTTCTTTATTCATGCAATCTACACTAATATTAACACACTTTTTAATTTCATACGATTTGTTAACATAGGTAGTTACATTTTCCCGGGTCGTAATCGCGTATTATTATTTATTTTCTTACCTCGACGTTTTAACCATGTTACAATGTAACTACACTAATATTATAAATAAGAAGAAACGTTGGTGACATGTGTTTTCATCATCTGAGCGATGTTCCCGGTTGTATCGCTCTCGGGAGCCTGAGGTCCGCTTTCCTTCTCATACGTCCCCACTTCGTTCTTCAGCATCCCGTGGCCATTTTCAAAGAAGAAAGGTACGGAACCATAATAATGGAGTAGAATAGATTAGCTCGTGAAAGGGTTCCGCTGCGACGAAACGATACATAGTTTACGAAGTTGTTAAGCATCGTTTATAATTAAGGGTTTATTTGTGTCACAATTGAGCCAAACTAGCATAAACAGATAAAATGCCAGATTTGTAGTGTTATTAGCAATTTATTCTTCCCTAGACAGCTCGAATGCAACGTTTTCGAATGTCCTGAAAATTTCACATTTAATTGAAAATTAGCCCGCACTGAGGCAATTACTTGAGAAACGACCGGCCAATTTTAGTGGAATTGAGAAAACTCGGTTCGGTTCACTGAACGATCTAGTTAGACAAGATAACGTCGTGTCACGAACGCCTGACTCCGACATCATTAAAAGAGCTCAAAAAGATACAAGTTTTTATTTGAAACAAATACCTAATTTTTTTAAATGCTTAAAAACACATTAAACGTTTAAAAAGCTCTGGAAACTTTTTTTTTTGTAATTTTTTTAATTATGAATTATTTAAGAAAATTTGGCCTTATTATTTTTAAGTATGAATTAGGTGCTTGCAATTTTATTAAAGTTAAAAGTTATTAAGACCCGGGGAAAAATTATAAAATTAGTGTTAGTGTCATTACCCTAGACAGGAATCGAACCTTGTGTTTTTCAAAAAAAAAAAAAACATCCTTTTATTATTGTATCGATCGATATGTTGATAAAGATCAATAAATACATAATTCAAACATAACAAAAATAACATTTTGATTATTTTTGCAATTTATTTATTATAAAATATGTTATTTCGTAACAATAGAGTTAACGATTTGAGTGTGTTATATACCCGCGGTGTTTTCTCTCGTAAACCTTTTTTTAGTTCCTTGTGATGTGTAGCTGGATAGTGTATAGTTACACATCACAAGGAACACATCATCTCCCAATTTCTGCTTTATGCCGAGACTATGCCTATTCGGGCAGTGCACTTCTATTCTTTGTTCATAAGTTTATTTTATGTTTGTTATGTACTTACCTAAGGTATGGTGAATGATGACTTAGATAATTACCGCGCCGACCCCAAATTTAACAAAAACTATTTGGGGTTTAGTGGACTCCGGGCTCCCGAGAGGGATGCAACTGGGAACATCGCTCAGATGAGAAGATGGATATCTATTAGAATCCCCTTTCAGCTTATATTACCGACCCTGAAACATACTAAATAATTCAGTCAGTCAGTCAAGACTTTGTAGTTTATTTCTATAGAATTTTGATTCTAATGGACACAAATTATTTTATTTAGTAAATACGTAGTACAAATACAATGTAAAGCTCTAAAATGCCGAACACATTTTTTAAAAGATAGTATCGGAAGGAAAACCTTGTTTAATTTTTCATGAAGCTTTTATTTAGAGCTCTCTCGCACTTCAGATTATCTATCGGCCGATAGGTCGTCGACAATTCTGAAACTCGGCTCAAACTAACCTCTGACATATTGCTAAGCGAAACGTTCACCGTTCGGCATCGTACGCACCGAACGCATCGCATCAAATGGGTTGTAATATTCTTTGTATAAAAAGTCACAGAAGAGCTTTCACCAATCCACATTATACGGATCACTTGAATCTGCTACTTTTTATACTTACAAAAATATTACGATCCGTCCGATGCGTATGATTCCGAAAGGTGGACGCTTAGCTTTACATTGTTGTACAAAACTGGCATTTGGAAGCATATGTATCCACCAACATGTTCCCATTTTTCCAGCTCATTCCTAATAAGGTTCTTCTTTGGTGGTGGGAATCCGGCTTAACGATGTGGTCTAAAGTTTAGCACGCTTATTTCAATTATAGTCAGACGGCTGGGAAGCCATCCGCTTACCCACACAACACTTACCATCCAGTGATTACTGCTGTAGCACCATCATTATCATGGTTACTTGTGACGAGTTGTGATCAGGTTGTGATTACCATCAGGTGAGATAGAGGTGAAACGCTCATCTATCGTGTGTAAAAACACACAGTATACAATCAGATAATCAGTCTACTGAACTAAGGGCCGAAATATAATATGTTGTCTCCAGGGCATTTGACGTAACACTGAATCAAGGGTTTGTGATCGAAAGACCTTGGGTCCTACATTGTAGGCCGTGTTTTCAGTGTATTACAAGGTAAGTGCTGAAGAAATAAATCCTTAAAACATTACTTATTCATATGATGTAACGGAATGTGTGAGGAATAATACGGCTTGAACGTCTGCATTAAAAATGTAATATAAAATGTAGGTTAGTACCTATTTCTATACTAATATTATACAGGATGTTTGGCGAATGGACCGACAGATATTTTTGGGGGGTTGGGAGGGTCATGCGCTAGTTTTCCTCGGTAGGACATAGGACATAGACCCTATGTCCTAAGTGTCACTGTTGTTTAGATATGTGATTTTTTACCCGTAATCTTGCTAAAGGCAAGAATCGTATCAAGTAATGATTAACTAATAAGAATACATTGCAGAATACAAGCGTAAATATTTTTATGGTGTTACAACTACAAAAAATAAATTAGGACGATTTCGGGTTATTTTTCAACAAAACCTAAAAAATCACATATCTAAGCAACAGTGACACTTAGGGCATAGGCTCTACCGGGGAAAACTAGCGCATTACCTAACCGCGAACCTACATTATTAAATGGAATTTTTTATTATTGTGACTCATATAATTTTAATTCAATCAAATAGTGAAATAAACTTATCTGAGTCCTGCCATTGCTGTGTAAATGTGTGTAAGTAAATAAATGACTAAACGAGTATTTTTGTTACTCTTTCACGAAAAAAGAAGAAACCTGATATGCAGTAACAGTAAGCTTATAATCTGTATGCCACTTTTTATCTCGATATTCCAGCAAGATCGGGACTTACGCGCGAAAAACTGCGGGGCGCTTCAAGAAATCATATATGATTTTGATAACCAAAACGAATGCGGAAAGTAGATTTCAAACCTCGAAACTAAAATACCAACTGCGCCAAATTTGAAATCAATACGTGCAGTTGTTTCAAATAACGTGAAAGTGGAGTCCTCAACTTCACATACAGAACCAGTTTTATAGCTCAGATATAAACTAAAGTTTACTTAAAATATTTTGTGGTTTTATAGACTTACACTTGGCATAGACATAGAGCCCGGCATAGACTAGGGCTACTACTGAATGACAACACTTGGAATCGCCTCGCCACCGCGCGGGGGGCGGTGGCTAGGCGATCCCAATTGTTGTCAGTGAATTTTAATGTTGTAAATGTAGTGGTTAAAATAAAGTAAAAAAAAAGTAAAATAAAGAAAAAAGATAAGAAACAAATGATACTTGTGATACAAATGATGGAAAAAAAATATCAGTTAGTCTTTAGATGTAGTTTGTAGTTTATTATGTAAATTGTTTTTGTGCGTTTAGGTCTGGGTATAGGTTTTTAGTTTGTAGTTTAATTTTGGCTTAGCCGCTACATCTTCGAAAAAAAGTGTTGTCTGGCAAACGGTCGGCCGTAAGACATTTCCAAATCTATTTGCTCTTTGCAATGATCACGGAGAGTGGACACTGTTGTAACAGACATGTCGTGTGTGGGAACCGTTAACTGTATTAATTTATGTCACTTATTTATTTTATCTCCCGCTCTCTTTACTTTTTTTTACTTATTTTATTATTATTGAATGTAGGTAAAATTGGCCTTCTATACGAGTATTTTGTTACTCGAAATATAGTTGGACTTAATAAGACTTACCTGTATTTAAGCAGACCCCGGACTCCCGAGGGTGATGCAACATGGAACATCGTTCTTATGGCGAGGATTTTATTATAAAGTTAACACACATTTCGAGGAATTCTAATTTAGAATTTCTCGGTCGGATTTAAACCCACTCGCACTTTAGTTGAATACAATGTGATAAATTGACAATAGAAAAGAAAATTTCTATGCTTTTCTATTGTAGAGTTTTTACACTTTTGAACCAAGACTATACTTAGAAATGATATTATGAAATTCAAAACATTTTTAACTAAGCTAGAAATAAGCAGTTTTATTAAATTTGCTTTGTCTTTGTTAACTGTATTAATTTATGTCACTTATTTATTTTATCTCCCGCTCTCTCTTTACTTTATTTTTACTTATTTTATTATTATTGAATGTAGGTAAAATTGGCCTTCTATACAAGTATTTTGTTACTCGAAATATAGTTGGACTTAATAAGATTTACCTGTATTTAAGCGGATCCCGGGCTCCCGAGGGTGATGCAACATGGAACATCGTTATGGCGAGGATTTTATTATAGAGTTAATACACATTTCGAGGAATTCTAATTTAGAATTTCTCGGTCGGATTTAACCCACTCGCATTTTAGTTGAATACAATGTGATAAATTGACAATAGAAAAGAAATCTCTATGCTTTTCTATTGTAGAGTTTTGCACTTTTGAACCGAGACTATACTTAGAAATGACATTATGAAATTCAAACCATTTATAACTAAGCTAGAAATAAGTAATTTTATTAAATTTGCTTTGTCTCTTTGGTTTGATGGCTCTCATGGAACTATGAAACGAGGCTTTCTAATAGAACGGCCCAAGGTCTTGTCTTTTAATACAAAATAATAATGCCTTAGTTAAAGCCGGGCCCATTGAGACCCGTACCTAATTAAAGGCTTTTACACAAGCTTGTTTTACAGATTTTTAAAACAAAGGGTAAAAACTAGACAAAATATTCTGCCTATTAAAATATCTGTGTTTTGTCTAACTAAATAGATTTTGCTTATTTTTTTGTTTATAGCTTATTTAATTATTTATCTAGAAAAAAAAAATTAAGGAAAGATACGCACTGAAATATTTCAAATTTGCCTCGCCGCATGTGAAATTTTTGAGTGCGTATTTTTCCTTTAAAGTTTTTTCTGGATAAATGTTATAGGTAATGTAATTAATAATATTAATTATTCCGTTTATTTATCCCACTGCAGGGCAAGGACCTCCTCTTAGTTAGACGGTTTAGGCAGTAAGACGCCACGGGAGCCTACTCCGGATTGGCGAATATCCCACACCTTCTGACCGTGGTGAGTCTAGGACATGTCGGTTTCCTCACAATGTTTTCCTTCACCGTAAGAGCTATCTTGTTAGCGCACAAAATATTTCTTTATAGAAAAAGAAATCGGTGCGCGTTCGGCCTGGATTCGAACTTACGACCCTCGGATTGAAAGTCGAGGTAAAGCAAAAATTACGCGGTTCACTTTTGGCGTTCAACTTAGATGAAGCATCCAAAATTGAATCGTGTGAACATAAAAGCAAATCATTCAATGTCATCGTTCAATCACTCTTCATACATTTTTGTGACTTTCAACCAGAGCTAATTCAATGTGGTTGAACCGTGTATTACTAACTTAACACTAGACCAACATCGCTTTAAATCTAGCTATTTTTTAGGTGATCTAATGACAGACGAAATTACTTAGTTAATTTAGTAGTTAAATCAAAGTAACTTTAGTTATTTATCTAATCAGCGCATTTCAAATACAAATTCTTCAAATTAAAACTCTTATTAAGTTTAACTTCATTTTGGAATGTTAATTTATCCACCATTAAGAAATGCAAGGTCCTGAGTAATCAGTAATTGCGATTAGTTTCACAGCAATTTAACTTGAAAATACTTTATAGTTGGTACGCCATTTTGAATCTTAGAGCTTCGACATAAATGCTTTAACAAATGATTTTGCGCCGTGACTCGACAAATGAGTCTAAAGAACTTTATCACAAAAGAGATGAAGAAAATAATAACCATTAGCAACTTTTAACCGAGTTTTTGAATGAAAATTTAGAAGAAAGTGTCTGTCATTTCTAGTTTAGAATGTAACTATTTGGATCGTTCATTAATAAAATAGATGTTTTTGATACAAACTAGTCATTATTAAATTTTAATATTTGCTGATAGACAGACAGATAGCCATTTTAATTATACAGAATAGGTAATTCTGTATACCTAAGTAAAACTTAGTAGGTACCTAGTGTTCTTGAGAAAAATCTATCAATGCTGAAGATTTGTTGATAATAGGTACCCCTATTCTGTATAAATAAAATGTTTCAAGCTTTAGCATTGATAGACTTTTCTCAAGAACAGTTCAGCAATTATTGATAATTTTGCGACCAACTTCAAAAGCTTTGGGACACTTTGCAAAATACCCATAAAACGATAAAACGTTTCCGAGAATAATCTAACAATGCTGAGCCATTGTTGAGACGTCTTAGTAATACAATACGCGCTTTAGACGTAAAAACTTTAGTCTTGATCTTTATCGTCAGCTACTTAACGCTTATATACTTAACTTAAGGGTATATACGAGATAAGCTCAGAATCCCTGTCAGATTCATAAAATATTGTTGATTATTTCATGACGGAATGTTTTTTTTTGTGGATTGTGGGCAACATTGTTTCCTACATTTTGGTGTAGTTTTAAGACGATTTTTTTTTATTGTTTCAAAGCCTATCCACATTATAAGTATTGTAATAGTGTTCCTATGTTCTGAATAAATGAGCCTATTAGTATGATAAAAAATGCCTGTTTTTTGTTAAAATGTGGATAAAATATAGGAAACAATGTCGCCTAAAATCCATATATAATTTGTTTTTATAAATATTCAGCCATGAAATAATTATTAATTTTCGATGAACCCGACATGGATTTTAGTTTAGTTCGTATATTCCTCATAAGGAGACTATTTCACACGTGACTCCGCAAACAAAAAGAAAAATCTCTTTTCCACTCCTTAAAACATTACCATGCATCCATCTCGGGAGCCCGTCCCGAGATGGATGCACCCGGGAAAATCGATCCGATGATGATGACAGTACTCTCCACTGCAGAGTCACTTACCATCTGATAGTTACCTAAAAAATAAGATTAAAATCATTTTCCCGGTTTTAATCGCGTTGCTTTTTACAGATTTTCCTTATGTTTTGTCCTAACAGAAAACGTCAATGCTTATCTTCGCGATAATTGTTGCAATCATTTAATCCATTTATGGAGTGGCTACACCAACGTCTAACGACCATCATCGGTCACCGCGATAATTAACGTAATTTCCCGGCAGTGTGACCAAGATATCAGGGGTAGCTACGCTCAGTCTACCTCTTAGAAAGAGGTCTGTAAAGACCTCAAACGTAGGGTATTGATAAAATGCTTAAAATAATAAAAGGAACGAGATTAAAACCAGAAAAATGACTTTAATATTAATCCAATATCTCGAAACCAGAAGAAACTCCTATACCTGCCTAGGGAATGTTTACCTACAAATGCAATAGTTGTCTCTTATTATTGCATGCCTCATGTAAAGGCCGAATAGAGTGTTCATCAAAAACTTCACGTTTGATCTACAATGAAATGCCTAAATCTAAAACATCGCGATAGGATGAATGCTTGGGCCACACGTGTCGCGACAGCGCGAATCGTCGCGATAATGTATCCACATGATCAAAAATAAATACAGGTGAAATAAAACGCTCTTTACACGTGTAGAAATATTTTAATACAACAGAATCGAAGACTATCATTTATACACAACCTAATCATTTATAGCAGGGGTTCCCTAACTTATTTGAGGCGCGCCCCCCTTTCGACCATGAAAAAAATCCGCGCCCCCCCGTCCAGTCCAGATTATCAGGCCAGAATAAAAAGTGTTCGAAATAAGTATTTTTATTGCTCATTAGTCATTATTTATAGTTTTCAAAGTCATACAAAAGGTATTTGGCAAGTTGTACCAAATACCTTTGATAGCGCCTGTGAGGAGGAGGTAGAGGCTGATAAGTTCTTGACATGATTAAGAAAACATTGGCCGACTAAGGAAACAATTTTTAAATCAGGTTTTAATTTGTTAACTACACAGGTGACCCGCGCCCCCCTGTAAATGCCTCTGCGTTTACAGGGGGCGCGCCCCCCAGTTTGGGAACCCCTGATTTATAGTAATATACATGAAATTTTAACATTATCATTTGTACAATGCTAATTACAAGTAAAATTTATTTATAATTTCTAGCCAATGTGTGTGCATAGTTTTAGGGTTCCGTACCTCAAAAGGTATAAAAAGAAACCATCGTAAGATCACTATAGCATGTTCGTCGTTTTATAGTTATTGTAGCGCTTAATTCTGTATATTTTTGGTTAACTACAGAAGATGAGAAGCGGTATTGATTTTAGTAGATAAGTATACAAATTTACGCCGAATTTAATTCCGAAGGTCGTGTTTCCTTCAAGTCAATGTATGTAAGCTATATTAACATTCCTCTTACGGTGAAGGAAAACATCGCGAGGAAACGCGCGTCCCAATTATAAGGCTACGTACGTATCGAAAACAGTAAAGCCTTTAACGTAACCTTACTACGTTTTCATGTCTGATGCCTGAATTCGTCTACACAGTGCGAGTTTGCGTGAGAGCTGACAAGCGAGGTAGCCGAGTAGCTGCACTGCAGTAACTCGCACCGTTTGAACGTAACGAATGAGTCGTACGTGCGAGACGGCTATGTAATACATAAAAGTTAATGATAGCTGAGGCGAGTCGAGCTCTTGGCATCTGAGTAGCTGTCTACTGGCTAGGCAGCAGCTCGCACTGTATAACCGAGCTGATTGTAGTAATAGGTACAACGCTAAAATGCTCCCCAATGTCCTTTATTTCTATTTTTATTTTCTGCCTTTGGCCTTAAAATTTACATATAAAACATATTTGGTGACTCCTGTGGCGCGTCGGGCAAACCCCCAGATGTAACGCAGAAGGTTGTGAGTTCGAATCCCGCTCGGGAGAAGTTATGTTTTTTCGTTGTTATATTATGTCTCATTATGTATTATTATTCGTTGTCTAGTATACCCACAGTAGTAGCCTAGTTTCTTAGTTTCGGGCAAGATGGTGTTGTGTGCAATGTCCTGCAATAATATTTATGTATTTTATTTAAAACCTATTTATAAAATGAAATGCTCAAAAAAATCACGCACAATTTTCTTTATAAACATTTACCTATTTACTAATTATTAATGAAGAACGATTTCTTTCATACAAGTGTTTAGGAAGCCAATGAAACAACTTTTAACAATTAAATTGTGTTGTTCAAACATCAAAAACGGAGCGAAGTACGCACTCGAATGCGGGCCTACTGCCAACTTTCCGAATGAAGTTTTAAACATGGATATTGTATGAAAATGTTTCAGTAGATAGTATTTACTGTAGCGTTTATGAAAAACAGCCAAAGCTGTTGTGTTTTATAACTGAAGTAAGCGCAAGTTAATTTAGGTCATTCGTTTGATAAAATGCGAGTTGATAGATGCCTCAGCTCTGATATATTTTTTTAACGGTTTAGCTATTGTTGGTAATTTTACTAGAATAAAAACTTTAGCGAAAATTTGCGAAATTTCTAAAATATATTGAACCGTTTTCAAAAAAAAGAGAACAGAGACGTGTAGTTTTATAGTAACAGAATAGTAAGTAAGTCCCGCTTGCGTTTACATTGAGAAAAGCCAGGGTTTGCTAACACAGTATTTTTGTATACAAATTGATATTGTATTGTATCTTAATCTAGGGTTAAGAGCGAAAACTTAAAAGGCTGGCTTACAACACTTACGATATACAACTACCGATCCTGCTGCCAATGATGCTGCCAGACATCGCGAGGCGTGCGTCGCGAATGCCTCACCACACATGCCTGAACCTGAGGCAGCGCGATGGTAATTTATACATGCGCCACGAACTGCACGTGCCCAAGCTAAGCACCAAACAAAATCCCCTGTCTCCTCTCCTGAGGTGGACGTTTGCAGCGAACGAACATATGCGTCGCGGGCGGTTCGAGACTACATCATTCGAGTGCATAAGCTTTCGAAACTCTGAGACAGTGAAAAACAATCGACACGAAAATTAAATGCATCACTTTAACGATAATCGAAACTACGTAGGGCGATTGCGAATATTCGTCGCAGGGTTCCTTACGTAGTAAGAATGTCTGAACGTGCGGCGTAAGCACTCACCGTCCAGACAGCCCGAGGATTGCGTGACGAACCATTCGTGGCACATGCCTCGCGATGTCTGGTCACACCTGTATATACATAATATGTGTCCTGTTTCTATATAGACAATTTTGAAACGTCAATTCAAAACAATTTTAAAGCATTCATTTAATTTTAGTGTTACCTACCTAGTATCTATTTGGAGGTATTTTTGAAATAGCTACCTACTTATAAGCTAACACGTCATAAAATATGAATTACTAAAATAAATAATATTAATTTTAATTCCAGTAGGTACAAATGTTGTATGTGAATATAATATTGTTGACACAGATTAATTTGTCGACAATCACTTTCGAATCGAACGAAACATAGTTAAAATTACATCCAATCAGCACGAAATTGAAATCAAATATGCAAACACAGGCTGATCCTTATACCTATGTATAAACCATTTTATCATGCAAAGTTTTTTAATAACAGATGACAATTTGTGTTTTTACCCGGCTGCAAGGAAAGGGTTATGTTTTTCGCGCCTATTTTGTGTGTTTGTAATATTCTTTATTCCCTCGTATCTTCCAAACCACTCAACGGATTTCTTTAATTAGGATAAAGTTAGATTCGTCTCATCAGTCCAATGGTTCTTGGATAGGTGTTTGGTCCAAGAACCATTGGTACTGCCTTGAAAGACGGCATAAAATGTTTGTATATTATAATTTATAATTGAGAATCAATTCGATTTCAAGATGCGCAGTTGCCGTATTATGGCTTTGGTAGGTTCCAAATAATCGACGATTCAATAAAAAAAATAGCCAGAGTCGAAACTTCCTCCTTTATTGAAGTCAGTTAAAAACAGAAAACTTTCCTCTGGATAACAATACTGATACAGTAGCACAACACAATAAAAAATAGCCACAACTGAATTGAGAATTTCCTTCTTTTTTTAAAGTCAATTAAATTCAGAAAACTTACCTCTAGATAACAATACAGAAGCACAGGATCTGAACCAATCTAAATCGGTACAGTTGTTTCACAATCAGAAGTAGATACATTTTATTGACCTGTAATCAGGTGTTCCACTTTGCTGTTGAAATTAGGTCGAAACGAACTAACTTTATACAACCAATAAACAACTGACAGCGAAGTCAAACAACAAAGAACAACTATATTTATCAAATTGACAGCTAGCACGTGTTTCACACTACTTTATGTAATGAAATGAAAAAATAAGTTGTGCCGCGAATTCTTGTGGGTTTCAGAATTTTGGAAACTTCGTTCGGCTGATAAGGGGAGTTATTCCTGTACCTACCTAATTGTCGAATACAACATCAAAATGAATAAAAATACTCAAAATGAAACTATAACTTGCAACTGGACTGCAATCGAAACCTTGTTGCCTCAAAATTGTATGGAAAATAGTATTCTATAAAAGTTTAAAGACAATTATTTCGAAAATTTCAAATTTTTATTTTAAGGATTGGTTGCAATGATATTCTATATTCGAAAGACTATCGAGCTACCGAGCTTTTCGATTGCACAAGGGGCGGTTAAGCATAGTATTCTTATTCCAGTTACGTCATATCGTGCCGTTTGGTTTAGGTACGTTTAGGTACGGTAAAATACCATTTATTCTTAGAATAAGAATCCGCCCGTAGTCTTCTCCTAAATCCCTGTTAAATATTTCAAACGATATTATAGATGCAAGTTGTCAGTCATGTTTCATGACTTCAACTTCACAGACTAATTCATGCATGAGTCGGTCATTAAAAGTTTCCAAGTTATAAATGCTCTGTAAGATGAATAATAGCCACGAAAACGTATTTATTTTGTCGTTTAAAACAAAACACATTTTCCAGAAACAACTTAATTTGATTGACTTCTCTACTTCGAAACTTTTTAGAACTCATTTATTATTAGGACGTTGTGTACAACCAAGTATATAGAGGAAAATAAACGAGCAAGAAAAGAAATAAAAACAATTTCAGGTTCCTATTTGTGTTTTTGTTTAAAATTGTTTCCTTAACTCTGCGTTCTATCTACTGTAATGTAACAACGTAATTCGAAGCCTTCGCTTCTTTACGTATTTTCCACATAATCGTACTTTACATTACCTTTATTACAGTTCCCAAACTTTATTGTTCAATAAATGATGTTTATTTTATTCGTGCTTCCAATTTCGCACCAATTTTATTCGGATATTATAATGTTGGGTTAAGAATTTAATCGACGTTTCGATTTGCTGTGGCTATTGAATTGTAACGACATATTTCTTTTTAAATTCTTACTTATCTTTAATACATTAGTTACATATTAATATCATCAAGTTAAACTTATTAGTTATCCTAAATCAACTTACTTATAATACAATTTGATAAATAACAACACATCTTAACGATTTTAATTAGAAGACTAGATTAAACTTTGAAACCATGAGTCATAGATAAATCTGTACACAAGTAAAGCTAATTAAACTCTAATATCACAAATATCTTTGTATTTATACGAAATAAATTTTAAAATAGCAACGAGACTAGAATTACAGCTAAACTAGGATATATTTTAGATACTTTGGAATACGCTTTTAATCTAATCTCATTTTGGACTGGGTGTCCGTACGATTCCTCTATTTTTTCCATAATCTCTTTAGGACAAGGAAGCATCTCGAGAGAGATGTCTGTTAGCTTCTTTGTTTTGTTGGTTTTATGTTTGATTCTTTCATTGTATTCTTCTTTGTCGTAGTAATCGTAATTATCGTCAGCAAGTACATTTTCCTCGGTCTCTAAGTGCACCTCATCCGGCTCGTCGAGTCTCCGCTCAAGAGGCGTGTCCATGACACACGATACTTTTTCTAAAGCGTGCTTCAGAGTGTTGTCTTTGGTCTCATTGCGGAGGACGTAGATCCACGAAAGCCGGCAATCACATTCTAGAGGGTTACCTGAAACAAAACCCGTATTAGTAGGTACTCGTAACTCTGTGCGTTGTGTAACAACTAGGGCTTTTTGTAACTTAAGCCTCTACGAGCCGTTTCATGGACACTTAAATTTTATCAGCTTTGAAATCAACTCAATTAGAGCACTCGCCGCTGGTTTACAGTGTAATATGAGCTTTATTAGGCAGGAGTTTGTAATATTTGTAAAATATGTGATGTGTTTATGTTGAGATGGGTAGTATTCTAGGGTTTTTGGTTATGGTTATCTACACTAATATTATAAAGAGGAAAGATTTGTATTTTGTATGTGTTTGTAATTTTAATGAACTCGAAAACTACAGTGCCGATTTCATAAATTCTTTCACCATTAGAAAACCGCGGGACGCAGGTAGTGGTATATATATCGATATTTATTCCTAATGTGGGTTCGTTCCCAAGTTATCAGACCAATGTAGGTATTTGGTTTAATTATGAACACAGAAAATTTATGTGCGCTATCAACATTGCTTATATGATAAAGGTCAACATTGTGATGATCATAAAGATTGTGGCTTAGTTAGCACCAAACCAAGGGATAGTGTTATTTCAAAGATATTATACAAATATGTTTATACCATAAGTCCTATATCAGCTATGACCATGCTCCTACGTTTTGTTTTTTTTTTTCATTTTCTAATTTTACTGAATTTTATTTCTATTCTAGTTTGAAAATGAAAATAAAAAAAATACAACTTAGGGGCATGGTTATGGCAGATAGAGGTTTTATGGCAGAAACATAGTTGTTCTAATGTTTTTATCCATTCGGCTACGTTTGTATGGAAAAAGAGTAGGAAGACTGTCCTCTTAAAGTTGCTGCTGCGCTAAAAAGCTCAACTAATCTGTTACGCGCCGCACGGGCCGTTCGTCTCGCATTAGTTTTCTCTATAAAAAGTTCTATGCATCTTCGTATGCCCACACATGCCGCTGTCGCAACAGTACCTAAAGCAGCCATTTACTAAACTACTGGACCGATTTCAAAAATTCTTTTACCATTAGAAAGCTACATTCACCCTGAGTAACAATTTTGATCCTGATATTCCAACGGGATCGGGGCTTACGTGGGTGAAACGGCAGGACTCTGCTAGTTTATTTATTAACTAGCTGCGTCCCTAGTTTTTGAGTTTATTCATTCATTACAAACATACAGACACACACACACACAAATACAAATATTTCTTCTTTATAATATTAGTATAGAAGTATAGGTGAAAAAGGCAATTTTATTTTTGGCTTTGGCGTTTCAATGCGGTAATATTACTGAAGTATATTGATATCGATTGTTTGCATCTAACTTGCTATGAGGTCGAGATATCTTATATTCTGAACTATGATTCCATCTATCAATCCCTTTGCTGCCATATCTTTATACAAGGATAAACGTATTCACATTCTGAACCTGATATCTACTCCAATACGGAGAAGATATGTTCAATATTCTTTGAAAAAACTTATCGTTAAACCTTTGGTATTTCATGGTTTATTTACATTTGAATAAATAGAAAATGAAGCAACCCTTTCGTATTTTCTAGCTTTCGTTGGCTTTGCTCGTATTCGTTTAATAATCTATCTATGATCAAATATTCATATTTCTTTCTAAATCCGCTATGCGTCGTAAAAAGTTGCTACGAGATACTTCTAGTTGGTAAGTAATTCTTGTGCTGAGGGCCGAGTTGAGTTTAACCTAATATAAATAAATAAATATTGCAAGACGTTACATACAGCGTAATCCCGCCCCAAACTAAGCACTAGGCTTGTACTATGGGTGCTAGACAACGGATATGCTACATATAATACTTTTTTTTTTCGTAAACACATACCTTCTTTGATACATATACATACACTAGCTGACCCGGCAAACGTTGTTTTGCCTTATAAATTTTAGATAGTAGCCGATTCACAGACCTACTGAATACGTATACAAAATCTCATAAAAATCGGTCAAGCCGTTTCGGAGGAGTACGGTAACTAACACTGTGACATGGAAATGTTATATATTAGATAGTAATGTACATCATATATTTTTTTTAGTTTTATCATTCTCTTATTTTTGAAGTTACAGGGGGGGGGACACACATTTTACCACTTTGGAAGGGTCTCTCGCTATAAGAAAGATTAGCAGATAAACCCAGTGTATCATAATTGTATTAAAATCAGTTCGAAATAAAACAATCAAGTATATTCAGCTGTTCCAAATACCGATACCTATGTTTGAATGAACAAACATTCCACTTGACCACCGTCAAACAGGGTCAATAGGAATCGAGGGGTGAATAGGGAAAAAATTGAAATTGAAATAATCGTTTTAATAACTCTGAAAATCTACTAACTATAGGATACATAATGGCAAGAATGTATGGTAGAATAGTTAGTTTTGAACTGGTAAAACTTATTTTACAAAAAGTTAGTAATAAATTGTCAAAACAACATTCTGAAGTTACTTGTTTGAATTACTTGCTGTTGAGGTGTTTTTAGTATATTTGTAGTTGTAGCGGTTACCAAAATACATATTTTGTGAAAAAATCAACTGTCTAGCTAATACGGTTCATGAGATACAGCCTGGTGACAGACGGACAGACAGACAGAAGTCTAAGTAATAGGGCTCCGTTTTTACCCTTTGGGTACGGAACCCTAAGAAGTATATAAAAATCGCTTTATACGTCTAGATCAGGAGATCTACGATGCTAGCAGATACACAGAAAAACATCTCAAACATAAAAATCCCTCTTTTTCCATCGGGTACTAAAAATAGTTTGGTTCCTACCGATTTAAAGACGCAAGTTCCAAAGACGCAAGAAAGTCTTATCTTAGGACTACAAAATAAAACTGCTTTCAAGATATTTAAAGCAAGCTTAAGGAACCACAATAGGAATTAGCAACCAACAACAATACAAACAAACTAGAATTTCAAAGTAAACAATTCTCACGGAACAAAAGCAGGAGCTTAAAGAATTCTAGTGGGTATCTGTTTTATTTGCATTCTCGTAGCGTTCGGGGATTAAGACCAGCCGAGTCTGCAACCTGCGCCGGCAGATACTGGGGAGGAACTAAGAAAAATTGCGATCCGTTGAACACGTACATACCGCAGTCTTATTCAGGAACTATCAAGTTTACTACGGCCGTTTCATAAATCAACTTCAGATTTCCGCCGCTTTGTATAAGATTTTGCAAATCATGACCGTTTTGGTTAAATTTTGTTTTATGTGAGTAAACACCTGGGGGCACGGTAGTGCCCCCGCCAAGACGAGCCAGCGAAGCGTACGGGCACTACCCACCTTTTCTCGAAACGTTTCGCCGGTTTTTTGAACTCTCATAACTTTGGTTTGGAATATATCAGAGAAAGATAATTCACGGGGTATAATGTCTATAGGGTACTTAATAAAAATACAATGTTTCAATTACATAGCTCCTATAGTTTAGATTTAATTGATATCTAAAAACCTCCGATTTCGTCACTGACTCACTAACTCACTCACTCACTGATAGTAATCAAAATTCATAAGGTACTTCCCGAGGTTCTAAAAAGCTGAAATTTGGTGTGTAAGCTGGTATTAGTACACAAACAACAAAAAAACCCTAAAAGTTGAAAACTTTCACCCCCAACCCCTAAAATTATGGGATGGCAATTTGTATGAAACTTCCTCAAATTTTGATGCTAAGCATAGGTATGCTTTGTATAGGCACGCCTTGTTATAAATAATAAAATACATAATTTCAGATTTTTTAGTAATCCACCCCTTACCCTTAAATTAGGGGATGGAATTAAGCGCACGCAAAACACTTAATATGTTATTTGAGGTACTAGAAGTCTAAAAATTGATTAATAATTAGAAAGATGTACCGCTGTCTCCAGTGGTGGACAACGAAGATGCTTTTTAAAAGATGTTTCGTTATCCACCAGTGGTGGCCAAACGTGTGGTGGACATTAGAAATACTCGGCCTGAACGAACGGCGGCGGCGCGTAAGTCGTTAATTCACGAACTATTGGATGAATTAAAAAGAAATTTACTAATAATTTTAGGAAGCTAAAAGTTTGTGTTATTGAAAAAAAATGTAATAATAAAATAAATAAGCAACCTACAAAAAGAGGTGAAATCCCCCACAAAAACATTTTCATGTAAAATGTAGCCAAGACGAGAGCGAGACCTTATGATGTGCACTATCAAAAAGTTATCAGATGTCCTAAAAAAAAAAAAAATGATTTTTATTCAGGCAACTATAACCCAGCAACAGCGATATAAGAATAGAAATAGAAATAATTATGTACTTAGATTTAAATTACAATTAAATTCGATTTAATACAATTTTAACATAATATATTAGTCAACAAATCTCAATTTTTTTCAGTCAGGTACTCAAAAATACAATTATGTCAAACCCAAATTAAATAGTAAAAAAAAGAGCCAAGCTTATAATTCCACACGCCCCGAGTCCACAAGCACCTTACTTCACTATCACAAACTCAACATCTTAGCCAAAATATGTTGCTTGGCCGTTTTATCACCGCAAGAACTTAGGTATTGTGTAATAGAAAACCTATGCGAGGTTGCGAAACGGCCAAGCAACATATTTGGCTAAGATGTTGAGTTTGTGATAGTGAAGTAAGGTGCTTGTGGACTCGGGGCGTGTGGAATTATAAGCTTGGCTCTTTAGGACATCTGATAACTTTTTGATAGTGCACATCATAAGGTCTCGCTCTCGTCTTGGCTACATTTTACATGAAAATGTTTTTGTGGGGGTCAAACTTTTCTTTATTACGTCATCGATATCTATACAATGCTTTGTCCTGACTGACTGATGGATCAACGCACGGCTTAAACTGCTGATAGTAGAGAGCTGAAATTCGGAGATAGCATTTTATATTGTTTAACTAGCTGTGCCCCTCAGTTTCACCCGCGTAAGCGAAATTTACGGGATCAAAAGTATCCTATAATAATATCCTTCTCCTGGTTCTAAGCTACCTCCCTACCTATTTTCAACGAAATCGGTTCCCCGTTATAAATGGTGTAACTAACACGACTTTTTTATATACGAGTATATAGATGAAGGCATGCGATAAGAAAGGGTTTTCGAAATTACTACAGGATCGGGACTTACGCTACAACTAGTTTTCTATAATACACCTTTCGTAGACAATGAGACGTGGTTACACTGCTTTTCATAGCGATGTGCTGTCGAGACATGGCGACATGACCTGACGACGAGGCGATATGTCGTTGTCTGCCTATAGCTTAAAACCTTCTGTTTTGACGATTGTTTAATGTTTTTATTAAACTAAACTGCTCATAAAGTGAACATTTTTCGTAAATTATCAACTTAATAAATTATTTTCAATTTCTTAGTAGGTATCTGTTATAGATCTCGTATATTTACAGTAGGTACAACCAAATTTTACACTGGAAAATCATTGTCAGAGATTTCATTGTCAATTATTCCAGTGTTTAAAATTAATCGTCGACATCAAACAATACTAAGCTTTTAGCATTCTGACAAAAATAATTTAAATACAGTTAAGTCTATTAGTTAAAACATATTATTGTGAAATAAATTGCATGGAAATAAATACTCGACTGCCGAAGTTATTTACAAATCATTTTACAAACCCGTTTGTAAAATGGTTCGTTTTACCGTTTGAGTATTTTTGAATAATTTGAGTTTTTTTTTCTAATACTTAAAAGCGATTTAAAGAAACCCTACTTTTGTCATGTCCGTCTGTCCGCGATGTCCGCAATATTGAATATGAAAGTGTTAATTTTCGGAATCTTGTCACCCGTTTCTAGGGTTTCGTAGAAACGGGTGACCCTTATGGTTTTTTTTATTTGTAGATTAAGTAGTTAGTAAAAACATAAAATTTTAAATATAAAATTTAAAGTCCTGACTGTTCTATATATCAACGCAGAACCCAAAACCGCTGGTCTTAGAGAAATGAAATTTGGATAGTTTGTTCTTTGTGGTGTGTAAGGATCCACTAAGAAACGATTTTTGGTAAATCCCGAGGGATCGGGACTTACGTGGGTGAAACCGCGGGGAGCAGCTAGTATTTTATAAGATAGACAAAAATCACAAAGTTACGTCTTTATCTACTAATTTTAATTTATTTCCAAATCTACGCATATACGAATATAATAACTGAGTTCATGTTTTAATACACACTTTCATACAAAACTATAAAATAACTAGCTGCGCCCTGCGGTTTCACCCGCGTCAGTCCCGATCCCGCGGGAATATCGGGATAAAAAGTAGCCTATGTGTTATTCTAAGTCTCCAGCTATCTATATTCCAAGTTTCATCGCAATTGGTTTAGTATTTTTTGCGTGAAAGAGTAATAAAGTTAGGTACATACATACAGACACACATACATAAAAACTTTCGCGTTTATAATATTAGTAGGAAGTAGGATGTACAATCGGACAAAGGCCGATATTTATCATCTATTGCCGTCTTTTGGAGACTAAAAACCAAACAAATTATTATTACCAGATATTTAATGAAATTACTAGGAATATAGAGCTTATGTACCTATGATTTATCATTTCAGTTATAGTATTACCATTAGTTATTCTAATTAATGAAGCAGTTCATTTGTGTTAATTAATGTTTCAAAATGTTCCACAACTATAACCTACATTAGACTAATAACATATATCATAATAATATATGGTTCGTTAAATATGTCATTATACAAAATGTGACTGTGTTATTAACCGTTATTATTTGGAGGACAAATAACACATTATTTTTTTATTAAAATAAATTGATCTCGGGTAATTACGGTTATTTGAAATACGGCGTTGTTCGACCGAGGGTGCGATATACATACATTAATCCAATACCGATTTTTATTCTCTTACAATTATTTTGTTCATAGTAAATGTACCTAAACTTAATAATTCAACTTAGACTGGTTTGGTCGTACTAAATAATAAAGTGTTCAGCAATAAAACAACCTCTTTAAACGACCTCTCGTCCAATTTTACGAATATTTCAAACGCGAAAGAATGTAATAAACACTTTTCCAATATCAAAGCGATTTATCAATGAACTAAATTCAATTCTCACAGTTTGAAAACTTACGAGTAACATAATATTTACTTTTTGGCCGACGACGCCTTTTGTCAAATTTTTTATCCCGGGGTAGGAACTACATGCACCGGCCTACGAATCCGAACACGGACGAGTCCACCGGTTACGGCTTAGGTCCAACGAAGTAGTCACAAATACAAATAAAATAAAAATGTAACAGAAAATATTTCTAACAAGGAATTGCATTATGTGGTCCTTGGCGAATTAGGGTAAACTTTTTGATTGATACCATGTTATAGTTACATTTTCCCGGGTCTTTATCGCGTATTTTATTTTATTTATTTTATTTTTATTTAACAGGAAAACAAACAGTTATACATCACAAATTAATAATATAAAGATACACCTACAAACAAATTAAATGTTTTCACATATAAGAATTATTAGTATTATTATTTATGATAACAAATCGTGTGAATTTAAAAAGTTTATTGATACCATGTTTATTTTAATTTGATTTTCTTGTCTTTTACTGTGAATTTATTTTCTTTTTTTCGGAGTGGAGACTTTGGGACCATGGGGGACTGGACTTAGACAATTCACCAGTTTTTGTCTGAACGCCTGGTCGAGAAATCGCGAGACAGAATGCTGGACTGTATTTGGCGCAAAGAATAAGTATTGCCATTCAGTATGGCAATGCGGCCAGCATTTTGGGCTCGCTGCCAAGTGTCGAGGACTTGAATTTATTTTGTACTAGCTGCGCCCCGCGTTTTTACCCGCGTAAGTCCCGATTCCGCGGGAATAGCGGGATAAAAAGTATCCTATGTGCTATTCTAGGTCTCCGGCTATCTATATTCCTAGTTTCATCGCAATCGGTTCAGTTGTTTTTGCGTGAAGGAGTAACATACACATTAATAGACATACAAATACATACTTGCAACTTTCGCGTTTATAATACTATACTACCTAGTAGGAAGTAAGATTATATATTTTGTATTTTTTTTATAAATACCTATGTAAATAACATTTATTTGTAATTTTTATGGTGTGTTGTTTCATGAATAGACTTTATAAGAATTAGCTTATTACAAAATAGTCGACCGACAAAAAGTCTGTAATCAGCATCCACACTAGGAGCTACGTTCAGAATCCTTAATAAGTCCTCTCCAATATCTAGTGGGCAACGACGGATTAATCCTTCTTTCGACTTCGTTAAGAAATGTACGAGTTTTCCATTCACTAATTCCAAAATTTAATTTCGAAATTTTCAGTTTTGGGTTAATTTTATTCGTAACTTCTATTCTCCTTAGAGGTGAGTTAGCAATTTGTTTGACAGAATTTAGGAGTGGTAATTAAGCGATAGCTAGTAGAGGGGAGTTTTGTTCAAAATATTTGTAATTTCATTTGCAGATCGCTACCTTTGTGATAGGGTTAAATAGGTAGGTACTTGTTAAGTATTTCATTCATTTCATTAGTATTTAATAGAAAATTCGACTTCTGTGACACATCGGGCTAACGCTCGACTGCAGTGCAGAAGGTTGTGGGTAAAAATAAATATTTGTTTTTAGTCTGGGTGTTTTCTATGTATTGTATGTATTTACAAAAATAATGTAGTGAGTGGGTATATCCGTTGTCTTGTACCTATAGCACAAACCTCGTTATAATTTGGGGCTAGATTTCGCTGAGTTTAACTTCGGGAAATACATTTTTAGTATCTGTAGCTAGCTACCCACATAAAAATAATTGGTGTGGTTTGATAAAGTCGACCATGACCGGACCGATTGATTTCTTGAAATATTTTTAGGCACTTAATCGAGATCTTAAAAAGACTTTGTCCAGACTGACTGAATGAATGGTGGATCAACACAGCCCAAACCGCTGATAGTGGAGAGCTGAAATTTGGAGAGTGTATTCTTTATGTACCCATATAATGTAGGCATCTGATACCACACTAAAATCATAGTCTTAATCGACGTTTCGGAGTGATCATGTATTTGCACACATTGCTCACATTGAATAAATTAATTTTGAATTGATAGGAAAGTATTTTTGAAAATTTTGTGGAGTGGAGCATCAGAATTTAGAAGAAAAAGAAAAAGAAGAAAGTCGAGTAATTATTTTGGGAGCTTTAACGCGACTGCAAAGCAATACGGCCGACAGAAAGTGGATGGGAGTATTGACGACTTATTTTTAAGTACATTACCTAACATATACTTGAAAATCAGCTCGGAGAATTAACGTGAGGTAAGTAATTTTTTTATGTATCTTGATGATCTCAGAATTGGCCGTCGCAACAGGCTAGCAAGTAGGCATGCGTTCTTAGTACATACTAACACTACTCAATCGACCACATTTCGTTCGTCAGAAAATACGTGAGGTCTACCACTTCTGGGATCTCGGTCTATAAGCTAATGCGGCTAAAATCACGGGTCATTGCTAACAATAAATACACCTAAACAAACTAATAAATACAAAAGGTGTTAATAAATACAAAAGGTGCAAGTTAATCTCTACATAAAAACACATTATACTTAAAACTGCATTAAATTAAGCTTTAAACTGTTTTATTATAACGGCAAATAACAGTGGTTAGCTAGAAACAAGAATTTATATAAGTACCTCTGTTAAACCATAGAGATTTTAATCATTTTGATGTAGTGTTAGTATTAACGCGAATGTTGGCGAAGGTCATAAAGGAGGATTAATTTTATAATTAAATGTTAGAATTTGGTTGAGTTAGTTAGATTAGAAATCTATTTTTCTAATATATTTAAGTGCGAAGCGTTTTCGCCGGCGTAAGCCCCGATTCCGTGGGAATATCGGGATCAAAAGTAGTCTATGTTACTCTGGGTGAATGTAGCTTTCTAATGGTGAAAGAATTTATGAAATCGGCACAGTAGTTTTTGAGTTTATTCATCACACACACACACACACAAATACAAATCTTTCCTCTTTATAATATGAGCTCCGAACGGTATATAGAATTACCCTTGAACGATACAATTGTACATAGAAATCACCATTCGCCCATCATCGGTTCAAAGAGAATATTTTCCACCGATACCTTTTTTCCCAACAGCTCGGTTCGCCGAAAGAATGATAAACATAATAAATGTTTCGTCGATACCACGATTTGCAGATAAAGCGGTTCGTAGAAAGCTCCACTGACCGAAGAAGGCCTTTTATAATAAGCAGCCATAATTTCAGGCCCGCCTCTGTAGTGATTGAACTACTTATTATGAAACGGACATTACAGTCAAGGGGAAACAACAGATTCTCGTAGTTTCATCTCACCATACAAAGTCATCAGGAGTTCCTTAAAGTAAATGGTTGCAGACCGAAAAGAAGACCAGAGTCGCCCTGAGTAGGTATTGTTTGATATCTATATGTATATAATCTACTAGCTGCGCCCCACGGTTTCACCCGCGTAAGTCCCGATCCCGCTGGCTTTTCCAAAAAAAAATCTTAGTGGATGCCTACACATTACAAATAACACAAATAATTCAAGTCTCTAGGACCAGTGGTTTGCGCTCCGCGTTGATATATAGATCAGTCAGTACCTTGAATTTTATAAATATCCTATCCTATCCTACTTTCTACTTTATTAAAATTATAAACGCGAAAGTTTGTACGCATGTATGTATGTTTGTATGTATGTGACTTTGTTACTCTTTCACGCCAAAACTACAGAACCGATTGCGATGAAACTTGGAATATAGATAGTTGGAGACCTAGAATAACACATAGGCTACTTTTTATCATGATATTCCTGTGGGATCAGGATTTATGTGGGTAAAACCGCAGGGCGCTAGTAGATTATATACATACAGATATCAAACAATACCTACTCAGGGCGACTCTGGTCTTCTTTTCGGTCTGCAACCATTTACTTTAAGGAACTCCTGATGACTTTGTATGGTGAGATCAAACTACGAGAATCTGTTGCTTGCCCTTGACTGTAATGTCCGTTTCATAATAATTAGTTCAATCACTACAGAGGCGGGCCTGAAATTATGGCTGCTTATTATTAAAAGGTCTTCTTCGTTCAGTGGAGCTTTCTACGAACCGCCTTATCTGCAAATCGTGGTATCAACGAAACATTTATTATTTCTATCATTCTTTCGGCGAACCGAGCTGTTGGGAAAAAAGGTATCGGTAGAAAATATTCTCTTTGAATCGATGATGGGCGAATAGTGATTTCTATGTACAATTGTATCGTTCAAGGGTATCTTATAATATTAGTGTAGATAAAGGTAATAGAAATAAATCATCTGTGAAAATGTCCACGGTCTAGCTATCACGGTTCATGAGATTCAATCTGGTGACAGATAGACGAACACATAGATGTACATTGGAGTCTCAGTGAAAGGATCCTGTTTTTACCCTTTAGCTAAGTACGAAACCCTAAAAACACACTTAACTCCAGATCCATGAACACAAAAACTCGTCCATAAAAAACATTATGATTATCACACTCATGTGTGTAATCAAAAACGTGAATGTATAAGAAAGAAGGATACACACAATAAACAAACAAATGCTTATAAGTTCTCTTCGAAAGAGTAATTTATCGAGATCTTTGGAGATATATGGCTGCAATTCTATGCTACCCGTTGCTGGCTACTGATTTATTACCCACTGTGCGTCTATGAAACGTTAGGAATAAAAGTATTATATTAAATGGACCATTGACACGTTGCTGATTGCCGAAGCAGTCTTCATGAAGTCATATTAGATAAAATGAACATTTTATCCCTTACTTATAAACGATGACAAAGTATGTGTAGCGTTTGTCGCTGTCTGTTAACTTTGAAACTTCATGTCACAGTAAAAGACAAACGTTTCATAGTGTAACGCTACGCTATGGGTAGCGACGTGCAATATTTATTTATTTTATATTAATGAACAGCTAATTTACAGCTAATTATTAAAAAAGGTACAATGGACTGGCTTACCGCTAAAAATATCTATTTTAGGCAATCTTTTGAGAAGTCAGTAAGCCGGTACAAACCATTGTGTGAATGGATGATTATTCAATCATTTTGCACTGGGATTGAAAGCCATAGACTTCAAGATGGCGCATGGACTATAAGAAGTATATTTTCGATCTCACCAATACCTACATTACTTTGAGTAATGTAGAATAGGTAGAGGGACTTAAGTTTCTAAAATTATGACACCTACATAGCCATAGTAAGAAATGGTAAACAATTTTGACATTAAAAATAGAAAAACCTTTAAATCTTTTTCGCTCTCACTTAAAATGACATAAGTAGGTATATCTCGCTTTTACTTCAAACTTAAGATAATTTACCCTCACTTTTTGTAGCCATAAAAAAATCAAAGAAAGCGCATCTAAACCAACTTGTTTTGTATGACATATCACTGCCTGTAACAACTAAAACGACAAAATTCTCCTAACGTTCCCAGATGTTATCTATTAAAGATCCACGTCCATTAGGCATTACGTAGTGTAAAACAAAGTCAGTCTGTTTATTCGTAAACTACGAGTAACTTACTTGAGAAATTTCTAGTTGCTTTTTGAAAAAATGCTTTCAAAAACTTTAGTACCCGGCGGGATTCGAACCCGCGACTATTGGTAATCCGAACCAACGCGTTAACCGCTTCGCCACGGGTAGCCCTCCAGCCAGGTCAAATTTAAGAAAGCTCCTCTTCGTGTGTTCTTGCGAGTAAGGCCTCGTAGTGAAAAAAAGCAGTACTTCTTATGTGTGGATTAACACTAAGAAATAATGTTTACAAATTTCTAGTTTTTTTAAATCAGGCTTATCAAATAGACTAGTTGTCACCCTCATAAGTCTGGAAATAGTAAAAAAAATGAAAAACCATTCTTATCGGATTTCTACAATATATAAACAACACACTCTCCAAAATTCAGCTCTCTACTATCAGCGATTAAGGCTGTGCGTTGATACATCAGTCCGTCAGGCAGGACAAAGCATTTTATAGATGTAGAATAAGAAGTAGGTATATATGTAGATAAGAATTATGCTATTTTATGATTATGACGTACATTTAAAAAAAATCTTACTTATATTATAAATGCGAAAGTAACTCTGTCTGTCTGTCTGTCAATTTGATGCTTAAGCCGCTAAACCGATTTTGATGAATTTTAGTATAGAGATAGATGGGTCATTGGAGAAGGACATAGGCTTACTTTTGATCTCGATATTCCCGAGGAATCGGCACTTACGGTTTTGCCGTAAAAGCATTACTTTCAGACAGACAGGCAAACAGAGTTAGTTTCACATTTATAATATTAGTAAGAAGTAAGATAAAAGCACAAACTCTAAACCACAAAATGTTATGAAATGTATGTTCGTTTTTGTTAGAATGTATTGTGAAATTGTTTTTGTTTCTGTTCTTTTCTGTTTTTGTACAAGCACACAGCAGCAAATACAGAAATATCTAATAAACATATTTTCTTTCTTTCAAAAGAGTGCCTGTACAAAAGAATAAAGGTAGGTACTCCATTCTGATGACATTTTTAAATTACCTGTTTTTATTCGGTACCTAGATATATAATTATAGTATATTCGTGGTCAAAACGATAGTATGAGCGTTGACCTTTTAAAGGGCATAGTTCAAATAGCCGCTATTATCTTTTATATTGTTATCCCCGCAATTATTCTTTTTTATATCAAAACCATCTTATGTGATTTACAATAATGTGTCTGAGTTATGTGAAGTTTACTTAAGAGCTAAGCAAACATTGTTAGCCGGTTTTTCGTTGAAATACGTTGGTAAATACGCGGCAATTACGAGGGTCACGTTTCGACTCAGATTTTTGGGGTTTTTTCTAGACTAATAGTCGTTTTTACCAGGCCCAATGTGAATGGGTTTGATAAATGATTCATAATAATCTTTTGGTGTACCGTTTTAACTGTTGATGCGACGGTGTTTTTACCCAATTGAGGCGAGAAAGATTTTGTTTTTTCCCAAACTAGCTGACCGGGCGAACTTTGTTGCGCTATAAAGGCAAAAAAAAGAAAAAAAAACGTATCCTCTATCTTTCTCTTAGTTCTAAGCTACCTCCTCACCAATTTTTAGCGTAATCGGTTCAGCCGTTCTTGAGTTATAAATTATAAATAGTGTAACTAACACGAGTATCTTTTATATAGATACTAATATCTTTTTTATTATATAGGTCCCGTAGGAATATCGGGATTAAAAGCAGCCTATGTTACTCAGGGTGAATGTAGCTTTCTAATGGTGAAATTGTTTTTAGAAATCAGTCTAGTACTTTTTGACTTTTTTTATTCACGCACAAAAAGACAAATCCTTCCTCTTTATAATATTAGTGTAGATCAATGTAGATTGCTGGGCTTATCCCATCTCTTCCCGTGGGTGTCGTAAAAGGCGACTAAGGGATCAGAGAGTGACTAGCAAACCTTAAGTTTCCCCGTGCGCTAGTGGATAAACTGCTTTTGGTCTCTAAGAGGGTGGTGGCGGCCAGCCGTAAAAATATTGTCAAATCTTTAGCCAAGGGCTATACCATACCTTACCTTAGGTCAATGATAAAAGGTACCTAAAAGGTACCTGTTCACTTGTTATTTGAAGGCCCCCATCAGGGTTACAGTCTCAAGCAGCAGAAGTGTGCTAAATAAGACATTTAATAGTCATCATGCAGTTGGGATCCTCTCGTTTGATCACAGAAGGCCTAAATATGTGTGCAGGTAGCCCTTAAACACTTATACAGTCTGTTCATTTCAACATGTAAGCTTAAACACCGACGCAGGCACGCAACATAAAACGTCTCTCCGGTTCACGGATTTAATAATAAATGATGAAACCAAAGGTCTTAAACAACCGTGCACGGCCGGTTTAATATTCCGATGAAACTTTAATAACTTTACTTTGCGACAAGGACATTTGCGAACACGGTTATAAAAGGAACTATATGTATAACGTGGGAGCAATGCAGAGATTCATTTTAAGAACTTCGGGTCACGATTCTCTTCGGGCCGTCTCACGACTTGTGGAGTTTTCTTGGGACCACGGCCGGTGTAACTTATTTCCCGAAACGTTGAGATAAAGGGGGTTCCCAGAAAGAGGTATTAATATTAGAGGGGCTGTTCTAGAGATCTGGGCGACCACATTTTGCTCTATAACTTTTGGAAAATCGAGGTTGTTTTCGAAAATTTCCACTTAATACCTCGTATACCTATTCCTCCTGCCTGGAACTACAGTTCCTAGAAACACCTGTATAACGCGTTCTAGACCGAAGTTCTAAAAATTAATATGGACGGAAATCGTGTTACAAGTTTAAAAAGTGTAATGCAGACAATATTTTGCTCTACCTCCCACTCGTGGGTCTTATGGCGGGTGCAGTACTTCCCATAATTGCTATAGATAAACGGTATCGATATTGAAACATGGTTACCGCTCTAACCTTACTATGATTTATGACCGGTATGCAACGAGATAAAATTATAGTGGTACGTTACCGGTTTTATTTATAAAATGCTAACTGCCCTTAGAATGTCAGCAAGATGAGTGATCTCAATTAAAAGTTATTGCCATTGAGGATAGCGGAAGACTCGCAAGTGACCGTAGTCCCTGACATCGAGGCAAGTGAGGAATCGGTGGAGTGGAGTGAGGAACCTATGGCCGCCTACCACCTTAGGCCATAGGGAGCCCTCCAAACCGCGACAGTCTCCCTAAAAGTGGAGTGATGACCCATAAAGCTGCATTTCTCCGTCTTAAAAAAAGGTATTTGATCATTAAATCATAACTATCAGCTCCTATATAAATAGATGATTTCTATTAGAAAATCTGACGAAAACTACATGAGCGGTTTACCAAGAGCCGACGATTGTCAGTTTTTACTTCGAACGAAAGAACGCTTGCAGACACGTACACAATAGATTCGTGATACAGTTAAATTGACGTCAATTTTCTACAGAATTAATCGGCTAAACCTATTAATTAAGAGAACTCATAAAAACTAACCCATTTCTTATTGTGGGTGGTATAGAAGAGACTTAGGACTTAGAACTGAAATATTTTTCAGTACAAAATAAAAGAAGACGTATACTACGCCGTCATTCGAACCCAAATATATTGAGATAAGGAAGGAGGCCTAGATAAGGTTCAAATTGGGGTAAATAGTGGGTCTAGTAGGAACACTAGCACTCCCATCCACGTTCATCAAGATACTTGCCCTAGTATAGGTAAAGGGACATGTGAAGTTGGTCATATTTCTAACAATCTGCGTATAGAGCGGGTCTAGGTGAACCCCTCGAATTAAATTGATACTTCCAGTCGACGGATAATATACGGGTTAGATGCCGAGGTGGGTATTATATTACGTACCTACCCACGTATAACGAAGGGATTTATGCTTTCGTACCAATATTGGTTTGCGCTTATATGAACCGATTTTAAAACTGATTTTCGGTGGAAAGTAAGATACGGTTTCTGTGTGTTGTTAGGAAACTGGTTTGACACAGATCGTAGAACTAGAATGGTTAAGCCGGAAGTTCTTTAGTGTTGAAGGTATTTTTAGGTATCTAAGAGACTCTACATTTGTCAGCGATGATTTAAGATTAGGAAGACGGCATGCTGCAGTGGAAAACTCGACAAGCCTGCATTAAGGAACTGATAAGTTGCGGTGGAAGTGCGTCACCGTACCGTCGTGCATTTCTTTTCATAACAACAGAATAGGTGATAGTCACAAAGAGATTTCGGTCCCCTCCTCGCATTCGCTCCGCCGCTATTTATCACTGCGCGTAATACTTTACCCAGATCCTCATATTAAACATCAGTGGTGAGAGTCTGAACAAAACCGATTGTACGACGAGGCGAGACTTTCTACCGCTACAACTGTAGGAACACTGTTTCTCTAACTTTCTCTTAGTTTCAACTCATGTCCTTTAACCCTGTGGCTACATACGTGGCGACAACGCGAAGATTCACGTTGTCGCGACACGTGTGGCCTTAGAATTCATCCTATCTCGATGTTTTAGATTCAAGTTCTTCATCGTAGATCGAAGACGAAGTTTTTAACGCGACAATGCAACAAAATAAATAAATGGATATTTCACGACGGTACACACAGCGCAATCTAGCCCTAAACTAAACACTAGGCTTGTACTATGGGTACTAGACAACGGATACACTACATACTAGCTGCGTCCAGCGGTTCCACCCGCGTAAGTCCCGATCCCGTAGGAATATCGGGATCAAAAGTAACCTTTGTTACTCAGGGTGAATGTAGCTATCTAATGGTGAAATAATTTTTGAAATCAGTCCAGAAGTGTTTAAGTTTATTCATTACAAACATACATAGGTACACACAAATACACAGAAATACAAATCCCCGACGCGCCACTGAGGTCATCAAAATTCTTCGCGACACAATGTAGCCACAGAGTAATAATGAACAGGTTGACTACATTACACTTAACATAAAGAGAAATATATTTGAACGAAATCAAACTTTATTGCATAGAACATAAAAAGTAACACCGATACTGAATCACTTATTTATTGCATTCCTCTCGGTGACATTGAAATTTATACGCACTCGCTTTACCCATTTTTCTCGTAACCCCTTCGTGCCCGCCGTGTAGCGAACTGTCGATTCTGATTTATTTTTATTATTTGTTTAGATTATGTTCTAGGGTCTTATATTTACTGATAGTGAGTTTTCTTTTTGACAAGATTATTGGCTGGGATGTTACAGGGTTATTGGGGCTGGATTGGCAATTTTTAGGCTATTTCTAGATTTTGTTTGTGTTTTATTTTTGTCCTAAAACTTTAAGGTCACAAATCACAAAATATCAAGTATCTCGCAATAAAAAGACGTAATAATATTTTTTTTTTGTATAATGCTAGTTTGTAAGTAAGTATTAATAGTTATTAATTTTAAATAAAATTATGTAAAAAAAAAATATGTAAAAATAGGTATTGATAAGGATCAATGCCTATTTTTACATATTTTTGTTATCTAATGGTTTTGGTATGTGTATCAGTGAAATAATACATATTTTACTCTAGACATATAAAATTTGAAGTCCTGATTGCCAATTACAGTGAGTAGGTATAGCTAACTACCGCACATAGATTTTTCACTTACGGCGAGGTTTGAACTCGCGTCTTTGGGTCTGTACCCCAACGTCTATTCCAACTAGATCAAATAAGTCCCTAAATTAAGAAATGTTTTATGTCAGTCTCTTCAAATTTTTCTATATCATTCATACCATTTTTGTTACGCTGCCAAAAAATATCCCTAAGAGATCAACAGCTGCGTATAAAGGTTTTCGTCTAATGTCCTTATGGACAAAATATCATCTTGCTCATATTAAAAGTTAGATTATTTAACAACATTACGTGTAGGGCTAAAAGGCTTTAGGCATAAATGCTTTCGATTTTCAGCAAATGTTAGACTGCCCAAAATAGCCGGTTTCTAGTGCCTCGGTTTGGCCTCGGTTGAGTTTTCTATCGTAATAACCAGTAACTACCTCGTAACTTTTAACTATACCTTAGATTTGAATGTAAATGGGGGTCCATTGTCCCTGTAGCTATATGTCCTTGTGGGCTGAGATACATGTAAAAAACTATGCGATTGGTGCGAAAAACCTTTTTCACGAATAAAGAATATTGCGATAATATTTCTTAGTCTAGATTTTATGATACCAACATCAACAAACAACACCGAACACACACATACTGTTCTACAACAGTCTTGTCACAACAAGACTGTTGTTGAACAGTATCAACAATTCGTTCGGTCAGACATTCAAGAATAATCCAATATATTTAGGATTTTATAAATATCCTTTTGGTGTTGAGAAGACGGAAGAAATTCCAAAAATTTGTACCCTACAGCCTTGAACCTGCAACCTTTACATTCTGTGTATTTACTGCGCTAGCCAATTGCGCCAGCAAATGCAAGAAGCAGCTGTGGCGCAATCGACTAGCGTATTTCTTAAAAAAACTAGTCATCGAAGTGTAGAAAACACTTTAAAAATAAATCAAGAAAAAAACGATTCTAAAATTCGAGTTTGCACCGTATGGATTTGAGAGCAAAGTACATTTGCCATAATCGTTATTTCCGCGTAAATTATTTTTGCATTCTCACATTTCACCACACGTGGTACTTGCATACGGATTTTTTTTACCAAACAAGAGTACCTACTTGTCTTTAGCAAAGTTTTTCTTACATATAATTGAATCTCGTTTCATAAATTAATATTTTTTTATTATTAGTTGAGTTATAAATATCGTTAGTTACATTATTGTTATTACAAGAACGTCTGGACTGATTTGGCTGAAAATTGGCGTGGAAGCTTAGGACATAGGATCCTTTTTTTTCCCGCTAACTCGTAACAAAGTTCGCCGGGTCAGCTATGTTTTATAATTGTTTAATGTTGTTGGATAAACTACACCTACTGTAGTAAACTACGCTCTAACCTAAATAGCTGTTAAATTAGTTGGCTTTTCCTCTTCGTTAAGAATTAAAACTACTCATTACTGCAGCTACAGGCTACACGGTAAATCTCTACGGTTCGTGTGAACGCCTTTAAGCTTACACTGCGGAAAATCGTTTATTCTCCCTAAGTCACCCGGATTTTTTATTTCCTTAGTCATCCACAATGTTGTTTACGACACTAATGATTCGCTTTCGTAAAAATCTTGTACAAAGGAAAAATTCTTTGCTCAAAATACAAAGGGTTGCTTCTCTATTACAAAAATTACACATAAGCTCGAATGTGTCTGAAAATGCTTACGTAAGTAAAGAATAATAATATGAAGGCCATAAATAAAAAGTTAGTACTCACCCTCCAAATAAACTGCAGTAGAAGTTGATTTATCATTCTCGACGAACGGTCGGATCGTTTCGTAAGATATCGTCGACAACAGATTGTCTTTCAAATCTAAAACCACTAAACCGGTTATGTGTTCTAAGACGTCCTCATAAAACGTAGCTATCTTGTTGCCAGACATCGTCAATTTTCTCAGTTGTCCGAGACCACCAAAAGCCCGTTCCGACACGAATTCGATAGCGTTGTTATCCAACATCAGTTCCTTCAGCTCCCACAAATCGGTAAACGCCAAGTTGCCAATCATCGTCAACTTGTTGTTCCTCAAATTCAATCTCGAAAGATTCTCCAGGCCCTCCAACATTTCTCGCGTCACCACTGATATGTAATTATAATCTAACTTCAACTCTATCAAATTGTTCAAATGCTTGAAACAACCCTCGTGTATTAAGCTCAGATTGTTATTTGATAAATGTAAGATATGCAAATTGGGTAAGTTGAAAAAGACTTCTCTCTTCAACTCGGAGATCTGATTATCATCTAAACTTAGGTTGGATAACATCATCATCTGAGAAAACGAGTGTTTATCTAAATTCGCAATCTTATTTGATTTCAAAACTATTTGCCTGATTGTAGAGGAGTTTGTGAAAGCGTAAGGGGTGATCTTTTTTATAGTTCCGAACTGAATGGTTAGATGTTTGAGTTTGTCCAATCTCACGATTGCTTTAGCGGGAACGAACGTTAGTGCATCGTCGGACCTTACGTTAAAAGTCAGGTGCTCTATTTCAGTTTGAGACGAGAAATTGGGCCAGATCGCATCCTCTTCAGTAATCCCGCCGCTGAAGATCCAACAGTCCGCTCTCGTAGCCATTTGAGGTTTGTTACTGTCGCAATAGCAATGCACTTTAGATTTCCTGTCTTCTATATCGCAGACGTTTATAAACATCGGCAGATAGTCGTACCGGACATGTTTCTGCTGAACTGTTTCGTACTTGCTCTCTGTGACGGTGAGCTTCACAGTCATTAGTGAAGCGATAATAATAAGGTACTTTGTGATTTGTTCCATCGTTTCTGTTTTCAGTCTGTAACAAAAAATAAAGACATATTTAGCATTTTCAACCATTTTTCTAATGTTATTGGAAGCCTATGGAAAATTCATTTTAGAGCATTAAGTTAGCATTGAGTTCGGAAAGTTATAAACTATCTGTGACGGGAGATAATAGCGCTCTGGCTCGGGGGCGAAAATGGTATTTTGAAAGTCGTCGTATTTCTCCCGTTTTATTACACTTTTTAAAGATTGTAAAATGCTAGAGCTCTTCCAAATGCTATTTGTAAAGATATCAAATTTGACACTTATGTGATCAGATTTTATGTATGCCAAGAGATGGCTTTAATTTAAGACGCATTAGTATCCCAATGAGTTTTCGAAACTGGCTCAAATAAACTACGAAAACTCATTGGAGTCATACTTAAATTTGTTTTTCAAGAGATGATTTAATTTAAGATGCATTATCACCTCAATTAATTTTCGTAGCTGGCTCAAACAAAGATTGGTTATTTTTTGTTACTGAAACTTTGATATTCCTTCAAAACAACAACAACCATAACATTATTTTTAATATTTTAAGTCATATTTTGTTGCAATACAATTATTATGGAATAACATTTTTTAAACCTAGGTAATTAAAAAGTTGACATAATAAATCATATTTCTAGGAATGTTTCACTATCCGACTGTCGGCTTTTCGGATTTTAAAAACTACAAAGTAACTTTAGATAGAAGTTGGCTGCTGGATTAAAAGTTAAAGCTGGATTTTCCCTGTTAAAACTGTATTTTACATCTGACAAAAATTATCACCAACAAAATGTATAACGAATGAGGTAGGTTGTTAAAAGTGCATCCCAATGTTAAGCATTCGTTTATGAAGGCCACATAAAAAATATAATAGTGGTTGCCTTGCGATTTTAACCCGCGTAAGTCCCGATTCTTTTCTAGGAAGAAAGTTCTTTGTTATCGGATGACTACATCACATAAAGAACTCACTCTCCAAGTTTAAGCTCTTAGGTTTAAGGTAGAAACACATTTACGTGACTTAACGTGTCGTGTACATCAGTAGCCTATCAGTTTCGGTTTCAGGGCGCCTTCAATTTAGACGTTTCGTATCGGACCGCTGCAGTGCCGAAGCGGTGCGTTTGTTGTATGGCGCACGAACGGTTATTTGTTTTCATACATAGTGCACGGAGCGGCAACAGTGCGGCGCGGGCGTCTGTACCGAGAACGCTCGACGACAGGACGGCAACGTCACAAGCACCATGTGTTCATTTTGCACCATGAGTAACTGCTGTCCAATGAATTAAAACATTACTGGCGTACAAACGCACGGTAGTCAGATACGCTTTCAATTTAGGCGTTTGGTATCGGACTGCTATCGTACATGACCGTACTGCAGTGGCACAGTAAACGTGCGACTGCGGTCCGACATGAAACGTCTTAATTGAAGTCGCCCTTAGAGACACATTTGTATGTCGTGTCGTTTCGTGATGTAGACACCTACAAATGTGTCTCTTAGCGTACAAAATATATGACACCGATAGGCTACTGACGCATCACACACGTCACGTCAGGTAAATATGTCTCCACCTTTAGTTAGGATGTGCGTTGATCCATCAGTCAACTAAACAAAAACTTATATAGGTATAGATTACTTATTTTTTATTCCTTATTATCTACCAAAAAACAACGTCTACGTCTGCACAGAGGCTTCTTATTCTAACAACATAGCTAAGCTGAGAAGGTCAAGCGGTCCCGCGAGACATCGCTTGTAAAGGATGAACAAATAATGCATCAGAATTGTCCCAGATGTTCCGGATGTTAATAGAATGCGGCATTACCATAATATGGGTCGCCTTTTGTTTCCCTCCAACTATTGTGAATGTAAACTTGTTTGTCATGGAGGCCTACTTAAGCCCGTCATAGTAGGAGTGCTGGTACGTTTTTTTTATTTCAGACTAAGTTCTGACGTTTTGGTTACTTTTAATTGACATTTTTTCTTTAGAAAGATGTGCCAAACCGTAGTCTAAAATTAAAAAACTAAGTATTTAGTAACGGTACGTCTGTAGGGCTAGAAATTCTTATAGCAATGGTTCACTAGCTCTTGGTTTATCATAGAAGATCAGATATAATGTATGCATGAACGGCCTGAAGGACCTAAAGCAATTCAATCAGATTTACCTGATCGGATGGACTGATCAGATGTGCGTGTTCAGTTATTTGATAAGTTTAAATACCTACTGAATACGTAGCATTTTTTAGTTCGGTAATTTTCTAGTTACATTAGCAAATTAGTACTACGACTCCAACTGCTCCAGTGCCCATTTTACCCTAATACCTACACACTGGAGTTTCTAATCAAAGCCTATTCTGTAGCAATTGCAGTAGCTACTGCCAAAACACTGAGCAGAGACAAATTAATTTTAATGTATGTAGGTAAGCGTATAGTAATGATTGAATTTACCCATTGAAATATGATTCTGGTGAGCTAAATGAACGATATTTTGTAAAACACATGATGAAGCAAAAGGAAATTTGTAGTTTAATTGAGAACTCACGTTACTCGTTATTCGCCATATTTTATTTCTATGTAACTAGGAACCAGGTATTTTGCAGGACTACCAATATTAAAACATATTATACTAGCAGATTCCCGCGGTTTCACCCGCGTAAGTCCCGATTCCGTAGGAATAGCGGGATCAAAAGCCTATGTTACTCAGGGTGAATGTAGCTTTCTAATGGTGAAAGAATTTTTTAAATCGGTCCAGTAGTTTCGGAGATTACCCCCAATATACATACATACATACATGTTACCAACGTAGGTAACGTTGGTAACAACTTTATAATATTAGTATAGATTGAGTTATATCAACACTAAAAAAGTGAAAGATATGACTGGTAGAACAGTCGTTCTCCCTCAAAATCGCCCTGACGGTCTTTAGGCGATTTCCTGATAAAAGACACGGTGTTCTTCGCGTGTCAGTGGTATATATAAAAACTTACAAAGTCCCTTTCACCCGTGTGAGTCTTGATCCCGCGGGATTTTTTAAAATCCCTTTCTTAGTGGATCCATAGGTCCACATCATGAAACATAATACATACCACAATAAACACACTCCCCAATTTTCACGTCTCGTCATGTCATGCCTATCAGTTTGGCCTTTGCGTTGATATATAAGTAAGTCCAAGACTTTGAATTTTATAAATATAGAAAAAACATTCTAAAAACATAAACAAATTATATACAAAACGAAACCCAAACAAAAAGGGTATCCTTATTTTAATAAAGTGGTACAGCTTTATACCTATCTAGATACTATAGGTAGTATAACGAAAGCAAGTAACCCAATAACCGAGAGTTATCTGCGATCTTCCGAAACCCTTCTCTGCGTCATCAAAATTATTCATTACAAAAGCCTCTTTGTGTCGGCTCGTTCCGGGAAACACCGCAGAGGACACCGCCTTCCCGAACGACATTTATAGAGATGGTTCAAATGGCTCACTTTATAATTTAGTTAGAGGGTGAAAACTAAATTTTTGATAAAAAAACATAGATCGGTTAGAAATTGTATAGCGTCATTGTTACAATGTATAATCTATATCTATAAAATGCTTTGTACTGACTGACTGACTGACAACGCAAAGCCTAAACCATTGATAGTAGAGAGCTGAAATTTAGAGAATGTGTTCTGTATGTGATGTAGGCATCTGATAAGAAAGGGTTTTTGAAAATTCCCACGGGATATATGGACATAAGCGGGTAAAGCAGAGGGATACATCTAGTTATAGTATAATATCCTACCATATCAAAAAAATAGCAATAATCGAATAAAGCCGCCACCCAGCATTTCCGGTGCAACGTTTTCCCAAATGCTGGCTGCGTTGCCATACTGAATAGCAATTGGCTACCTCTGCACCAGGACAGCCCCGGAATGGACACAGAATCTCCTATCCTGAAGGTGACGGCTGAACTCTCTACCAAATGCCAGCATTCTACCCTCCAAACTACCGACATTTCAACAGCAAACATAAAAATAAAACGGACAATAATATAAATATTCAATCCAAAATTGATTCGTAAATAAATAAAGCCCTTGAAAGTTGGTGTTGAGTTTTTTTTACGAATAAATAAAAGTTTTTCAGGTACTTATAATAATTGAATATTTCCTAAGAGAAGATTTGTCAATAGAATTCTTCGATAAGTTACCGATTCCGGGCACGTGACTAATAAAAAGCAGAGAGTTTGCGAAATAGAATTATTTTATACCGATACTTTCTACAAAGATATTTCTGACTGTTTGTACTGAGTTTTTATTTTGTTTGAATTGCTGTGTTCAGCGGTTATTTTAGTTAAAAATAGTTATTTGATTAGTTAAGCTTATTAAATGGTATAGTATAATAAACATGGTAAGTAAATGAAATTGGGAATTCGCAATGAAACAAACGTGTTTCAAAACGGATATTTCAAGTTTTTGATTGAAAGTATTTTAGGTTTATTGGGTGTCCATAGTCACAGGCCCACAGGTCTATGGTCATCAATGGTGCCAACACCCAAAGAACATAAAATATTTTCGTTTGTGTCCCTTTCAAAACCCAAAACATTACATTCAAAATTAAAAAAAATTAAGCCAATACAATATAGTATGTCCGTCTATCTGTCACCAGGCTGTATCTCATAAAAACAGAATAATATAAATATTTGAGTAGTTGATTTTTTAACAAACAATACAACAAACGTGTTTTTTTCGTGATAATGGTACCTACGACAACTTTCGTGCACGAGGAAAACCGGCCAAGTGCGAGTTCCGACTCGCACTTTTCCGGTATTTTACTTCTGCCGACTTCCGACTTTATCCGTCTTATTCAAAAACTTTAAATAAGACTTCAATAGGTACATTTTAAGTCTTATAAAAGACAGATGCGCGACAAAAAGATAACCTAAGTACCTACCTACTTAGGTATTAACTATAGCTATTGAAGATTTTAATAAATGTTCTTGACTATCACAGTATTTCACCTTATTCCTTTATAAATGTAGCTTAAACACTTTAGGGTATATTTACACCGATACAGTAACTGGATCCAATTTTAAGCGCTTAACAGGAGACTCGACGGTACAGAAGTTAATTTTGGCACTCGTCCTACTTATGATTCCGTGCCAGTGCCAAAGCCAGCACTGGAATTGCACGAAAACATTATAAAACAGCTTTTTTATAGCAGCTTCGCCATGTATGAAACAATAGCTGGGTCCCGCAGTTTCACCCGCGTAAGTCCTGTCAAAACTAGCCTATGTTACTCAGGGTAGCTATCTAATGGTGAAAGAATTTTTGAAATCGGCAAAGTAGTTTTTGAGTTTATTCATTACGAACATACAAACACACACACACACACAAATACAAATCCTTTCTCTTTATAATATTGTAGTGTAGAAGTGTAGACTAGCTGCGTAAGTCCTACAGGAATATAGGGATATAATAAATAAATAAATAATGCACGACGTTGCACACAGGACAATCTAGCCCCAAACTTAGCACTAGGCTTGTACTATTGGTACTAGACAACGGGTATACTACATATTATACTCTATTTTGTAAATACATACATACATAGAAAACACCTAGACCAAAAACAAATATTTATTTTTTAAGCATAAATATTTGCATCCGGCGGGAATCGAATCTGCAACCTCCTGCATTTTGCAATCGGGATTTACCCCGACGCACAACAGAGGTCGTCAAAATGTAACTTATATATCTTAATATCCAACTATCTGCATACTTAGTTTAATCGCAATCGCTACAGTAGTTTTTACGTTAAGTAAAAATCTAATTTGACCTAACTACTGCTATCAGAGACAACAACCGGAACCAACTGCTCAACGTGCCTTCCGAAGCACGGAGGAGCTTGAGAAAGTTATTTTTTGGCACACAAATTATCGGTCACCCATCTAAGTAATGACCGCGCCTAGCGTTGGAGTAGGTAAAACCTTTATACGGACAGCGCTGCTAGCTTGCCTGTACGACTGGCGTCAGGAACTGTATCAGTTAAAGTTTACCTTTAAAGATTTTACATCAAATACGGTAACCACACCAGATATAAGGTATTATATTTTCATAAACACTTGGAACAGTCGTCGTTTACTGATTTTATTCAAGCACAGTACTCCGTTTTAATGAAAAATAAAAAGAAAAGTTTTACTATAAAACCGTACCGCACCACGTTAACATTTATTAGTCGAAATTCTTTAGTTTAAGTTTTAAGAATTAGCAATTAAAGCAAGCATTTTAAAGTAAATGTTTTAGAAAGCAATGGTAGCTTTCTGTTCGAACGTAACTATGCAATTTGAGCTCTATTTTTAGTACAGTCTGTGGTACAGTCAACAATTGACCGGGTCTTGGTAAATTTATTTACAAGGAAAAATAGCATTCAAAAATTCTCACTTGCGGCGAGGCTTGAACTCGCGTCTTTGGGTCAGTACCCCAACGTCTATACCAACTAGACTACGCAAGTTCACGTCTCGTGCCGTGAAAACTTCCAACGCTATATTGTCCTTTGACTGTTTACGATTAAGGCTCGTTAAAGCGCCATCTATCTATCGGGTATTGGTGTTTACCCCAGTTATGGGTCATATAAGACAAGTAGTTGTAGATGCGCCTTCTTTTATTTTTAATGGCTACAAAAGGTGAGGGTGAGACCTTATATAACCATAGAAGCGCCTTGTTCTAACAGAACGGTGACCAAATTAGACATCTAACTTCGACAGCTGTCTGTCTAAAATTACATCTAATCAGTACATCTCGGTTTTGCTTCTAACTTAAGGTAATATACCTTTAATTTTTGTAGCCAAGAAAAATCAAAGAAGACGTGTCTAAAAACTATACTCGATTTTTCGGTTTTACTCGCGTGGTGTTTATTACCTTTAGCATTGTTTCAATACTTAAAGTTTCGAGACCTTTCCAGGTCTCTTCTTCAGGATTGGCTGAAAGGTGATTTGTCATTTTTGACACCACAAGATTAGAATACTAGTATACTACTAATACCAAAAATACTAGAGTACAATTTTATTTCAATCCAACCTGGCGAAAACAGAAGAAAATTCTACTCGAATTCTGAGAACATATTTTGTTTGGGTTTACACAATAAACATTGTACGTTTTATTTCAATTTGTGATGCAGACATTTTAACTGATGTTCCATCTAGGCGCCTATTTTAATCGTCGACAACATCGTGTCATGTTATAAAAAATATATTTCATTCGTGTCCAGCGTTGTCCGTACAAAGTCCATGATGTGAAAGCTAGCTTTTAGAGCGGGACTTTTGAAGTCCTGACACTTGAAATACTCTGAAATATTGTGAAAAAAACATCCTAAAAAAAAGGGAGTGTGCATAACATGCGTCCCATAATATATTACAAAGACGTATGCAGCACGACGGGCGTAACCCCGCCTGTAACGCAGAAGGTTGTGGGTTTCATTCCCGCCGGGACATGTAATTATACTGACCATAAATGTTTTATTTCTGTACCCCTACCATGAGTTGATACGTAAATACGTACGTACACTGTAATGTTAATAGTTTGGGTATGTCCGTAACGCAACCGGAGGCCGTGTCGCGACCGGTGCGGCAAGAAACAAACAGAGCGGACGCGCTGCGTATAAGGTCAAACTGTAGAAGTTACAATTTACGTATTTACGTAACAACTCATGGTAGGAGTACTGATCTCTTTACGATAATATACGAGTATGCATTTACAAAAAAGTAATATAAGTATTTATCTGTAACACAAGCTTAGTAGCCTAGGGGCTGTGTGATGTTCACAGTTTTTTTGTACCATTAACTAACCAACCAAAAATAAGGGAAGTAGCTATACTAGGTACCTAATTTGTGTATGCATGTTATTTTGTTATAAATTTCCATATAACACATTATTATCTCAAAACGTATAAAACATTTTAATTGTGTCACAATATGACACACAGTTATAAAATATTATACCCCTTTATGAAATTAATTCAAGGCATGTGTCCCGTCCCTGTGACCCACAGGAATATTCAAATTATAATAAAGTGTCTCTAACAATGTGCTTACAATGGGAGAATTTATAAATGGCAACAACCATTTTAAAACCATTAATTTAATTTGAGTCCTTTAATTAGCATTTTGAACTGTTTTAATTACCTACAACTTGTAATGTCAACCGTGAAATTTAAATTATTTGAAGTTGACTTTCATATCAATATTCATGGCACATTGTAATAGTCTTTACTATGGTTTCTACAAACAAACAATCGGTCTTTACTAAAATCTAGGTACTCTATATTAGTGAAATATAAGGACTATTGGTTGCGATGAAATTTAAAGATACTTTAAAATATTTTTGTATCTTTAGCACGTCGTATATAAATAATATTTTATTTATTTAAAAATTTTTAAGCAAGTTTTTTTTTGTTGTAAGCGGAAATTCTTATTAAAAGTACCTACCAGAATCAGATTCCAAGGATTTCAACTAAATAAAAAAGAGAGACATTTTAAAAGGCTAAATTAAAATAGTCAAGTGACTGATGTAGGTCGACGCAATCTGTGTCACCGAGTCTGATATAAAATATTTATTGCGATAAAACAAATAGCCAAAACACGACTACACTTTAAGCTTTAAATGAATTAGGTTTTTTATTATTTTCCGCAACAGTAGCCTCGTTTAAATGAGTTTGTTGGAAGTATTTTTTATTCTGAAACAAAAAACGTATTGCTAGATCTATATAGACCTAGTTACAATTAAGAACGGGCTTGGGAACGGTTCGAAAAAAACAGTTTATTGAGGTTTATAACCAAGTCTTTCGTAAATGGTCACTCGGAACCCGATCGCAATTAACCAGGTTAATTTCATTACAGAATACATGAGTGGAAGTGGGTAGCATCGTCACTTTGCTCACCAGCCCGACTGACAGACAGACATTTTTATTGTAAAAGCCCGACTGATAGACAGACATTTTTATTGTAAAAGCCCGACTGATAGACAGACATTTTTATTGTAAAAGCCCGACTGATAGACAGACATTTTTACTATAAAAAAAGAGAACGGCTGAACCGCTTTAGCTGAAAATTGGTGGAGAAGTAACTTAAAACCAGGAAAAGGACATAGGATACACTTTTTTAGATTGTTTTGGGGGTAGTAGTAGGGTAGGGTAGTATAAGGTAGGGTAGTAGTAGGGTAGGGTAGTATTAGGTAGGGTACCTAGTAGTAGGGTGGGTTGGTTCTAGGTTTTTTATTTAACGGGCAGGCCAACGTCAGTCGAGTAAGCTAGTTATAAATAAAATAAACTGTGTTTCAAATATTCGACAATGTTAATATTAACAAAAACACGAACCTACAAATGATCAAAACCAATAGCGCAGAACTTTCAAACAACTCAACTTTCCTCAACACATCAACACAACAACTTGGACCATTTCAATAACATTATATATTAATTCCATAACATTTCAGTTAACATAACAAGCTTTCAAACTGTAATTGGCTTCGTATTCAAACGAACCCGAGCTTCGAAGTTACGACGACCAATAATGGGCGAAATACTCGTCAATAATGACCTATTAAATACCAAGCTTTAGAAGAAATTACTAGGTTACTTGTAGATTTAAACGATCTGAAGGTGCATTTAGACCAAACGAAAGAATGCTCATTCTAGCCGCACTACGTCATATTCTTTTAATGTAAACGGACGTAGATCATTCTTTCGTTGTTCTGTCTATGTCTATTTTACTAAACATTCACGATAGAATGCTCGTGTTCTAGCTCTAGCTCTGTGTTCGTTTGGTCTAAATGCACCTTAAGAAGTCTCTTGCACTCCGCATCCGTTGCACTTATGGGGAGGGATCGGATACTGGTTAAATTTTCAAACCATTAACTTGTACTTGGTGGAAAACCTTTTCGAATAATGGGAGAAATGTTCAGCAGTTGACGGATAACGGCTTAAGAGGAATAACAACGCCAACGACCTTGAAACTGAAAATCCCTGTCGGGCTCATCGAAAATTGTTGATTATTTCATGACGGAATGTCGTATAATTTTTTTTTGTGTACAGATTGTAGGTGACATTGTTTCCTACATTTTGGTAGTTAAAAACAAGAACCTCCTATTGGTGCAAAGCCTATCCAAATTTTAGACAAAAAATGTCTGATTTGGCTAAAATGTCGATAGGCTTCAATATGTTTCGACATATTTGAAACTGCACTAAAATATCGGAAACAATGTCGCTACAATCTGTACACAAAAAAAAGTTCTACGACATTCCGTCATGAAATAATCAACAATTTTCGATGCGCCCGACATGGATTTTCAGTTTTTCAGTATAGGGCCCTTAACGGCTGAGATGATGATGATGCCCATTTGGTGAGATAGTGGTCAAACGCTCATCTACCATGTTTAATAAAACATCTTTTACTCAAATTAAGAACCCAGAACTCTTATTCCGAAGCGAAAAAACCAAGATTTGTTTACAAAGCATCTTCGCACTTTCTTACACGATTTTATAAGATTGTTTTTGTGTTTTGTTTCGCCGACTATTGAAATACAATCTCCGATTGTTATGTAAATGGTTGAGTTCGGAAAGTAGAAATAACTTTCGCGAATTGGAACCAAATGTCGACGTTTTAGGTTTGTTTTGTAGTTTGTTATTCGTAAACTATTCGGGAACTACGGTTAGATTTTTAATCGACTTCGAAAAGGAGGAAGTTTTTATTGTTTGGTTCTTTTTTTAGGGTTCCGTTTAAAAAAGGTAAAAATCTTTTTATTTCGTATAGTGGTGTGGCTCACCTATATCCTTTATTAATAAACGTAGAGTAAGGTTGGAGTAGTGAGAACATGCTTTGCCTTTTTTCGTGACATGAACTTTCAAAGTTGGCTGACAGAATCAAAAAGTAAAAAAATATTCCGATCTTACTCCACGTTTATTAATAAGGCTACTGTGTTTGAATTTTCAGGTCGCCATTAGGCCTCTAACTTTGCCCAACGACTGTTATCAGAGATAATAATCATGATAGCTTAACAGTTAAAATTTTCACAAATGTTTCACAGAACTAGACCAAGGCTATATTTGATTTTGGTAAACATCTCTTTGAACATGAACATGCATGTAGGAGATTTGGCAGATTTATCTCTATAATTATCATTAATTCATCAACAGTTCAGATGTAACCAAGTGATACAGATATGGTTAATACTATAGTCTTAATGATATGAGTTTGCATTATTCTAAACTAGCTGCGCCCCGCGGTTTTACTCGCGTAAGTCCTGATCCCTCGGAAATATCGACGACCTCTGTGGCGCGTCGTGCGAGAGCGCGATTGCAATGCAGGAGGTTGCGGGTTCGATTCCCGCCGGGTGCAAGTATTTATGCTTAAAAATAAATATTTGTGTCTGGTCTGGGTGTCCTATTATGTATAATATGTATGTATTTACAAAAGAAAAATAAATATAAATATTATATCCGTTGTCTAGTCACCGTAACACAAGCTTAGTCGCTTACCACGGGGCTAGATGGCGCTGTGTGTTGTTCACAGAATTTATTTATTTATTTATATCGGGATAAAAAGTAGCATATGTGTTATTCTAGGTTTTCACCTATCTACATACCGAGTTTAATGGTTCAGCAGTTTTTACGTGATTGAGTTACAAACACACACACATTACATACATACATACATATACTTACAATCTTTCAGCTTTATAATATTAGTAGGAAGTAGGATATACCTAATGTAAAAAAATAAATCTACAAATAACACATAGCGCCATCTAGCCCCATTGTAAGCTTCTGTTACAGTGACTTGACAAAGGATTTATAATATCTACATACATAATATAAATACATACAATTGCTCAAGGCAGGAATCGACGCCGCAGCCTTCTGCATTGCAGTCGGGCGTCTGCCCGACGCTCCACAGAAGTCGACATTATTTCGTTACTGACTAACTTACTAATTTAGAAGTTCATTCGAATCACATTTGGACAGTGGTTAACCTCGTAAAGGTGGTTTTATTGCTCTCGGATTCCCGCCTAATTTATATCAGCTTATATTACATAAAGGTGAGTATACACCAGATAATTTACCTTGTTTCTAAAAGCACACCGATTAATATCAAAGAATCTACATTAAACTTACCATCAAATCAGTCTTGATTATACGCTGTATTGTTTTGCATTCATTCATGGGGCATAATATAATTAAATGTTAAGAGGACAGTCTCACATATTTGCTTTAATGTCTTTATCCAGGGAGGAAACCGTCGACTACGTTTGTATGGAGAAAGAGATTGGAGACTGTCCTCTTAAAACGTTGCTTAGCTATGGGGTAGTTCAGTAAAAAAAAATACGGCAGCTTATCTAAACACATTTTTTTACGCATCAGCGCAATAATTTCATGTACCTACCCTCAATGTTTCTACCTATACCTGTCACGATTTCACAATCCGAACATGCGCGAAACGTTGTTACGTTACAATTAAATGCCCCAGTGTATACTCGCCCTGACAGATCCAGTTGACAAGGGTTGGACTCAGATCGCAACACTGACACCCCCTGACGGGGCGCGACATACTGAGGTTTAAAATATGTCTAAATATCGACCTATCTTGAAATATGTGAGGGAGGTACGGTAGGTAGGTACGTGTGTTACAATTTGACAGGCTGAAAGGTACGTATTTATTTACCTTTTATCTCGAGCGTTGTATCGTATTATTATCTCGGGTATTTTATGTCTTGGTGAAATAATTAAGAGTAGAAATCGTATGGGCTCTTTGTCTTGTCGTATCAATTTCTAATAAGCGATACTTAGTAGAAATTTTAATGCTGTATCCAGTCCTGTATGAAGCGTACCTACACTATACCTATATTATTATTCACTATATATTTACAATAAAATAATTGTTTCTGGTCTGAAAAGACTGTACTTTTCGGTAGCGTCATTGTGATGCTAAAAAAGATCTGAATTAAGGACCTGAATTTTGAACTGAAACCGTATCGTATAATAAATGATTCCTAATCCTACAGATTTTAATTTCAACAGAATTCCTTTTTCCCCATTTCCATTTTCACAGAATTTCGATTTATTATTATCGCATTTTTTCTGGTTTTCACGTCTACAGGTTTCCATATCTGCGGATAGATCTACGATTTTTATTTTCAGATTTTGTAATCAACAATTTTATTTTTTCTAATTCTACAGGTTCTCATCTATACGGTGTGGTGTGGTGTGGATGAATTCTGCGGTATCGGGACTTACGAAGGGTGAAACCTCGGGACTCTGCTATGCTCAATATTGTTATAACTTACCTTATGAACAAACAAGGAAATGAAACGAATATTAATGAAAAGATATGAGTAAACATGTTTTATTGTTTTTCCACGAAATCCTTAATAAAAGTTTATCCTATTACAAGTTGTCAATAACTTGTCTCCCTACAGGATATTAAAGCAAAGTTTCTCTTTCAATTGAGTAATTGAATTTCGAGTTGGCATTTTAGTTAAATTAAGTTACCAAACATGATTTTTAGAACACACTATTAGGTCATTGAAATATCCCCGGTATAATCCGTGTATCCCCGGTATAGAATAGGGGTACACCATCTCTTCCCGTGGGTGTCGTAAAAGGCGACTAAGGCATCTGAGAGAGACTAGCAAACCTAAAGTTCTCCCCAAGCGTTGGCGGGTAAACTGCTTGGCCCCTAGGAAGGTTGGTGTCAGGCAAGCGGCTGACTGTAAAAATATTGCAGTATGTATAGTCAATGATGACTTACCTACTGTGTCGACCCCAAATTATTTGGGTTTTTAGCGGACCCCGGGCTCCCATCAAGGATGCAACCGGGAACTTCGATCAAATGAGAAGAAGATTAAGTCATTGAAAAGGTGTAGGTACTTTCTGGCCCCATTTAGCGGCATTAGTATAATAGTTTAAAAGTTAAAGAAAAGCATTTTCTTTTAACAAAAAATATAGATCAAGTATTCAAAAGAAAAATACAAAACAACCCGATGAAAATGAAACAAAAAATACCGAGTTCGTTTCTAGATAACATCTGAGGAGCATTTTATAAAGGGACCTGCGTCAGCGAAATAGCAGTTGCTGTTTGACTAGACTCTACCTAATCAAATCTTTACTATTATAGTGTAAAACTTTTAGTTCATCTTTACTAGGATTTTCTTAAAACTCAAGAGTCAACCATAAAGCTTTTAAATTCTAAAAAGCTGAAATATCGTTATAAGACTGGTTTTTACGGATTTTTTGCCTTTATTTTACAGTTGTTTTATCTCACGAGTACTGCTCAGTATTATCGTAAGTCTCACGTAGTTGTTTTCACTACAAATACAACATGGTGAATATTTCACTTGTCAATAATATTTATAAGTTCAAACTGTTTTATTATAAGTGAAAATCGCAACAATTCAAAGGAATCATTAGCTATAATATCATTTATGTTGAAACCACCCCTTACTGCTGAAGGAGCTGTCAATTCGACAATGAATGGCTTCTTTGATTCATCACCATCCCTTGGACACACATTCATTAATTGTACTTATCGAAACTACGAGTAGCGGGGCAGCTTGACGTCTTACTTTTTCTTCTAAGTGAAGAATTTATCGATCTTATTTTAGACTAGCTGCTTCCCGCGGTTTCACCCGAGCAAGTCCCGATCCCGCGGGATTTTCAAAAAAACCCTTTCTCAGTGCATATCTATCTACACACCACAAAGAAAACATTTTGCAAATTTTATGTCTCTAGGACCAGCGTGCTATACGTTGATATATACCTATAGTTGAATCAATCAGTCAGTCAATTTTATGTATGTATAATCTAAGCAGAAAGAGGGATGTTCCACATGTCTAGGCAAACTATTTTTGTTCTATGCAACGTTTGGTTGTTATTATTATTAGACACGGGTCTAGATCGCGTAATAGATAATCTTTGTTTTAATTACCTCCACGTTTCAGGCTTCTTCTCGGGTATACCGGCCGTGGTGGCCGGCATAACCCGTTTGCCGAAACATCAATGTAATTAAAGGAATGATTATAAGGCGATCTAGACCCGTGTCTAATAATAATGATGGACGGAAATCGTGGAAGTTTAAGGGCCCTATTCTGAAAAACTGAAAATCCATGTCGGGCGCATCGAAAATTGTTGATTATTTCATGACGGAATGTCGTAGAACTTTTTTTTGTGTACAGATTGTAGGCGACATTGTTTCCAATATTTTAGTGCAGTTTCCATACAAATATGTCGAAACGTATTGAAGCCTATCGACATTTTAGCCAACTCAGACATTTTTTGTCTAAAATTTGGAAAGGTTTTGCACCAATAGGAGGTTCTTATCTAAAAACTACACCAAAATGTAGGAAACAATGTCACCTACAATCTTTGCACAAAAAAAAGTTCTACGATATTCCGTCATGAAATAATCAACAATTTTCGATGAGCCCGACAGGGATTTTCAGTTTCAAGGTCGTTGACGTATATACTCCTCTTAAAAAGAACGTTTAGATATTCGAATTCTGATATTTCGCAGTTTCTAGACCTCTATCTTGACGACTGCTATCAGAGATAACAACCGAGACCAACTGCTTGACGTACCATCAAAAGCACAGAATATCTCGAGAAACCTCAGGTACAGTTTAAACTCAGGTAATGGTTTAGTAATTAGATGGTTTAATACCGTGTTTACGCTCGTATCTCGTGAATTCTCCAAAGGGTTTACCTACTATTATGTAAACAGTATTCCTCGAGGACGCATTAGTAAATCAGTACTTTAACGTAATCTACCTATACCTAGTATAGTTACCCACCAAGCCGACTTGCATCGGAATACGGCTTAGATTAACAGCTAATCGATTAATTAAGGTAAGGTAAGATACTTTTTTCTGTAGTAAACGTATTTGCATGATAGGTTCTAATAGTGGTAGCCACATTGCTCCTAGCAATGATGGGTTATTGCTAGGAGCAATGTCTTCTAAGCAACCTAATCTAATCCAACAGTATGGTAGAAGAAGTTACCTCTTCTCTCAATCGACTAGAAAAAGAGACTGAACATTTTTCTTGATCGACAAACCCTTTCTCGTGCTCGTATGCTACTACTGCGGATTCGTAACTATATTTAGTTTTTTTATCGTTGACTACGATTTGACAAATCGCATTTCCTCTGAAAAACTGTCATAAGATGCTGAAAGTGAGATATCATCATTAAGGTCATCGATAGAGAGAAAAAAACGTAATAACACGGTACCTACTAGGCATGGGATAAATAGCTGATCACACTATAAATAACAGTGTTATTTAAAAATCACCAATCACAGATGCTATAAATAATCGTAATAACTGTAAGTGTTATTTTTTAAAGAGCTATTTTTAGTAACATTTCCCAAAATAATCACAATCACATAACAGAATAACAGAGAGCGCCATTATTTTGTTTCGCGGCCAAATTAAATTGGTCCTTATTTTCAGCGTCTCTAAGTCGAGTTTTGTTTCGTACTGTAATATTAATTAATATTTCATTTCAAGATCAAATACATTGACAGTCCCAAGCCTGTTATAGTATTCGAGGGAAAGTTCATTGAAATCATCGAATAATCACAATGTGAAAAATAATTACCAATAGCACAAATAACAGACCGTGATTGAATATTATAATTGTTAAAAATAATTGACAGCTATTTTTAATCTCAGTGTTATTTTTTGTTATAGATAATTTTTAAGTGAAAAATAACACAATAGCACAATAGCAGTCGCACTAACACTGTGATTCAAAAATAGCTTGGTAACAATCACAGCTATTTAAAAATAGCAATAATTTCCATGCCTAGTACCTACTCAAATTCGTGTTTCTATTTTTTATTATGTTACGACAGTTTTTCAGAGAAAATTTAACATCGTCAAAGAAAAAATGTCAATAACTAAGAACTAAAACGTCAGATCGTAGTCTGGAATTAAAAATAAACGTACCTAGTATAAAATTATGTGTGCGAAATTTGAAAACTCTTTATTTCATCCTAGGAACAATTCAATAAGTTACGCACTCGATCAAAGAATGAACACTTGCTTACGCCTTACAGCCTTCATCAAATTACCATCCGTTACATATTCAACAAACAAACAAACTTTCTCGAATTTTATACGAGTACATGCAAAAAAAAACCGAACAGCTGCCGTTAAATTGTGATATAATTCAGTTAAATTTATACTTGAATTCGGAGTCGTTCAGGGCGACCTAATTTTGTAATGGCGTACCGAAGTAAACTGCTTGATTTACTGCTAAACTTCGATCGCAACGTTTTGTTTATCGAACGTAACGAACTTGTTACGAAGCCAATGGATTCCACTTGTGACGGCCTGACTGGCTTAATTCCGGTTTTAACGAGTGACCGGGTTTTTATAGAGTAGGGGACAAATCACAGATGGGGTATTGTATGGTCAGATTGAAGATTGAATTTTAATGATGTTTATTTTAAACTTTTTTATCGGTTTACCGGCCTCCCACTGCGAGCGGAGCGGAGTTAAAAATGTGTCAATTTAACATCCAACGATTGCTTTCATGTGCGAAAGAGTTGTATGACTATGAAATCAACCGTTGTATGTTAAACTGACACATTAATGGCTCTGCTCGGTTTTCTGTGGAAGGCGACCAGCGCTGTCACCCAATCAAGAAATTCCGTAACGAAAATAATACCTAACACCCCCACCCACCCCGCCTACCATGTTGCCATTGTTACCATGTACGCTTGCCCGCTTGCACATACCCGAGGCAAGTGGGTTTCGGGGGTGGGAACTAAGGGTCCTCCCCTTTGGATCAGGGTACCGCGGGGTTGGGCTAGCCCGGCTGCCAGAACGGCCACATCTATCGGTGGCTTAGTAAGGAGATGTCGCCCAACTTGGGTTTGGCCTCGCGGGGGTTTGTGGTTTTCAGCCGCAGAGGACGGCACGTTTGTCAACTCTGGTATGCTTGTCACCGGGGGTCGTCCTCATACGCGGCGAGCGCTTTGCACGTCGTTTCGACGAGTGCGCGAAGCTCAGGAGTAGCCTTAATGGTGCCTCTCGGGGTGCCGCATCTCCGGCTGCGCTGTGCCAGAAAGCGTAGGTCTCTACGCTAGGGAAGACCGGTAATTACCAGGATTTATAGGCTCTAGGTAGGCATGTGGATTCATGCCGGGAAGTGAGCGTGTCTTTAACAGCTCCGGTACCACACATGGAGATGTGGTAGGTGGCCTCTCCACCGGCCCCAGCGAGGTTGTCGTTAGCTCCTCTTCCGAGGAACGAGTGGTGAGCGGCTTCATTGCTCCGGTACCAGTCTGGACAATCTGGTAGTGCCGTTTTGGGTACGGGGTAGCTCTCCCTTAAGAGAACCGAATCTAGCGTTTGGGGACACGATCTGTCTATATCCCGCACGGTTGCCCTCCGGGGTGGTCGGACGGAACAGCGGACCCATCTCTTTATACCCTTGTTGGTCACAGCTTGGGACGCTATAACATATATGCGTAGGAGTATGGAACGGGTTGCTATGTTACCATGTACGAGTGGTGAGCGGCTTCATTGCTCCGGTACCAATCTGGACAATCTGGTAGTACCACTTTGGTACGGGGTAGCTCTCCCTTTAGAGAACCGAATCTAGCGTTTGGGGACACGATCTGTCTATAACTGATCCCGCACGGTTGCCCTCCGGGGTGGCCGGACGGAACAGCGGACCCATCTCTTCATACCCTAGCTGGTTATAGCTTGGGATCCTATAACATATATATGTAGGAGTATTGGAACGGGTTGTTACCATGTACCTACCAAGAATGTAGATTTTTATTACACATATTATCGGTGACTCAATTTGAATTTGAAAAACCAATTTAAATGATAAATTTCGTAAAACCTTCGAATTTCTTTTTACAAGATGATACTTAAAAATGTTTTTCATTCTTTGTTAAAAAAACGTTTTTTTTTTCTACACTTTGCGCAAGTCTACCATTTATATCTTTTATCGTAGTTTTATTAAATAATACATCAAGATGTGCTTCCTTTACTTTAGTGCGAGGAAATTGCTTCATCATTCAACCTTTGAAGTCTTTCAAGTGCGCCATGTTGCGCTGCTGTCGCGCGTTTTCTATTGATTCTGATGGTGACTGTCCATGGAAATAATAGTTCCAGAGACGGACACCATCACTTTCAATAGAAAACGCGCGATAACAGCGCAACATGGCGCAGATCAAATAGGCATAAAATTCAGTGCGCTGTGTCTAGTTGTAATGGAGGTCAGTGAATTTTAGAGTTACGTTCTTCTGTCTAAAATAACTTACAAAGAAGAACAATGCATAGCGGTAAATTTTTTTGTTCACGTAGGTAATCTGTGAAACTAGAATCGTATCTGAACCGTCAAATGATTGTGCTGCTCTGGCACTATTGTAGGGGCGGTCTCAAAGGCTTCTAACCACAATAAATATTTGGATTTCTCGTTTATTTATAATTGGTACAATCTTTGTGTCCATAACCCTCAAATGTCTGTTTTATTACAAAAGTTAGGTTAGATGATCAACCGTAATAATTTAGATGTATAATCGCTTTTTTCTTGTTTTTACTTTTATTTATGCAACTTTTAATTTTTGCATATAGCTAGCTATAATCTGTTGTTTTATTTTTACATTGTATTAAACCGTGTTTTTGTGTGTTTTGTGATGCAATAAATGAGTTGTCTTTGTCTATGTTTTTCCCGTTGCGGTTACGTTAATTATCTCAACTCCTTATTTTCATTACTTTGTTTTCTAAATACAGTTATTTTAAGAACAATTGTATCTAAAATCAGCTTTGACAAAAGGCATCGGTAGGTAAAAGCGTAGGTTGTAATGATTATACATTTTTGTACGCAAGTACTACGTTAACTGCTCATAATGGCCTTAAAATAGGATACGATTTTTGTTAACGATTGTACCAACCCATAGTAATTTCGTTCCTACATATACCGTGACAAGTCGAACGTACACAATGGGTCTACTTTCAGCCGTTATTGATGAACATACTTCGTCATCTATTCCCAATGTTACCGCCTCATCAGGGCCGCATTTAGGGGGTTACCGAATTGTACAGGGCGCCACACACACCAGAATTTATGTAACGATTTTAGAAAGATAACTTTATAATCAGACTAGAGCAATTTATGTGCGCTATTAATTGGACAGTCTACCAACTCTTTTCTCCATACAAACTTTACAAACGTAGTCGACTGTTTCCTCCCTGGATAAAGAGTTTAGAAAAAATATGTTGATGTCATAAGTCCTATATCAGCTATCAGACCATGACCGTTTTAATTTTTTTATTTTCTAATTTTTATGATTTTTTATTCTATTCTAATTACAAATTGAAAAAAAAAACAAAACTTAGGGGCATGGTCATGGCATATATAGGTTTTATGGCATAAAAGTATTAACTCTAATGTCTGTATCCAGAGAGGAAACAGTCAACTACGTTTGTATGGAGAAAGAGCAGGAAGACTGTCCTCTTAAGATTCAGAAAACATTGCGAAGAAACCTCTGTCTTGAAATCACGTACACAATGGACCAATGGTTCGGTAATGAAAACCCCAAGCGATACCAACCTATAACCAGGCTAGAGTAAATAAGGATCTGTATTTTGGATGTAGCGACCCACACTCACTTTAATTACGAAGTCATCTACTTTTTAACTGACTTCAAAAAAGGAGGAGGTTCTCAAATCGACCCGTATATTGTAAATAGTATAAGTAGTAGTGTAAGTATGTGGATATTTTGACGCTGTACTGATTTCGATAATTGTTTTTATCGAAATTTAAAGTTATTAACTCGAACAGGGCGCCTAGATGGTTAAGGCCGGCTCTGTACCTCTTTGTGTTTTAGTACAGCTAAAAGCCCCCGCAGCCTACATGACTTTATATCAAGGCGTTACTACCTATGTAGTAAGTAGCAGAAAAGGATGAACGATATTCGAGCTGTCGACGAATTATCGATCGATTAAAAAGTCTGTGATCTGCTTTTACCTTCGATAGACCTAAAATAAATTCCTTTACCGTAGGTATGTGGTTGAAATAAATCGAAGAGTGCTTATGCAGCATAAATAACCTTTGTTTGCTATATACCTACCAGATTATTAGGGATTCCCAGAGTACCCGTTTCCCAACAGGTATACCAGATTCCCTTTAGGTATACCAGATTCCCAATAGGTATATCAGGTCCCCAATAGCTATAGCAAATTTTAAAAAGGTATCCCAATTGGGTTACCACATTCCCATTATACAAGATTACAATAACACCGGAAAATGTACAGTTTACAACTTAACATCATTAATGCCGCGTAAGATTTTCAAACTCATCCATTATAAAAATATGTTCCCAGGTAGTTCAGCTTGTGAACTTTTGTGAAGTTTTCAACGAAACAAACGGTTTGAGTATGAAACTACATGATGTATAAACAATCGAAAAAAGTCGATCGTTATTATGATGGTCGTTCAAATCTGCACTTGCTATGAGCATGAGGACATAATCTTACTAAGACGTACCTACTAAGCAGGCTTGGTGATCTGAAGGACTCTGAAACAAGAAGAAAAATCCACAATGAAAATGGGAAGCGATATTTTTACAGACATATAAACGTTTTGAAATAATCGCCGGAGCAGAATTCAAATCCGAATTAATATAACATCTGCATAGAATTGGGCTACCCTATCTCTTGCCGTGGGTAACGTAAAAGTCGCCTTTAAGCCCTTATTCGTCTAAAGGAACTGGAGGAGAATATCAAACTGGGGGTCCCAAGTCTGCTCTTACAATCGTGTCGCAATAGTGTCGATAGAATGGTTATTGTCATATTTGACAAGTGAATAACACATATTTTACTACATTTGTCTACTAAATGTGTCGCTGTCAAATCTATTTGTAGTAGGTGTTGTCACCGATGCCGCTATGAGCTACCTACGGTGCCGACCAAATAATTTGGAGTTCTAAGCGGACCCCAGCCTGCTAAAGGGATGCAACCGAAAACGTCGCTCATGTGAGAGAGATGAGATAGAGAGCGGAAATTCGCATATTTGGATACTGATCCTAGGTCCAAAATTGAATTTTGCTCAAACCCAATTCAAACCCGACTTCCGAAGTGTACCGTACCCAGCTTTTCAATTTATTTTTACTTATTGTCGAAAAGGACAGAGATCAATTTTCCCTCACACTAGAAACATCCGGTATTAAATTGTATTCTATTCTGAATTTAGACCAAATGACTACTGAAACTCTGAAACTATCCACCATTTTACTTATTCATATCATTCTGCCCAAAGTAAGTATACCTTCGTCAATTTGTCAGACTGAGGCTGGGTTTCTAATTGAAGTATACGACTCGTTTTTGATACGAACTGTAGGTAGGGCTGCAATACAACGACTGAGATTGGTTCAAACTTTGCGACACGTTGTGAAACTTAAGTTTTTAAACTAATATGGTTGTCTTCTCTTTAAATATTATTTGGTAATGGTCTCATGAACAGAACAAGCCGGTTGCAATTATTGACGAAATTTCGAGCTACGTAAAAGGAAAACATGGTAAATAATATCCATATTTGTATTGCAAAACTTTATGAAAATCATAAAAAGTTTGTCAAAGATACGCAACATTTGGACTAGTTTTGAGAATCGTCTTCTAGAAAATGTTAGGTATACTTACCTACTGTTCGTAACTAAAACGAATCGTAATTTTACACAGAAACCCAGCCTAAGACGGCTAGATAAGCAATACCTTCACACAACAGCTATTCGGAGAACGTGTTACATTTTCAGGTTACTCAACATTTCTCAAAAATTGTGATGAAAAGAAAAATACGAGATTCCTATTCCGTCGAGATGAAGAAATTTGCATGTTACTGTGGAGAAAGCATGTGGGGTAATTTTCTTTTCAAAATATTTGTTAGGCGAACAGGGAAAACGCTGAGCCGTAAGTCTGCCGTAGACGCTATTAAAATATATTTATTCGGGTGGCCTGTTCGACTGAACGTCGTTTTAAGTATATTTGTAGTTTGTTGCAGTTTTAAGATTAGGTAATTCTAATTTAGATTTAATTTTTGTATCCCTATTATATAATCAATGTATGTAGGTATACACGGTGCTTCGAGGATGGGGTATTAAGCCGAAAGGGGGTTGTTCTAGAGGTCTAGGCGAACAACTTTTGTTCTACAAGTTTTGGAAATTCGAAGTAGTTTTTGATAATGTTGAGTTTAAAGTTTGCAGGAAAATCAGCTGTTTTTTAGAGTTTGAGGTCATTGGCCTTAAGGTATCCTTTTATTAGTTTGGATCACTACAATCTAAACATTAAATGCCTTTTTTTTACAAAAACAGCTGTTTTTTTTAGTGATACAACTTTAAAATTTTGGAAAAAAAGAGTTCGAATTTTCAAAAGTCGTAGATTAAAAGTTGTTCGCCTTGACCTCTAGAACAACCCCCTTTCGGCTTAATACCCCCTCGTCAAAACACCCTGTATAAATAAATGAATTAAAATACAGTTTTAATACTTATACCTATTATCTGTTTATTTTAGGTAGGTAGGTATGTTTATTTGAATAATTAGCCACCTCCTCCGATTTTGTATAACTTCGGTGTACATATAAGTAAGGGGGTAAGCCCCTTACATATAAACGATGACTAAGTTTATGTAACATTTGTCACTGTCTTTTAACTTTGAAACTACTTGTCACAGTAGGAAGTATCCAAGTATTGTCGCAAGCGTTACATAAATTAGTCATCGTTTATAAGAAAGGGGGGTTAATTTGTGACACATATTGTATTCCTTCCAAAAGATCCTTCCCTAAATAATAGTAAAATAAAGAAAATACGTTTATTTAAACTGACAGGAAACGTATACCTAAACAGACAGAGAAGTCTCAGTAATACGGAACCCTAAAAAAACGAATTGGTCGAAATTAAAATCATTCGGTTTTGATCGCGTGATGGATGCTTATTACTATTAGTATTGTCTTAATGCTCAACGTTTCGAGATTTTTACAGATCTCTTCGTCAGGATTGACTCCAAATCTTTAAATTAGTTGACACAACAATATTAGGTAATAATCCAAAGTACAATGATAAAATCAAAGGAAAAAATAATACTACATAACAACAAAGACACTAAAATAGAATCTATTGCTCGATTCAGAGGAAGTTAGTTAGTTATATTGATGATTAAGAAATAAATGATCTAACGGATGTACAGGCAATTATAACCATAATATGTTAGTATATAAAAGTCTTTAGAAGTCTATTAATAAATTAACAAGGAATGGAAATTACAAAAAGAATATACTCGTATAGGTATTATCAAGACACAAAGGACTTTGCTAAGAATCGATATCAAACCTGTCTAGATATCTAATATTAAATGCTGGAAATTCCCTACATCGATAATGTAAAATTTACCATCTGCACCTAACTACCATTATCAAATTATTAACCATTAGCAGCGCCCCGCGGTTTCACCCGCGTAGGTTCCAATCCCGCGAATTTCGTTATTAAAAGTAGCGTTTTCATTCAGATCTATCCAGCACGAAGTTTGATCGCAATCAGTTCAGTAGTTTTTGCGTGACTGAAACACAAACATTCAACCTGACAAACGTCACAATTCTCTCGACTTATCTATATCTAGGTATAAGATGCTCTGTCCTGAGTGACTGACTGACTGACTGATTGATTATTGCATAGCCTAAACCGGTGATAATAGAGAGCTGAAATTTGGAAACTGTGTTCATCATATTATGAGAGCATCTGATAAGAAAAGATTTTTGAAAATTCCCATGGGACCGGGACTTACACGGGAGAAACCACGAAACAGCTAGTTTATTATAAAATTAGTGGAATTATCAATTTTCAAACAAATAATAAACTTAAATAAGTACTAAAACATATTTGATATTCCCGAGAGTAACCTTAAAAACTACCTCTAACTAAGAAAGTTCAGTAAAGTTTGTGGAAAATTGTACTCGAAGGAGTTACGTGAATGTACATTTCAGTTAATTTCCTTCTAAGTGTATTATAAGGTTTCTAGGGGTTTACGGCCCCGGATGAAACCAGGTCGAGTCGACTAGCCACGTGATCCTATCGAAGAGACGACGACTTGCGACATTACTGGATCGGTATTACACTAAATGACACAAGATGACAATACTATTACGATTATATCGGCACACTATTGCCATTATATCGAGACTGTGACAAATTTGGTAGACTTCAATAGTATCGTAATGGTGTCTCAGTGGAATTGCAATAGTAACCATGGTAACCAACCTTCTCTGTCTGTCTGTCTGTCAAGTCTGTTAAAAATCCATCCTGTCATTAGAGTTTTGACAACTATCGAGACTCCATCAGTGACATCTCAGTGGTGTCGCAGTGGTGTGTCGATAGAATAGTTAACATAGAAAACTGCCAAATGTGTCAAATACACGTCAAATATGACGATTAATATTCTATCGACACACTATTGAAACCATAATAAGAAAACGAGCTGCATCCATTCTTGCTCGGCTACGCTTCTCCACCAGCAGTCTCCTGAATGTGTTCAACGACCGGTGGGACTCCCACTTTTTACGACATTGGATGAGTCTACACACCGGTCATGCGATGTATGTATTTTAATATTATATTTTATTTATTATTAGCATAATTAATTACCTACTAACATAACTCTTTAAGATTTTTTACTAACAATATGGATGTACTAATTGTCCGAAATAAAGTTTTTTAAATTGAATTGAAACACGATTGCGGAGCGTAATACCGACCCTGTAATGTTCTTCTTTGTAAACTTACACGATGTCCGTCCATCATTATAATTAGACACTGGTCTAGATCGCGTTAAAGATAATCATTTTTTTTTTAATTACCTCGACCTTGATCGACAATGATTATGTTTGATGCGATCTAGACCCGTGTCTAGTTATAATGATGAATCTTCTTGTTGTTTTTGCTGGTTCTGTCTGTGGATAGGAAGTACCTAAATAGAAACAAATGGGAAGAAAGTAATTAATGGTCACCATACATTTTGCTTTATTCTCTTTGTCATGGAAACTACGCCTAGGTATTATCCGTGACCGTTGTGACATCACGGTCACCTTTAAATGTTTTGTTTCTTCTAGAATACGATGGAAACAATATTTTGAGATTATGAATCAAATCTAAAGAAGCAATTCATGGGCATAAGGAGCTCATTGAACTAGTCCCTGTACCTGCCGATCTTAAACGGTCGTGCAGGTTAAGCAACGCTTGGCGCGGTCATTACTTGTATGGGTGACCGAAAATTTGTGTGGCAAATAATCACTTTCTCGAGCTCCTCCGCGCTTCGGAAGGAAACTGCTTAACGTCCTGGTCCCGGTTCCGATTGGTCCCGGTTGTTATCTCTGATAACAGTCGTTAGGTCAAGTTAGGCCTTAGGGCGACCTAAAAACTCTAACACCAGGTGAGCCACACCACTATTTGAAAAGAAGAAGATGGGCATAAGTTAAACGTAAAATACGCCTAGTGGTTTTCCATTCTGACGCTCATTATTTTTTACCGTTTTAGGTCAAATGATTAACATTTTCACCATACACCACCACTACCATAAATGATTTGATATTCATCCCATTATTGAAACAGCGGTTTATCACAACGTCACTTAGAAAAGCGCCAACATTGCACACGTCCGGTGCATTCGAAACGGGTGGACGATCTCAAAGGACATTGCTTGTCTTGCCTAAACGACTGAAGGTGAGTTCCCAATTCGAATTATTGAAACTGTGAACAGAATTCTCGATGAGATATGATAGTAGGGGAGCCGAAGTGGGTATTTGTGAGTGCATAAGATTAAGATATTAAATTAAATTACTTAACTAATCTTTATTTTAAGTAACCAAGACTCAGTTTATATGTAAGTATTTACGTTTCGTCGTTTTCGTTTCATTACAACATTACAATAGAAGTATCATTGGGGGATGCATTTAACCCTGTTGAGTATTTCCACCCAATCTTAGGCTTTCATACTGGTAAGTAAATTGGAACGTTAATCAGAATATGTGGTAAAAGAACTCTATAGGTAACTTCTCGAGCGTTAGATTAAGGTATGGTGAGTCAATTCGTGTTAATTAATTCACCAATCGTAATTTTTTGATTTGTACGTGAGGTAAACTGATTGATATGTCTTCACAAACTCGGATTTCTCTCACTCTCATATGTCACGCACATCGCCAGATTAAGGTTATGGTATGGTATGCGGCTAAGATTTGGTGAAAATACTGAACGGGGTTCGACGTATGCCCCTTATTATTATCTTAATCTGGTGCGTTCGAAACGACTCCAAAATCCCCTCTTTAGTTCCCCTACTATAAAAGCTTTCAAGGGAATTGATATGAGAAACGTCCAAAGGTCAACGTTTAAAAATGTAGGTAGAAGTATCGCAGAACTATACCAAATTTAGACATTTTCTTAGATTGGTAATATTTGAACTGATTATTATAATGGAAGCAGTTGCCTGAGTCTTTTTTCTGATATACCTACGTGAGAAAACAGACAGACTTTTTTATCGTGTACTTTGATGTCTTCTTGTGATTGATTTATACGAATTTTATTTACATTCCGCTTTATTTAACTTTCTAAAAAATGCCTTTAAAACTTTAGTGGCACATATCTCCGAAACGTGACCCTTTAGAAAATATAAAATAGATAGATATAGATAGTCTTATCTATCCAAATTTAGGCTCCATAGTCTGACAAAAGTCAAACCAACCATTTTATTTTTACACGGTTGTTTTCACTACAAATCTTTTTAAATAATGGTATGATATTTACCGTGTTTAAATTTGTTTTTTTTTTACGGAGCACGATATTTCGCCAGTAATTGCAACTGGCTTGTGTCACGAGACTCGAGATAAACATTGTAAATTTAAACATGGTAAATACCCCGTTATTTCATAATATTTGTAGTGAAAAGTACAACCTATCTACCCCTAAACCGACACCTCTCACTGAAGATTAGAATTCAACGCGTAACCATAATCACCTATTTATTATAACTAAATCTCAAATTGCGTGAACGCTATCTCACTTGACGTGTTATAGTTATTAAGTATAACATAGTACGCCATAATGGCGTCACGTATACGAGTATTATAGTACAAATTGTTCCGATACTACTTCATTACTTGTCATGCATTAAATGGTATATTGTAGACGTGACCGACGTTATAACACTCAACTTAGATGTAGTTAAGTTAATGAACGTTGAACACCCGTACATACCGTCTTCTGCAGTATACGGTGGGTTTAGGAGACTTTTATTTTATACTAGCAGTGCCCGCGACTTCGTCCACCTATATTTTTTTGAAAATATAAAATAGATTAAGAATAGCTTTCCTTAATAAATGGACTATCCAACACTGAAAGATTTTTTAAAATCGGTCCAGCGATTCCTGAGATTAGCGCGTTCAAAACCAAACAAACTCTTCAGCTTTATAATAATAGAAGAAGATAAGCAGAAAGGGTCGATCAGTATTTTGGAAATTCCAACTTTTTTTTGAGTAATTTGTTTGACGGGAAATCAGCTGTTTATAGAGGCAAAATGTTTAGATAATTCACAGTAAAAAAACAACTTAAAACTAAGTTCAAGAAACACGTGATTTTCAATTAGAAAAAATGACAACCTAAAATTTTCAGAAATTCTAAACCAAAAGTTGTTCGTGTAGAGTCTAGACTCTAGACGCTAAGACGTCCGCAAACCATGTCGTATATAAACTACGTTAATGTCAAGCACTTAGGCAAAGTGGTGCTTATGCTGGGTTTGATATTCAAAATTATGATTGGTTTTGGTTCAGATTTCCGAGTATCCCCGGCTTAGAATAGGGTTACCCCATCTCTTCCCGTAGGTGCAAGCAAACCCAGTTCTCTTATACCTACGCATATATATATGTTATAGCGTCCCCAGCTATGACCAGCAAGGGTATAAAGAGAGGGGTCGGCTGTACCGTCAGGTCACCCCCAGGGGCTACCGTCAGAGATCTGTTATAGACAGATCGTGTCCCCAAAATGCTAGATTCGGTTCTCTTAAAGGAGAGCTACCTCGTGTCCAAAATGGCACAACCAGATTGTATCAGGGGTCCGTAGTAAATTTGACAAGGGGCCCGTGGACTCCACTTTAAGAAAATCTGCTCTATAAAGCTGTACGTATACATTTTGTTGGTGTGTGCGACTGGTGTCCTAGTAAGTTAGATCCCATAGTGATGTAGATACTCGATATTTTCCGAAAGACGATAACTTTACGGTACGAAACGGTGCGGTACGTAGATAACGGTTCCTTATACATTACAGTAACTCGGATAACTTTGGGTCAAGATTGTATTTTTAGAGTGTCAAGCCCATCCTTAGGTTACGTACGGTATTTAGGATTGCAAAGAGGCTTTTTCCTGACGATGGGTTTTTACTCACGCCTTCCGGATTACTTTCGGTTTTAAGCTCTTTACCTACATTGGCAAAAATTAAAGGTTTTCTACGCCCACTTAAGACATTCGTCTACGTCTGCCAACTAAACTAAGTTAGTTTGGTTTAGCTTTTCATGGTGGATGTTTGACTTAGAAGTAGTCTAAAATTTGTCACTTTATATTCTTCGTTATATTAGTCAATAGAAAATTTAACTTTATATTTATTGTGTTAACTTTTAATGGATTAAATTAAGTTTTAGATTTAATTTAGTTTTTAGTGCACTAAACATTATATTCAGATAATAAATTTGTATTTACACCTTTTTAAAACACACATAGAAAATTTCGCTGTTAGATCGAATTTTGTAAAAAAAATTTAAGACATAAATAGATAATTTGATAGACAAATAATTGCTTTATTTGCACAATAAACAATAATATATAGTTCAAATACATCAAAAGTAACTCAAATACACAGAAGCTTAAAAGTAAAACGTGAAAAGCGCGAATGCGAATAGCAATATGCCGTGTTAGCAAAACTGGGAGCTAAGTACTTAACTAAGCGTGGCGCAACCCTACCCTAGACAAGTATATAGATTGATTATTGAACTATATTTATTCAAAGAAAACCTTAATTAAAACCGCGGTGATTTTCCGAAGACCTAATTATTATTTATCAATTGTTAAGAAGCTACACCTCGAACAAAGGCTAATTAATCCCTTCTCAGAAAATTTGCAAATTAATTTAACGACCTCTGTGGCGCGTCGGGCGAGCATCACCATGGGAGGCAGAAGGTTGCGGGTTCTATTCCACCCCAGAACCAGAAAGGATATATGTTTGTTTCTAGTTCTGAGTGTTTTCTATATGTATCTACCTATGTATTTACAAAGAAATAATAATAATATTTAGTACCTAGCTGAGTCCCGCGGTTTCACCCACTACCGTCCCGCTACCGTGGAAGTTTTCAAAAATCTTTTCTTATCGTATGCCTGCCTGAGTAACATTTGTTGAGTAACATTTGTACTGTTGATTTCAAAATTCCCACGCGGGTGAAACCGCGGGACGCAGCTAGTGGTTTTTATATATATTTTTTTTTAATTTAAAGTTTGAAACTCTATTCATTGTATCGATATTTTACCAGGTAGGGCTTAAGCTGGCGATAATACTAAGAAGTTTTATCGATTATTATGTAGTTGACTTAACCTGTCTTTGTTTAGGAAACCTAGTTAGGTGTTAGACTCAATTTAGTTTCGCAAGTACGAGTATGTTGACATCACTATTAGACTAGTCCACAAGTTAAAAACCGTGTTAAATAGAAGTAAAGCTCCTAAAAATATGTGCGATACCTCATTCGATTCGGAATGAGGTCTAGAAAAATGATTTTTAAGCGTATATTAGCACATAAAAAATTGCGATTGTTATTAACAAAATAAGATAAAAAAACAAGGTATTTAGATTGTCGTTAATAATTTCTAAAATAATGATATTTAAGAAATTTTGAAAAAAGACCCTGAAAGAGGAGGATATTTCCAATAAAAAAGTTCTGACTCCCGGAACTCTATCTCTAATATTTATTAAAAAAAATACCGTTGAAAATAGGTCTCCGCGAGGTCGTTACGGCATAGGCGCGCCGTCTAAAAAATCGGCTTATCATCTAAAATATTTTCTTTATAGTATTAAATAACAATTTAATAGTTATTTTAAAAATTATGGTGTATTCTAGACACTTCAACGAAAAAAACCTTTGGTGGAAAAAAAATAGGTAGATTTTTCAAAAAGTTACATCATTGTTAATTAACTAATTTTTCTCCAATCTCTATTTTTATAAATTACGGCATAAAAGTTTAAATAATTGGCCTAAAAAATTTTCACTTCATGGAGCTCTTCTCACTAAGGTACTTTATAAAGTAATACTTTATAAAGTTTTTTTATTAAAGTTTATTTTTTTGTAAAATATAATATTTTTAAATTAACAACAAATGAAATTTCTAAATAATGTTTTAAAAATTTGCAAAAATTGCAAAAACAGCAATAATAAGATAATACTAAAAAAGAAAAATTTTAAAACATTATTTAGAAATTTCATTTGTTGTTAATTTAAAAATATTATAATTAACAAAATAATAAACTTTAATAAAAAAAAAATTCATTACTTTATAAAGTACCTTAGTGAGAAGAGCTCCACGAAGTGAAAATTTTTAGGCCAATTATTTAAACTTTTATGCCGTAATTTATAAAAACAGAGATTGGAGAAATATTAGTTAATTAACAATGGTCTAATTTTTTGAAAAACTGACGTAAACATTTTTTTCACCAAGGTTTTTTTCGTTCAAGTGTCTAGATTACACCATAATTTATTAAAATTTTTAAATTGTTATTTAATACTATAAAAAAAAATATTTGAGATAATATACCGATTTTTGCCTATGCCGTAACGACCTCGCGGAGCCCAATTTTCAACGGTTTTTTTAATATAAATAATAGAGATAGAGTTCCAGAAGTAAAGACTTTTTTATTGGAAATATCCTCCTCTTTCAGGGTCTCTTTTCAAAATTCCTTAAATATCATTATTTTAGAAATTATTAACGAAAACCTAAATACCTTTTTTTTTTAATCTTATTTTGTTAATAACAATCGCAATTTTTTATGTGCTAATATACGCTTAAAAAACATTTTTCTAGACCTCATTCCGAATCGAATGAGGTATCGCACATATTTTTAGGAGCTTTACTTCTATTTAACACGGTTTTTAACTTGTGGACTAGTCTATATCGGTTATTGAATATTATTTAGGGTTTAGCGGGATGTGTCGATGTTTATTTTACTAAGAAACAAAGAAATAATATTGCACTAATATCTAGTTCAACGACATAGTTCCCAAGCCTCTAGGCAAATGGTCCCGCCGGATAAAGGCATATGAAAAAAAACGACTTTAAAAACGGAGAAAATAATAAAATATCGTAATAAACGTCTGAAGCCTGAAGTCGTGCAGTTATACGTAGGATTTGTTTATAATTCATCTTCAGACTTCAGGCGTTTTTTTTATTATTATCTCCGTTTTTAAAATCGGTTTTTAATTTTATCATTTTTAGTACGCTTCTGCTGTCACTAAAATCCACTTGCTCGAAAGCTTTAATTGATTTTGAGAAGCAATCCCGTTCAGAACTCCGAAGATCCATGTTAGATCCTTACCATTTTTTATGGGACCATCTCAGAGCTCCCACCTTTCAATTAAAAAACAACTATCTCAATCGGTAGAGCCGTGTACTCCTTTTTTTGGAAGTTGGTTAAAAAGTAGTAGGTATAAGTGCTAATTCAGATCTTCAGCTATCTTGCGCAACCAGGTTGAGCCAGACTTTATTCCGCCGGCTTTTTGGGCCCTCAATCCTTACTCGAGTTATTGTCTGACCCAATCTTTCTTCAAAGCACAAAATATTCGACCATTTAGGTTTTAAATTTGCTGTTATTATGGGACATTGTCCTCTAATAGCACATTGTTATTAATAAAGAAAGTAGATCGACGTTATAACAAAGCTGGTTTAATTACGTGTCAATTACCTCGCCTTTGTAATAAAATTCTTAAATTGTCTAATTACGAACGGTATAATTACCTGTTTGGAGTTGGTAATTTGGATAAAAATGTTAGAAAACACACAGCGCGTGTATTGAATTGGTAAATCTTTTTATTGTTGGGTGTCGTCGTCGTATAATAAAATTCTATGAATGTATCCGTATGTAGGTACCTACCAACATACCGATTTGAGGGTTCCGTAGCCAAATGGCAAAAAACGGAACCCTTATAGATTCGTCATGTATATTTGTCTGTCTGTCCGTCTGTCTGTCCGTCCGTCCGTATGTCACTCCGAAACTTTATAGTTTCGGAAAAAAAGTAGCTCTTATGAGCTATACTATTGAAACTTGGTAAGTAGATGTATTCGGTGAACCGCTTTAAGATTTTCACACAAAAATGGAAAAAAAAAAATTTTGGGGTTCCCCGTACTTAGTATACTAACAGACTAAAAAAAAAAAATCATCAAACCTATACGTATCTATTCTATGGATAGGTCTTCAAAAATGATGTTGAGGTTTCTAATATCATTTTTTAGGGTTCCGTACCTAGCTCGTCGACGTTCCTCCGTAAGGTTTCCGACGAGCTCTGTCTGTCTGAGAAGGACACCGTGGGTTTTTAGTGGATATATCCCGGCCGCACACCATCTTGGCCGGGGGGACCCCCACTCACCGGGCCGCTCCCTGATGCGGAGCGGCGAGCGGCCTGATGGTCTTAATCAGATTTATGAAGATCAGATCAGATCCCAAGTTAAAAAAAAAAAAAAAAAAAAAGGGTTCCGTACCTAAAGGTAAAAACGGGACCCTATTACTGAGACTTCGCTGTCTGTCCGTCCGTCCGTCCGTCCGTCCGTTTGTCCGCAACAAACGTGTTTCAAAAATAACAAGGAGTTTAGTACAATGTGAGGCTTCTGATTGGTCAGGACAAATCGAGTTGGTCATGGAATTCAAAAATGGCTGCCCTATCTGTCAAATATACCAGTCTGCCTTACTTACCAAAGAGTTTCTCTTATGTTTCAGATTTTCTTTGTGCCAAGGTTTTTTGTTTTTGAGTGATTCGGTCGTTTGATGTGAGTAAGAATCGAAGATAAATATTTCATATTTTCCTATAAAATTTAAAAATTGGTTGTTGTAAACCATTTTAGGGTTCCGTATCCAATTGTGATAGTGGTACGGAACCCTTTATGCGCGAGTGTCGCACTTGCCCCGTTTTTTTTGTTTGTTTTCGCTTTCCGCCGGGTGCAAGTATTAATGCTTAAAAATAAATATTTGTTTCTGGTCTGAGTGATTTCTATGCATTTTTTTTTTACCAAGTATATATATTTAATCAGTCAAAAAAACACTTATAAAACATAATTAAAATTAAAAACTAAATTAAAACTAAAAATTTCTATGCATCAAATGTATGTACCTTTCTACAAAAAAAGGATAATATGTACCCATAGTAGGTACAAGCCTAGTGCTTAGTTTAGATGGCGCTGTGTGCAGCATCGTGAAATATTTATTTATCTACACTACACAAACACTTATAACAAACATACACACACACACACACACTTACACTAATATTATAAAGAGAAAAGATTTGTATTTGTGTGTATGTGTGTGTGTTTGCATGTTTGTTATGAATAAACTCAAAACAGGGGGAGAGCCGCTCAAACGGTCTTCTGAGCGGCTCTCCCCCGAGATTGGCGTGATGGTGCATGAGGCTGCCTTTATCCGCCGTAAAAAGAAGGTTTTAGTTATCAATAAATATACTTTCTATACGAAATAAATTGATTTTTCAAACTGACAGCATATCTGAGATCTGCAGGGCTCCTAATGCAATTCATAACTCTCGCCCAAGACGCCTGGTGATGGATCTGTTTATTAAAACTTCGGAAAACTTTTACTGAGCTAACAGCTATCAGGGAAAAAACATTTATATATTATATCTACATTAATATGTATACCTACCTACTTACGTCTGTATCGTATACTTCTATACTAATATTATAAAGAGATAACGTTGGTAACGTCTATGTATGTATGTATATTGGGGATAATCTCCGAAACCACTGGACCGATTTAAAATATTATTTTACCAATAGAATGCTACATCAGGGGCAGGTAACATGTGCTACTTTTGATTTGATCCCGATATTCCCACGGGATCGGGACTTACGAGGGTGTTTCTCATTAACCGCGTTAGCTAGCCAGTTGACATTTTCACAGATGGTGTATTTTTATAGCTACTATAACAACAAATATTTTTTAAAGTTAAACGCAAGTAGCCTTATTAATAAACGAGGAGTAAGGTAGGAGTAGCGAGAACATGCTTTGTCTTTTCCCGTTACAAGAACGTCCAAAGTTGAAAGACATAAACAAAGTGGTAAAATTACTCCGACCATATTCCACGTTTATTAATAAGGCTAAAGTAGTTTATACCTGGCATACTTTGTGGACTATGTTGAGCTAAGTTTAGCTTATTTAGTTCAGTCGGCGGTGAAAGTTCAACTTAAGAAAAACCAAAAAATGACCTTTACCAAAACAGACCCAAAGTAAATAAAATGATTTGTGAAAACCTTCATATTTCTTAGTTTATCTTGATAACGTTTTATTGTTTTTGCCAAGTCTCCGAGGTAGGATCATGTTGCGTCCGGACAACGGCTACCTTTTTTTATCTTACAACAACCGGTAGTTTGTATTTTTAAGATAATTGTAGGAAAACATACTTGTATTACAAATACTATTAGGGGATATAGATAGATGAATGCTTTATTTGCACAAATTAAATATAGAAACACAAAAGCTTAAAAAATAGAAAATTGCACAAATGGGCGGCCAATGGATGGGGTAATTACCATATTTAAATTTGTTTTACAAAGCACAATACACACTGAGCCCGCCGGGCCGCCGACCTATGTCGGCAACTTTTTGTCGGCGGGCTAGTTGGCGGCTTCACTTATTGCAAGTCGGAAAATTTTGTCGCATCGCCGGGCAACTGAGCGCGGTGAGGTGTACGCAAGCCACGCGCGGGCGATGTTGGCGACATGTTTCTTTTCATACAGGCCGCCGGGTTATGTCGGCGGGCTGTGTCGGCGGCCCGGCGGGCTCAGTGTGTATTGCGCTTAACGGAACTCGATATTTCGCCAGTAATTTCAACAGGCTTGTTCACGAGATAGTTGAAATTACTGACGACGATATTTGAAGTGAAAACAACCATGTACCTAAATTTAAAATCGTATTCTTGTGTTGTTTCTAATTTATAAAATACTATCAATTATTATTACTTTTTACTTCATTTTTGGTTATATTATGGCTAGTCTTTTGATTTTGTAATTTTGACAACTGGCGTCCGAAAAGAAGAGCTTGCATGGGAAAAAAACTAGTATAGTCTAGCAACCCCACCAGCCTCTCATATGTACCTACCTTTTGTGACAAGTTTACAATAACACAACCAACCACCCGTCACAATATAATACACTGTTCTAGTGCCGTACAACTTTGAAACTGTTCAAGCTAGAGTAGCTGCCTCAAATAGCCACAATGTAACACATTTAGGAGTTGCAACCTAGTGAATAATGAAACTGCCTGCAACGGACTGCTGATGGACAATCGAGTGCGGCCTGAGATTAAAGCGAAGGCTTTTGTCTGCTTTAGCTAGTTCCTGACGATCCTAGTGTTCAGTACAAGTTTGGAGTTCCACAAAGACTTGGTGCCTTGGTTGGATAACGCAGTTGGTCGTTTTGCACGAAGAATTTTGGATTTTATCCTCGTTGGTGTCCCTGTGGCCCTCCAGAAGTGGTATTTTTGAACCGTCAGAATTATTCGTATCTTGCTCACGCACATACACAACGAGCGAGAGAAAGCATGCCGAATTCAATTCGAACTATCTCATACGAATTCAATTCCAGTGTTTCAAAAGTAGGGCTCCAGGTGTAAATATAATTACGTCATTTAGTTATCTCGCACAGATAACTGTCCGAGAAAGACAGCGTGATGTTTACGCAGGAGTGACAGAGACGAAAATAGACAGGTTAAAATGTTATGTAGGTACGGAATTCTCGGTGCATAGCGAACGAGGTATAGTAGGTAGGTTTTTTCTATAGTTTTTTTTTTTGGAAAAAAAAAGGCTATACCTTCTATACTACCTACTAAAATCTTTAGCATCACATCATCAAACAATCTACCTTAATAACTTACAGTCATAATTACTTCATTTGTATATACCTACCTAATGATAATTTATACAAATTATGTGTATAAAATCCTGACCGATTGATTAACTGAATGAATGACCGAACTATATATCAACGCAGAGCCCAAACAGCTGGTCCTGGAGACATTCAATTTAGAGAGTGTGTTCTTTGTTGTGTTTAGGTGTTCACTAAGAAAGGAATTTTGGAAAATTCCGCAGGATCGAGACTTACGCGAGTGATACCGCGAGACTGTGCTAGTAGATGATATAAATATTATATCAATTTGTATATGTAGGTACTCACGAATTGATATTATATTGAATTCTAATGTATATAATTTGTTCCAATAAATTGTCTATGGTCTAGACATTAACAGGTCAAATAGACGTTTAAGGTCGTTTAGGTCAAATTATGTATGGGTATGGCTTTACGAACATGTATTTAATATGCTTGTATGCTCTAAGTTCAATGTCATATACTCGAAATATTGATTTTGTAACATATACCTAAGGTAATTCTAGGCAATAATGTAACGACTAAATTTATTTCTTTAAAATGTTTTGTCCTGACTGACTGATCTACGTTGATAGATCTTATGCCTAAACCGCTGATAGAGAGCTGAAATTTGGAGGGTGTGTTTCTTATATAATGTAGGTCTATCCTGAAGAAGAGACCTGGAAAGGTCTCGAAACGTTGAGCGTTGTAACAATGCTAAAAGTAATAAAAACCACGCGATTCAAACCGAAAAATGTCTTTAATTTCAATACAACATCGCGAAAACAGAAGAAGAATCTAATGTAGGTATCCTATAAGAAAGAATTTTTCGAAATTCCCACGGGATCGGGACTTACGTGGTTGGAACTGCGGGAATCGGTTAGTTTCAGATAATTATTCTTTGATACAGCTGTGTGGCTTTCTTATTACTATTAAATTGTTAAATTAAATAGCCGTTGGTCTCCAAAATAAAATAAACGTAATTTTTGTGAGAATGAGCAAAACTTGTGTAACGACTGTAATTAATTAAACTTTTAAGAATTATAGACTTACATGTCGCAAAAATATCGCCCTATTTACCTAGCCTACCTAGATAAATCACTTCCAAGGTGAATGATGGCTTCACATGTGTGGTATGGTTCCGAGGTGAAATGAATCGACCAAAAATTTTACCCAGGTGAAGAAAGTGGAATAAAAAATAAACTACATCAATCTACATCTACATCATCACACCTACGTCAATATCATAACATTGTAAAACCTATTCCACAAAAATAACGTAGGTATTGTATCAAATATGACCACGCTATAAATCTACCTCTAAAATTTCCTCGTAAAGTTCAAAACTTGCGCCATACTAAAACGAAGCTTGTCTGACAGGCATCTGCGAGCGTTCCAGCAGAGATAAAGTGCCAAATAGCCTTTCCATTTGGACAGTTTTTGCAGCGCCTTATGCTTCTTTTACGATACAACTGGGCAATTATGAAATATTTCTTTACTAAATTGAGGTGCAAGAATAAAGATAAAAGATTTTTCGTCTGAAAATAAAGAGGCTTCTATTCGACTTATGAACAGAACGAAAACGTTTTTTAAGTTATAAATAAACATACCTACAATGACATACATTGTAGGTAACTTGTACTTAAGGCCTCTAACTTGACCTTAAGACTGCTATCAGAGATAACAACCACAGAAAACGGATAAAACTTACTCGTAAACTAGATAATCTTTACTGACCCTTTCCATCTAAAAATCGCCAAGAAGAAATCGCTTTTAGCAATAAGGTCGCCAATTTGTACAACGTTTTACTTTTAGGCTTTCTGTGTATTTGTCTTACTTTTGTTTGATGCAGGTATGCTTATTGTATTTGTTTGTTCTGCAAATAAAGCATTAATTTATCTACGTATCTAAAATATTGCAGAACCTTGCAAAAAGCGACTTACATCCCCAAATTAAAGAAGGCTTGTATTACCGGTATAAGATAACAAAAAAACTCTTCGTCGTAGCAGTAATAAAATTAATGAACTGCGAAAGGTTTCAGGTATTTACGATCATACCCCTCTGTAGGTTTGATTTCAGAATGACAAAATATCTTTCCATTATGTTATTAAATCCTACTAATATTATAAATGTGAAAGTTTGTATCGATGTTTGTTACTCTTTCACGCAAAAACTACTAAACCGATTGCGATGAAACTTGGAATATAGATAGCTGGACACCTAGAATAACACATAGGCTACTTTATCTCCCGTAATTCCCGCGGGATCGGGACTTACGCGGGTGAAACCGCGGGGCGCAGCTAGTGGTAAATAAAATTTGTTCATTTCAGGCCAAACCATATAAGAAGGTCTTATCTAGGTTACTGTACAAAATACAAAAAAAAAGAGCAACTTATCGAAATTTAACTTCATATGCCTTAGTACGGCTGGCGTGAACTTAGACATAATAATATATACACGAACAATATACTGGTCGGATTGAGAATCTTCTCCTTTTTTCAAGTCGGTTAAAAATAATCATAATACAAAAAACAATTCATTTAATAAAATCTACAAATTATTCAATTGATACAATAAGAAAATCTAATCAGACATACTACAGTAAACAAGAACATGACATAATCTGCTTCAAAATTAAAAAAAACTAATAAAAAAACCCCCGACTTAAAAAATCTTCAAAGTTAAAACAAAACTAAACTTTAAAAAGGCAAAAATAATAAGCCGAAAACAAATTTCATGTCTCTGAGTAGGTATGTGGTACCTTACGTTCCCGCGTCGGGGGACGCGGTACTATAAGCACGGGTCGGTTACCATCAACTTCTGTGACACATACCCGCGGCCCCCGACGCGGGAACGTAAGGTACCACATACCTACTCAGAGACATGAAATTGGTTTTCGGCTTATTATTTTTGCCTTTTTAAAGTTTAGTTTTGTTTTAACTTTGAAGATTTTTTAAGTCGGGGGTTTTTTAAATTTTTAATTTAATTTTTTTATTTCACCCTTTTTGTAAAAGCGATTTTGATGAAACATGCTTATTGTTGTCACAAAAGTCACGTCCTTTTATTTGATACCCCACTCGGGTATATTTGAAAACATTCGGTTTTTATTTCCGAGTTTGACCCTACATATACTTTGAACGGCTGAACCGATTTTGATGAAACTTGCATATTGTTGTCACAACAGTCATGCTCTTTTATTTGATACCCCACTCGGGCATATTTGAAAACATTCGGTTTTTATTTCCGAGCTTCAACCAACATATATTATGAACGGCTGAACCGATTTTAATCAAACATAGCTAAGAACACTCGCGCAAAAGACACCTATTAAACAAAAAAAACTACATTCAAATCGGTTCATCCGTTCGTGAGCTACGATGCCACAGACAGATACACAGACAGACAGACAGACAGACAGACAGACAGACAGACAGACAGACACGTCAAACTTATAACACCCCTCTTTTTTCGTCGGGGGTTAAAAATACCATCTATTATAATGAGCTAATTTCTCTCTGGTTTGAACTATGGATTGCATTATCTGATTAAAAGTTCAAATTGTTATAAGGTTATAAGTATTTGACCGAGTGGAGTGACTTGACAGAAATAGTCACGCAACGACATTTGATATGCGATTATAATCGATCTATCTGTATCGAACGTACTGCGTGTATGAAATGTGCGTGTATACACAAGGAAGTTTATTCCTAAAAGGGATCCCTAATAATACCACTTTTTTAACATTAAAACAAAGAAATAGCTTTCTAAACATTATTTCCATTAACTTAATTATTCCTAAAACGTTTTTGTATTTTACCGAGTCAATTACATATAATACCCGGTAATTAAGACAAAAAACAATTGTAATTAAATGTTTTCCGGAAGAGACCCTTTTTAATTACCAAAATATTGTAATAAAATATCTGTTCATTATAATAGGTCCCTAATTTTCTAATAATGGTTTGTTTTTCGGTTGCGGCGCCGCTACACAAAATACATACAGCTCTAGTATAGAGGGACCTCACCTGCTAGCTGATTACGTAACTCTGTTGCTAACAAATCTCTATTGAAATAATTGAAATTGTTGAATTTTGCGTTTACGGATATACAATTTGACAGTAGCAGCCAGAATTCGCTAGTTGCAATTGTAATAGAAATTTGTATGCAACTAAAAGATGTGAAAAATGACATGTAATCAACGATTACAATTGTTTTAAATAGTTTTAATCGAGATTTATTAGCAACATAGTAACGTAATCATGCAACTAGCTGGTGTCCGACCATTAGGAAACTGCTACCGCTAGGTCCTAATGAATTAGGGTTTCCAGAGTATATTGCACCCTGGCCCTTGGTCTAAAAGTATCTGGCTACAGTATTTTCTGCCCACCGCAAAAGGCGACCAAAGGGGGTTTCTTCCCCCCCTTTGGTAACCTTTTTGGTCGGGGGGAGGCTTCGGCCTCAACTTGTCACCCACCGGCCTAAGTCGTAGCGCCAAGCGGACTCGTCCGTCTTCTGATACAAAATACTCTAGATAAAAAAGATAAAAAGTCGAGGTTACACCATTTATAACTCAAGAACGGCTGAACCGATTTGGCTAGAACCAGGAGCATGTTAAGAGATACTTTTGATCCCGTAAATCCCGCGGGATCGGGACTTACGCAGGTGAAACCACGTTACGCAGCTAGATACGTATAAAATGAAATGTAAAGTAATATGTTACGAAGCAAGTCCTACTTTAAAAACATAACCCACCTTCGGCAGTCGGGTAAAAAGGGTTACGCGCGGTATCGAACCCTTATTTGTTAAAAATAAACTTTTCACTAAAGTTGTGTTGTTAAAAGTTTAGACAAGAAAATAATTGCTTTACTTCAATTTGTAGGTAGGTACCTATACTTTCATAATAAATTTTAATCACATACTTAAATCAAAAGCCGGTTGATTGTTGTTATCTAAAACTGGGACTATGTACTGTACAGTGATGCTATCCATATAGGTACTTAGTTATGTTATACCAAAGTTTTCTTGACTTTTTTCTGACATCTCATACAAAAGTCCCGTAAAAGCGACTGTCGAGCAAATTTGAGGCCGTCGGCTTCTGTCTTCAAGATGAGGGTGCTACATCTTAGATTAAATCGTTGTCTCGTGTTACCTCATGAGTTTTTGTGGTTTCTTCTCATCGGAGGGCGCGTTCCGAAACCACAGTAAAATCTCGACGTTTCAAAACGTACGTATGTAATTTATACATCGTTCTAAATGAATAAAATAATTTTGAATTAAATTGAATTGAATATAACGCTCCCCAATCAATTAATTTATAACAGGGATAAATTGACGAAATAAGATAAATAATATAAGCTTAGTACAAGAACGTTGCACAAATGGGTAAAATGATTACTAAAAGCGACTTCACTCAAGTAAACTTTAAACGAAAATGGGCTGTTTCATTTTGTCGTGAGTTATTAAGACATGTCCATGACGTTCGACTGACGTTTAATCAAAGTTAGGCCTGTTTAAGACGGCGATATATGATAATTATCGATCCTTGTCTGGTTGCATAGAAACGAGGGAGATGAATTTGCAAAAAAAAACTATGTTGTCTCGTAAATCGATTAGTAACTCGTAAAATGAACATTTTTTTATCAAAGCACACAATATCGGCTTAGATAAACTCATATAGCCTTATTAATAAACGTGGAGTAAGGTCCGAGTAATTTTACCACTTTTTGTTTCTGTTTGTCAACTTTGAAAGATCCTGTCACTGAAAACGACAAGCGTGTTCTCACTGCTCCGACCTTACTCCACCGTTTATTAATAATAAGGCTAATAGATTAAAAAAATGATTTAGTTGACAATTAGACGTAACTTTGTGATTTTAATTCATCGTAAATTGTATGTTTTCCGTTTTAAAATATAATGTTATTCTTATAAAAAATCTTATGTAATTTGTGGGTTATTTTCACGGGTAAAAGTTGTGTCTAAGATCATCATTTCCCACCACTCGCACCCTTAAATGACGAAAGAAACCATAGTACACAGCTAGCTAAAGATAATTAACCTCTCAAAGAAAGTCAAAGCTAAACTCGGATGTACGCACTCATACAGCTGCCAGAAAAGATAACTTTTGGAACCAATCAAAACTTAATCGAAGTTGTTTATTACTTCTCCGCATCAAATAAAATTATGAAAATTAATAATCATGCGTAGCTACCGAGCTTTCCAAATTCCAAACGGTGGATTTTTCCTACACTTTAACATTCTCAAGTATAGAAAGATTTCGTGGTATTTAACTGAATTTAAGTACAATTGTGACTTCTTAACACCGGCGGAAAAAGATGGGTGTTATAAGTTTGACGTGTCTGTCTGTGTGTGTGTGCATCTGTCTGTGGCATCGTAGCTCACGAACGGCTGAACCGATTACAATATAGTTTTTTTTTGTTGATAGGTGACTTTTGCGCGAGTGTTCTTAGCTATGTTTGATCAAAATCCCGCGTCCGTTCCCGCGTCGGGGGACGCGGGAACGGACGCAGGATTTTGATCAAGTAAGGTACCACAAACCTACTCAAAGACATGAAATTTGTTTTCGGCTTATTATTTTTGACATTTTAAAGTTTAGTTTTGTTTTAACTTAGAAGATTTTTAAGTCGGGGTTTTTTTTTAATTTTTGTTCAATTTGTTTATTATTTTTATTATTTATGTAGTCGCAGTTGTCGATTGCATAAAGATAAACTGAATTTTGCAGCCGTTGAATTCTTCGGGGGAATTTTTACGAAGGAACTTGTCACATTTCTGAATCATTTTCGCGTTACAATCTTTACAAAAAGTTCATTCTATTTCGGATCTAACTTCCAACCCATAGACCTGTTTTTACAGGACCAGGGGCCCTGTAGAAATAAAATCTTAATCCGAATAATACCGATATTAGGGTAAAAACTAAATTTTTCATTATTCTATTTTGGTATTATGTTTGTATGGAAATGGTAACAGTACCCACCCTCTTAATTAGGTGACTGATGTATGCAAATTAGAAATAAATAGATAAATATTTATTATCGTAAAAGTTCTATCTTTTAAAGTAGAAAGTGTTGGCAAGTAGAAAGCCTTTCTCAAAATTTTTAAATGGGTACGTACTTATTTGCTTCAGAGTTCATTTTCTGAAAAGATACCTCATAATAACTTCGTAGTACCTCCTCAAACGTTATAAATTACCTAAATTATTAATTAATTACCTCACCAGGTGAATGAAATCTCAATTTGTAAGCCAACACATTATATTACTGTTTGATTTTGTAACTCAGTGTTTGTAAGGCTTTAATGGCGTGGGAAGTATTTAATTAACATTCTTTGTAATAATTAGTGATATGGTAATGTAGCTCGTATTACCGCAGTATATTTAAACTGAAAACGCGTAGGTCGCTCATTGCTTAATTACCTTTTTTTATTGAGAAAAAAAAGAGAAAAAGTTTAAAGGGTAACTCTAAGGGGATTAGACCTTATAAACAATATTTAACTGATGACTACGATTTGTAACGTTTGTTTTTTGTCTGTCAACTTTAAACATCATGTCACAGCTCAAGACAAACGATACATAGTGTGCAAATTAAACCGTAAATTATCTTTTAGAAGTGAGGGGGTAATTTCTCTATGAGGTAATTAGACAAAAGAAACATTGGATAATGTTAGGAGGTAAAAAAATATCTTTACGCTATCTATCTTATCTTCTTCGCTATCTATAGCTATCTTTACGCCGACCATATTAAGTTATTAGGTTGGTTGTAAGATTTCGTTTGATATCGAACCTACTACTGGCTTCGGTGCTACGTATAAATTGTGTATGGTTTCCTGGACCTTCCTATACATAGTACCTTCAGCTATATTCGGTGCTCCCTAGTAGAGTGTACGGAACCCTGGACCTCTACGAGTAGTTTCGTAGCCACCCCTACGTCATTCTGTAGACCCGCTACGACAGTAAAAAACTCATTTCGCTTCTCTCCCCTTCACCGGTAACGCCATACATACATGCTACCAACGTTACCTCTTTATAATATTAGTATAGATTACGTATCTATCATTGTTTTCTATTAGGTCGCAGTCAGTCTAAGAAAAAGGATAGAAAACGATAGCCAATAGGCATCATCACGCAAAAAAAGCTCCATTTAAGGAGAGCTATTTGTAGAAAACGAGCCCGTAAACAATTACAAATTACCCTATAGGCTAATTATTGTACCACGCGTAGGCAATTGATACATTTTCTAAATAAAGATTAGCTTAATAAAAATACATTAAAGGTTATATAGGTATTTTGAGGACGTGCTTAATAATATTCGAACCCTTTATTTTGAGAGGCACATGAAAGGCTTACGTCATGTTACGTTATTCGAAATTTAACAAGTACGGTAGGCCTTTTGATAATCCGCTTAAATGAAATTTGCGTTTGGCTTGATGAATACTTATTAGGCACTTCCTAATTGGTATTATAGAAATAGGTACCAATAGTTTAGTAGGTTAGCTATGCCTTTTTTTAGCAATAAATTGAAGAGGGGTGAAGCAAAATCTTTTTCAACTTTGGTTGTAGTCAGATCGAGGTCTCAGGGCCGCGCCAACTTTCTTGTATTATTTGTTCATCTAGGACTATCTCCAGAACTCTAGACACATTCTTACGGTAAAAAGCACAGCAAATGTATATAAAAAGCTTTTAATTAAATTCCCAAAAAAATATTAAATATTACCTATTATAAAAACAAAACCATTAACAAACCTTTATTTAATACAAACCATTTTCTAAATATTTTTTAACGCCATCAAATCTTTATTCAAATTTTCCAAATAAACTTAATCAACTAGCTAGGTATAACGTTCAAAAAGTTCTCACAAAACAATTACCCACAAGGGTTTGTAGCCCATTACCCGGAAACATTGCAAAGCAGCGATGTATTAAAAAAAAATGTTAAAGTAATCAAGCGCGTTACGGATTAAACTGAGCCAGCAGGAGTTCATCAAAACGTTTTATATGCATGTTGTTATTACAACGGGATGAATATTGTGGTTTGTATTATCTTTATGTAACAATGGAATTGTGTCACCGCTGCGGTATATTGCGATTTTCAATCAGTATCGTTGTACCTATAAGTGTGATGGTTTTTAATGACATTTAAAACGCTTGATATTTTTTCTGTAAGTAAGAGAATAATATAAATAAATTTCTGGGAACATTACACAGCGCCATCTAGCCTCATGGCAAGTCATTAAGCTTGTGTCATGGCAGGGTTCGTCAAAACGTTTTATATGCATGTTGTTATTACAACTGGATGAATATTGTGGTTTGTATTATCTTTATGTAACAATGGAATTGTGTCACCGCTGCGGTATAGTGCGATTTTCAATCAGTATCGTTGTACCTATGAGTGTGATGGTTTTTAATGACATTAAAAAACGCTTGATATTTTTTCTGTAAGTAAGAGAATATTATAAATAAATTTCTGGGAACATTACACAGCGCCATCTAGCCTCATAGCAAGTCATTAAGCTTGTGTCATGGCAGGGTTCGTCAAAACGTTTTATATGCATGTTTGTTATAACAACGGGATAAATATTGTGGTTTGTATTATCTTTATGTAACATTGGAATTGTGTCACCGCTGCGGTATATTGCGATTTTCAATCAGTATCGTTGTATCTATGAGTGTGATGGTTTTAATGACATTTAAAGCGCTTAATATTTTTTCTATAGATAAGAAAAATTGTATGGATAAATTTTGTGACCAGCACACAGCGCCATCTAGCCTCATGGCAAGTTATTATGGCTGCTGAACGTTACACAACGCCATCTAGCCTAATGGCGAGTTATTAAGCTTGTGTTGTGGTGACCAGCAGGGTTCGTCAAAATGTTTTATATGCATGTTTGTTATTACAACGGGATGAATATTGTGGTTTGTATTATTTATGTAACAATGGAATTGTGTCACTGCTGCGGTATATTGCGATTTTCAATCAGTATTTCAGGCTTGTACTATAGGTACTAGACAACGGATATACTACATATTATACTTTTTTTGTAAATACATACATATGATACATAGAAAATACCCGGACAAGAAACAAATATTTATTTTTAAGCATAAATACTTGCACCTGGCGGGAATCGAACCTGCAACCTTCTGCATTGCAGTCGAGCCTCTCCCCGACGCACCACAGAGGTCGTCATTTGAACTAAAGTTCTATTTTCTATCCATTCATTAGGCTCAAATTTTGAAGTTTCTTAGATGGTAGAACGTGTGTGGGAGACTACATATTATCGAACAACCGACTTCTGAAATGTTAAACAATTTAATTCCATCAAACAGATGAAAATCAATTTAGTTACAAATTATCGAATACCAAACATCTATTTGTTCGAAACAGAGAGGTCATCTAGAACTCTTTTAACTACATTTAAAACTGAAACTATTATTGACGATTCCAGGTTATCTATTTAAACTTGTTAGTAGTTACTAAAATTTTCTCGGGGTAGCCTCATTCCCTAGAGAACGCGTCCCCAGGTGGCGGATAGGGGGAATCCCGGCGGTTTGGCAACCTCCACCTTGGAGTGCGGCAAACCAATGGGCAGGAGGGAAATAAAATACCTCCCGCGGACCACAAGGCCGAAGAAGGACACTTCGTCAAAAAACCTCGCGAGTGGGCTGCTCTGACATATTTGGAGTGAAGGTCACTGGTGTACTGGGTTTTTAGGTTGGAGGACTTAGTAGGGTTGGCGGCGGAAGAATCAAAACGTATGGTCAACGGCGGCACCCAGGCCCTCCAGGAGGATCACAACCTTGGCGTCAGGCGGCAGCCGGCTGTAAAACTACATAGCCAAAACAAATCTCCTAATTATGAATAAAGGCAAAAGAAAGATAAAGGGTCATACAGTTAGGGCGTTCCCCAGAAGCGACGAAGAACTGCCCGACCCGACAACCCAGGACAGATTGTCCTGGCGCCGCAAAATTAGGAGAGCCGACCCCACATAAAGGGGAAAGAGCGAGGAAGAAGAAGAAGAAGTTAGTAGTTACTAAAATTAAACATTTATCGAAGCCAATGAACTCTTTTACCTAATGCTCCAGCTACAAAGATAAGATCAGATCATGATGCTAAGATCAGGTAACAAGCATGATCCTACTAATATTATAAAGCTGAAATTTTGTGAGTATGTATGTGTGTGTGTGTGTGTGTTTGTTACTCAATCACGTAAAAACCGCTGAACCGATTGCGATGAAACTTGGTATACTCGTATACTATATAGATAGCTGGAGACCTAGAATAACACAGTCTTTTTATCTCAATCTTCCCGCGGGATCGGGACTTACGCGAGTAAAACCGCGGGGCGCTGCTAGTATTTCATATTTTACAAAGATAAATACATCATCAAAATCCTACCCTTGACAGGACTTGCCGTGCGAGTGCATTAACTATTAAGTACGCCACACGGAAACCTACGTGACACGGTAAATTAAAGATGCATCTCCCTTATTTGTTTTCCGACTAAGACTCGATTTGAATGTCATCTACCAGAACAGTTTTTACAAACTATTGACTGATCCGTGGTGTTATTTTTACAGTTAGCTAGCTATAAGTTAGCCAAATAGTTCTAAGCTAACCATAAAATTTGGTATACTAATGCTACATAATGTTGGTCTAATGGTAGATACCCTGATTTTCATTCCGAGGGTTGAGGGTTCAAATTCGGGCCGACCGCGCACTAATGTCTTTTTCTTTAAGAAAAAGTTATGTTCGCTAATAACATCGCTCTTACGGTGAAGGAAAACATCGTGAGGAAACCGACATGTCCTAGGACTCACCACGGTTCCAAGGCGTGGGACATTCGCCAATCCAGAGTAGGCTCCCGTGGCGTCTTATTGCCTAACCCCTCTGAGAGGAGGCTCTTACCCTGCAGTGGGACAAATTAAGGGGCTTATTATTTTTATTTATTTATTTTTTGCTATATTGATGTATTATAATTTAAAAAATCTCACGGGATTGAGATTCATGCGGGCAAAACCGCGGTTCACATCACAAATAGGCTATAAACAGATTCCTTACCTACTTGAGACCCTTAATCAAAAACAAACCCCTGAAGACACAGAAAACACAACAGAAACCAAATATTCAACTAATTAATTCTATCACCCATACTTTATCAAGTTTATGACGGTTGACGTTTTCCAAAACGTCCAAGTTGCGAAGTTGACTACATAAACACCAAGTGGCTACTAACATAGCTCAATTAAGTTCCGAACTGAAATTAATCCGTTAAATTTATTGTTTGTGTCGCAGATCGTAAAGCCAAAGGTTAGTGGGGGTGAGACCCCGGAAATACGAGCTGACTGAACATTGAATGGCGGCCATACTGTTAACTCTTTTGCAAGGCGACTTCAAACGTGTTTCTTTAGGGCTTATAATGCCCTTCGTCTCCAATATAACAACTCGTTCAGGGCATTGTTGGGGCTGCCACGTTATTGTAGTGCATCAGAGATTTTTGCAGTTATCGACGTACGTATCGACGACTTTTATACAATAATACGGAAAATAACGGCATCTTTCTTGTGGCGGGTTCGTGGTAGCGCCAACAGTCTCTTAGCGACGGGCTCAGAGAGAACGGACGGGCCCTTTGTTGTGCATTGAGGGGTATTGCATGATACATCGCTATCCACTGCCAAGTGAGTCTGCCTGCCTCACAGAAATAGATAAATGTGTGCACTAGTTGTTTTAGTTTTAATATTTTTTAAATTTAATTTAATTTAATATACCTGTGTAGTGTAATATAGATTTTAGTGGTCCTTCCAGTGAACTTCATAGTAACAGTTGGCAACCCTTGAACTATGTTAAGGCCGCTTATAATAATTTATCAACAGAGATCATACACACTGCTTATTTAGGTAGTTGTTTTGAAAGGTTATGTATATTGTGTGTTTAATAGTTTTGAAGGTTAGGTTATGTTAGGTTACTGCGAGCACAATAAGCGAATTAATTGTTTGCGATTTTTTTGTACTAGTTTAAAATCTTTTAGTTGTTTATGGTTTAGTATAAGTAGTTAAATTAGTTTGAAAATGACTAAAACTATCTTTTGACTGTCGTTTTTAACCGACTTCATCTTCTTATCTTTTCTTTCTTTATATATAAAATTTCCATGTCCCGATGTTAGTTACCGTACTCTTCTGAAACGGCGCGACCGATTTTTACCAAATTTTATATGCGTATTTAGTAGGTCTGAGAATCGGCTACTATCTATAATTTATAAGGCAAAACAACGTTTGCCGGGTCAGCTATAATAATATAGATACAGGATGTTCCGAGAAGGGGGTAATAAACCAAAAGGGGGTTATTCTAGAGGTCAAGGCGAACAACTTTTGTTTTACAACTTTTGGAAATTCGAGGTGATTTTCGAAAAAAAACAGCTGTTTCTTAAAGTTTGAGGTCATTGGCCTTAAGGTGTCCTTTTATTTCGTTTGGGCTACTACAATCTAAACATTAATGGCTTAGGGGGCTTCTCACACACAAGCAATTTCACATGTCTGTGAGTTGCCCACGATCTTTTTAGACTTAGGGGGCTTCTCACAAACTAACAATCTCACACGTTGGTGAAAATGCCTTTATTTACACAAAAAGGTTGTTTTATCAGTGAAACAACAAAACAATCTTAGAAAAACAAGTTCGAGTTTTCAAAAGTCATGAAACAAAAATTGTTCGCCTAGACCTCTAGAACAACCCCCTTTCGGCTTAATACCCCTCCTCGGAACACCTTGTTTATTATACTATATTTTCTGTTTTGATTGTCTCTTGTTTCTGTTTAACTAACTTGATATATGTACCCAAACTACCTATTTACGTGCCTATATAAAGTTAGTGGTGGCTAGTTTATGTAAACAGTAAATTCTAGGTGATAACTCGCCGACGTGTTACAGGGTATGTTAGTCACAAACGTTGTAAATATTTAATACCCTTTGAAGCCCTAATTTGCATATTATGTGGTTTAAAGGTATGAAACCCTTTGCGGATTGCTTTCACTTCCCGTTACCTAGTGTTAATAGTTAATGACGCTTTGATGTTGTAAAAAATACCCTTTAGGAGAATTGTTCATACACTTAGAAGATTGAATGAGGCTAAGTTAGAGAGGGATGTTGGTCTAGTGGTACTTTCATTCCGAAGGTCGTGGTTTTGAATCCTGGCCGACCGCGCACCAATGTCTTTTTTTTAAAGAAAAATTTAAGTGCGCTATTAAAATCGCTCTTACTGTGAAGGAAAACATCGTGAGGAAACCTACGGCTTAAAGTCACGCAAAAAGACCCAGTTATAGGGCTAGTTGCGGAAACACACAGTAAAAGTACTTACTTTTACTGTGTGTTTCCGCACAAACACAAGTAAAGTACAGTAAAGTACTTACCTAAGTAAGGCTAAGTTACTTTATAAATTACGATTCTTGTGAGATATGGACAGTAAATAGGGCAATGCAGAAGGTTGCGGATTCGCTTCTCGCTGGGTGCAAGTTTTTTTGCTCAAAAAATAAACGTTTCTTCCTAGTCAGGGTGTCTGTCACCAGGCTGTATCTCATGAACCATAATAGCTAGACGATTTAAATTTTCACAGAAGATTTATTTCTATTGCCGCTATAACAATAAATACTAAAAACAAAGTAATAGAAATATTTAGGAGGGGATTCCAAACAACAAACGTGATTTAGGAATAAAAAGTATAATAAGTAGTATACGTTGTCTAGTGGGTAGTGAGTGGGTACTAGACAACGTATAGTACAACCCTAGTGTCAAGCTTGGGGCTAGATTCCGCTGTGTGATATTTATTTATTTAATTTATATACAGATCCCAGAACTAAGCGGTTGAGACAACGGGACCTAGTCACTCATAAATCTATAGATTTATAACCCGCCCTAAGCTCTGTTGAAATATTAAATCAATGTAAACAGCTTTTCTGCTTCGGAAGTGGTATTAACATTTTGTTGCTACCTACACATACCTATCTACAGTTGAGTCATACATTTTTGATTGAAAACCTTATTCTCTTTGAGTGCGTTGGTTTTTTAAACGTGACCTGAAGTTGAATAGCTTCAGGTGTAGTTATCTAATGACTTTAAAAGGTCTTTGTGAGGCTAATGTATGTCTCTTGTAACGGCCAGTTTCTTCACTGATAATTAATTCAATTACTTTAAACTTCCATTACATAAAATATTTAACAAAATTGGTAATAGATTTTTCTTCTTTTTTCGCGATGTTGGATTGAAATTAAACAGATTTTTAGGGTTTAAATTGCGTTGTTTTTATTAAATTAAGGATTTTATTAACGCTCTATATTTCAGATCCTAACAGGCCTCTTCCTCAGGGATAACAAAAGAATACAAAATTTAAGAAGGTACCTATTTGATCTACCTACTATGTATCTAATCTTCTTTATAAGGCTAAAGACGCCTATGAAAACGAACTACCAAGAAAATGGCGCCATAGAAACGCCTTGGTCTAAGAAAATAGTAATAGTCATTGACGTTAAAATTCGACAGCTGTCTGTTTTGCTTTCACTTATAATGACATACGTTTATCTCGCTCTGGCTTCAAACTCAAAGTAATTTACCCTCACTATTTGTAGCCATGAAAAATCAAAGAAAACGCATCTTAAACTACTTGCTCTATATAATAATAGCTCTTTGAATTTTTGAAATCGGTCCAGCAGTAGTTTATTCATTACAAACATACAGACACACGCACACACATACACACACACAAACTCAAATACAAATCTTTCCTCTTTATACCTAATATTAGTGTAGACATAACTATACCTACTTCGTTTTTTATTGTAGACTATGATTTGACACATCTTTCAGTAGTAAAATGTCAACTACCAAGAACCAAAACGTCAAATCATAGTCTGAAATGAAAATACGAAGTTTAGTTTCTATGAAAAGTCTTTCGTTTGCTCTGACCCAGTTACATTCAACGATACCAAGATGACTAATCTCAATTATAATTACTCCTTAAGTTTCGTGGTGCCAATTAATTAGACCTCCAGTGTTTAGTTTCACTAAGTTTAGCGAAGCTCCTGTTTCAACCGAGTATCGCACGGAGTCGGAATTTTGAGATCTAGTGGTTAAATGTAACCGGCGGCACTCTAAATTGTTTCTGTCTGGGTCAATCCTATTAATATTATAAATGTGGAAGTTTGTGTTAGTAAGAAAGTATATATTTATTTGTTTATCTACAATATAAATATAACTATACCAACAGTATACCATCTTAAATCACTAAATAAATTAAAATAAATAATCCAATAATGAGTCACTAGGTATGGTACCCAAAAGGCTGGCTGCATTGCCCCTCTGGATAGCAATACCTATTCGTTGGCCAAAGTAGCCGCCTTTGGACACCAGAAGCTAATACTAATAAAAAAATAGTAAGAAAGTAAAAACTAAGTAATGTATCTAAGTAACTTTATAAGTAAGTAGGGTAAATAAACTAAATTGTTGGCAGTCCCCTCCAATTTATTGGCACAGTACATTTTACTCCAAAACACAACAACAATTTTAGTAGGTAAATGGCACAGCACATTTTGCCTCCAAAAATCAATCTTAGCAGGAAAGTGTCACAGAACCTTTAGCACAGTACGTTTTCCTACAAAACATCAATTTTAGTGGGAAAATGGCAGAGTACACCTGGCACAGTACATTTTCGTCCAAAAAAATCTATTTTTATAAGAAAATGGCACAGTATATTTACTTTAACAAAAAAAAAAACAATTTTAGTAGGTAATTTGCACAGTACGAGTATATTCGACATAATACATTTTTCTCCAACCAATCAATAATCTTAAAAACAATGATTATATCTACGACGCGATCTAGACCCATAGTTTTAATATTATTATAGGACGAAAATCTTGTAAGATTAAAAAGTGTGAGACATGTTAATTTTGCGACAATTTTAATTTTCGTCCCAGTTTTATTCTTCACAATATTTCGATCTAAAAATGAAGGCAGCTTTACCTTACTAGAATAATTACACTTCACCACTGATACTTACCTATCTACCTAAATCGATTCACTTTGGGTCAAGGATGACCCTAATGACAACTTACTATAATTCGGAACCGAGTTCCGAATCTGGTAAGTGTTTACATGTCGACTCTCCTGATTTATTACTACGTAGTAAGAACCAAGAATTAGACACAATTGTATAAGATTAATGGGGCCACAACAAATTTTATGCCTCAAATGTTCGGAACGGAGATTCAAGGGTTGTATTGTACACAAAACCCTACGCAAAACGGTACGTAGCGAATCTGTAAAGATTATTGCTGAAACTGAAATTTGTTACGTATAAAATCGTATTTATTTTATTCATTTGCTTTAGAGTTTAAAGCCTTTGGAGGTTATGGGATTTAAGAGGATTTAATAGCCGACGATTTAGGTCGGTCTTAGAATCGTTTTGTTTAAGCGATGTTGATGTGGGTACTGTGGTTTATTTCTTTCTGTGAGATCGAGGTAATCTAATGGTTGAATCGATTTACTTTAATTCGCTTTTATGTTCTAGAATAGGTACTTAAGCTCGTCGCGGTCTGATAAGTCGTGGCGGCGGCGCAAAATCCCTTTCTCTCGCCTATATCTCATCCTCATTCGAGCGATGTTCCCATAGTTGCCTGGGACCAAATAGTTTACCCATCACCTTGCAGAGAGTACATCAGGTTTGCTAGTCTCCACCAGATCCCTTAGTCGCCCCTACGACACTCACCAGAAGAGATTCGGTAGCTCCATTCTATGCCAGAGCTACAAGGCTCCGACGACAACTTATCGACTACGACAGTTTGTCACTGCGCGTTGTGCCTATATAATTTACAACAAAGTACTTAATATAATTCTGTATATTGTTTTATTAAACATTCATTGCTAACAGCTTCGATCACATATAAACTATAGATACACGGTCCCATACAAAATCGACATCAAAAAACGGCACTACTTCAACGCTTACTTATACGGACATAGTACAGTTTAATGTAAACCTTAATCACTGGGCAATAAGGTTGTAAAACACTTATGCACGACTGACAGCGATATGCCTTGTTTCGCTGTAACCGGCTGAAATATGCCTTGTTTTGACGGCTCCATTTCTAGAGCGGCGACCGTGCATCTATGTAGGTTTTATATGATCGAAGGCTAACAGGCTTAGTTTTCAGCCATTGTAAGGGTTTATGTTATTTTATATTTATTTTGTACCAGGTATCTTTTGATGTTAATTTATATCCATTAAGATTGCGCATGTAGCACAAATGGTGCTGGGTAGGGTAGGTGATATATTACTTAGTATTTTATGGTAATGGCCGCCACAACAATTACAAAACATATTACTTTGACAAAGTCACGCCATGTCCGGGGAAATCAAACAGAGACACACACTGCTCTGACAATCTAAACCACCCTTTCCCAAAGTGGGCGACAACACCCCCTTATGGGCGCTGCAGGCCTTTTAAGGCCCTTTATCACCCTTTAGGCCTGCAGCGCCCAGAAAAAAACAGAAAAAAAAACAAGCGGTCGTTCTGTTTCGAAATAAAAGTAGACAACAGACACACTTTCGCATTTTGATAGTTACTAGTATTCTTAGATAAGTCATTTTTGTAGGTAGATAATAGACCGCGGGAAATTTTGTTTTAACAAGTTTTTGTTAAATAACCCGATTTGTGCATTCCTATATCAAAGGGTAGGAGGGTTTGTAAGAAGGTGAAAAATGGGGGCGCTAAAAATAATTTATTCTCAAAGTGGGCAAAATACAAAATAAGTTTGGGAACCCCTGATCAAAACCATAGCAGCTATTACCTAGATGAAAATTAAATCAAAACCATTATTAGATTTTGAGCTTCTTGTTTGAAGTGTACGAATTTAGTTTGTAATTTAAATTGTACCGCTAAAGAGTTTAGTTAGTAATTGAATTTGAGAAAATTGGTATGAAAATTATCCTTAGTTAGTATATTAAGCTTGAATGACATTGTTTTTTTAGTTACAAATATTATTTGAATCCCGTTTTCCCGTTCCCGTTTCGTTGTCTTGATTTATTTGTTTTTCATTTAGCTCGATATTTCGCCAGTCATTTCAACTGACTTGCTCACGAGACTAGAGATTGCGGGTAGGTGATGGATGACAGTTAGGACATTGGACTAGGTACCTCCTTTTGCGTGCGTCCGCCGTTATCGGTCACCTCCTCTTTGCACTATATACTCACTATAAGTAACTGGCGAAGTAAAATAAAAATTTACCACAAAACAATGGTAAATATCCCGTTTTCTAAATGTTCTTGTATGACCTAGATAAAGCTTTAAAAAAATGTTATTTTTACAAAAAAATGTTCTTTATTCACATTGTTAGACGGGTTTGAAGACGGTCACACTAGAGCATTCAGAGCCTGTTCCTAAAATCGTAGTGAATCTGGATTTTGGATGAACTCGTAGGTACTTACAAACATAGATTCAATTCGTTTATGAGAAATATTTAAGAAGTGCTTTTATAACAAAGATAGATAGATGAACGCTTTATTTGCACAACTTAAAGTACAATACAGTCATAAGTATTAGAATACATTAAGTATAAAAACACAAAAAGCTTAAAAATAGAACGTTGCACAAATGGGCGACCTTATCGCTAAAAGCGATTTCTTCCAGGCAACTTTAGGCTGGAGATGAACTGTAAAAGCTCTTCCCATATACATACCTAAAGCTGTATACAGCTTTAGATATATTCTTCAGTTCAGGGCTATTTAATCGCTATTTCTTAACGCAAGAACATATTCCACTACTATTTCGTTATGAATATGTAGCGACCTCCGCTAATCATATCGCTCTTACGGTGAATAATCGCTATAAAAACGGCAGCGTCTTAAAGTCACGCCCAATTTTGGAAAATTTCAATTTATATGAAAAAAAACATGGTGTGATATAGTGCGCGAATACTCTTAATTATTTAAGCACCAAACTTTGGACCAGTGAGAACAAAATTTATTTTATTTACAATTTTCAAGCCTACCTGAGTGTAAACAAGAGTAGGGACTCTTAACAAATTACTTTTTCAAGTATTGTTCATCAAAGTTTCAGACAGAAAACATTGTTTGGGTAAAATCTTTGAAAATTGTGAGTCATATTTGTGTGTTGAAAGTGAGTAATGGTGTGCTCTCTGGGAAAGTACGCCTACTCATTTATTTTGGAACTCAAGTACGCGTGATACAAAATATATGATATTTATACTTCGTTTTCTAATTGTAGACAACGATTTGACACATCTTTCTGAAGAAAAAATGTCAAATACAAGGAATAAAACGTCAGATTACAGTCTGAAATTTGAAAACGTACTATACCTACATGTATCTGTAAATTTGCAGGTTTGATTTGATCTGATTTGTGCAACCTTGCTGTTGCAACAAAACTGTACATCCACCAAAGAATTCTAAAATAGCAATAATACATTCTGTAATCGTCACACAGCGCCTTCTAGCTATAATATAGAGACCCAGACAAGAAACAAATATTATTTTTTCAGTATAAATTCTTGTTCCCAGCGCGAATCGAACCCGCAATGTTTTGTCAAACTTCACTCACCGGCACGGAAAGTGGCCCAAAAAAGAGAGTTTAGGACTTTGGCCATTATATCGTTTATTTTCAAGAACGTGTTAATGTCGCAAAACGTAGCCGGTATATTAATTTACAAATGTCCCAAACATTTACCCGATCAGTTCCCGAAAAAAAAAACGATAATATGGCCAAAGTCCTAAACTATCATCTTTAGGCCACTTTCCGTGCCGGTGAGTGTATTTTATTTTAAATTCAGTTCCACTTGAAAATTAACTCATTTTTGGTTTTGATCGCATGATGTTTATTACTTTTAGCATTGTTTCAATGCTTAACGTTTCAACGCCTTTACAGGTCTCTTCTTCAGTATTCTGTTAATCCTGAAAAAGTGACTGATCACGCGATTAAAACCCATAAATTAGTTTTAAATTCTATCCAAAATCGCGAAAACAGAAGCAAAATCTATTCAGTTCAAGCTCAAGCTTGCTTGATAATTGATTCAATTTGACATAAATAGCGCACTCGGCCAAATTAACCATACCTACTATAAAGTTTCTTCAACGCAATCATGCGAAATAAAATCGACCTCGTCATCACTTCCCAGGCGAGGTAAGGTGAGGTCAAATGCAAACCCATATTATACAAAAAAAACTCAGCCAAGGTAATAAAGCTTCAACGACAGTGCCCTTAAAAATTGGTTGCAACCTCTGACCCGTATTTTAACCACAAAAAGGTCACTGGAGCCGATTGCTTTTAACCTTCTACATAACAAAAATAACCGCCTCGGAACGAATAACGTATTTACAATTTCAGTAGGTGGTTCATAAGAATATAATACGTATAGTTATTATAAAAATGAGAGTTACGTCAGATGTTATGGTCTAAGATGTAGCACGCTCGTCTAAGATCACTCCAGACACGTTGATCATGGCTGAAGATAAGAACACACTTTTTAAACCCACAGGATTTACGTCCATCATTATTATTAGAAACACGGGTCAAGATCGCGTTGCATATAATCATTGTTATTATTTACCTCGACGTTTCTGCAAACGGGTCACACCAGCCGTGGTCGCGAGACGACAAGAAGTAAGAAACGAAGATGAAGATAAGAAGTTAACAGAGTAACGAGTTCCGACAGTTCTTCCATTGTGGCTGCACCGGCCTTTGTTTTAGAACACGGCCGAGTACAATACGGGCACTAACAAACAGTGGTCGAATCTTCTTACCATTTTTTTTTCGATATTCCACCAAGTAATATTCTAAATGAGAAAGCTTTGATGTTTAATGTGTACGTAATGCAGAGACAAACAAAGAGACAGAGCCGAACAGAGCGCCAAGCATTGGCTTTAAAACAAAGACATAGAAATGCTTTAGAAACTGAGCTTTTACTTGTATTGTACCATCCGTAAATTTAACAAAAATGGTAATTATATAAAAAAATATCAAAATAACCTACCCCGAATTACCCGGCGCAAAGGTACCCATAATGCTGGCAGCGTTGCCGTATTGTATGGCAATAGCTAACCTTTGCACCAGGTACAAGCCGGAGCGGGGGTTGCCTGTCCTCTCCCGCAATCTACGACCTATTCGTAAATTAAAAATAACAATTTCATAGAACAAAACCAAATCAGAAAGCTGTATGCGAACCCTAAGAGGGCCGACCTCAACAAAAAGCTGTAGCCAGCTACATAGGTACTAAGCCACAGCGCTGGTCTTCCGGCCAGGCCCAAATAGCTAGTTAAAGGTAAAGTTAGAGTTAAATAGCAGTTAGGATTGAAGTTAGTATTTATTTATTTAAGTTAGAGGCCTGAGGGTGACCCGAAAACTCTAACACCACGTGAGCCACACCACTATACGAAAAGAAGAAGAAGTATTTTGCCTCTATGACAAGGGCCTATTCTATAAAATGCGATGGTCAAACAATATCTTTCCTTCCTCGTTTCGGTCAACAGAAAATGAGTTGGGTTTTTTCCGTTGAATAAATAATGACAATGATTTACATTTGGTAGTTCTAAGCCTCTTCAAATGGTCTACCGCACAGGATCTGAATGAATACTTAGTAAATTATACCTGAACTATACCTAGGTATTTTGATTTATTTATCTTTGTAACAAAAACTAACAGAAACTTAAATAAATGAAACCCATTGAAACTAATCAAGGTATGAAATAAATAGGTACCTAAAATAATTTTCTATTTTGATTATTTAGTTGTATGATCTATTATCAATTCTACAAACCTACCTGGTTTAAATTCTCTAACAATCCGATGAAAATGGACACAAATTTCATTTGATAATTCTTACTTCTTCTGATATTTTTTAAGCACTACAACCGTCTTAAAGCCTTATAAATACAAGTATTCAATACAATATAAATATAATACTTATATCTATATCATAATATATAGTATAACTAACTGAACAATACTAGATTTCAGGATCAGTTCCAACTAAGTCTTTATTGTCAAAGCCGTTTGTCTAGCGTTCTAGGAAGGAAACTGTGGACAAATATTACTGAGATACTAGGTATTATTGGTTCGATGTATGAATTCACGTCGATAAATAGTCATTTAATTTTCTGGGAATGAAGCTTGGTTCGCAGTAAATAAATAAATTCTGTGAACAACACACTGCGCCATCTAGCCCGTGGTAAGCGACTAAGCTTATGTTACGGTGACTTGACAACGGATATAATACTTATATTTATTTTTCAGTAGGCAGTAGGTACCTATAATGTGCTCGAGCGAATTTTCATGTCGTTAAAGTTATTCCGTAGCCACGTAAGCCACTACGGTAGCGCCTTTTAATCACCCTAAGTAGTGATTGAAGTTGATCTAGGAGTAGAAATCTCGATTTCGTTCCGAAGGTCATTTCTTCAAATCCCAGCCGAGGGGCGGTCTTTTTACTTATGATTTTTTGTATTCGCAAAAAGCATCTCTCTGACGGTAAAGAAATTCACTCAAGACGTTTATTGACATGTTATTTCTTCTGGATATTACTAACTAGGCACTGAGGTGCTGGACAAGTCATTTCCACCTAACAATATCCTGGGATGCGTTGTATAATATCTAGATTCTAGACTAGATTCATCTAAATAAAGACGTCTATTTTGGTAAGGTTTTAATAGGCGCCGAAATGGTTATTGGGCTAGTTGGTTCAACCATGCAGTCGGTAGCCACAACCAAGACTGTCACGGCCAATCAGTAGTAGTTTAATGGAGCTTGTATTTGTACAGCTTTAGCACTGTGTTGGCCATTTGCCACAGCTTCCGACCGAACCAGAGGCTCATGATTGAGTAAGGGTGTCGGTACATATGTATCTGACGGAAAATGCGTCGCGTATTATCGGTATCATGACGCCAGAAATGTCAATTACGTAGTAAAACCATTCAGCGTTTCACACTCATATCGCTGACGTTAGTGAATGTTGCAGGTGACCGATGACACGCTCAACGCATTTTCCGTCAGATATGTATCGACCCTTCTTCTCATCCGAGCGATGTTCCCGGTTGCATCCCTCTCGAGAGCCCGGGGTCCGCTAAACCCCAAATGGTTTTTTTTTATTTGGGGTCGACGCAGTCGGTAAGTCATAATTGACCATACCTTCTGCAATTAGATTTGGCAATGTTTTTACGGCCGGCCGCCTGCCTTACACCAACCCTCTTAGAGATCAAGCAGTTTATCAGCCACCGCGCGGGGAGAACTTAAGGTTTGCTAATCTCCCTCAGATCCCTTAGTCGCCTTTTACGACACCCACTGTATGAGATGGGGTAACCCTATTCTATGCCGGGGCTACACGGTTCGGTATGTACCGACCGGAAAACCTACCCTATCAGGAGAATTTATTAAGATGTAAAAGTGTTGATCTAGATGTCTTACGTGATCTAGATTCTTGTGGGTTCGAAACCTTGCACCTATTTTTTAGGGTTTCGTGCCTTAAAAGGTAAAAAAGCAACCCTTATCAGTTCATTTTTATTGTCAGTTTGTCCGTCCATCTCGGAAACAGGAATACCCATGAGACCGAGACTTATATGGGTGAAACCGCGAGAGACAGCTAGTGTACTACTGCTGCTGCTGCTAGTGTGTGATTAGCTACTGCTCATTTTAATTATTATAACCTACATTTATGTTAGTGTCCTGGTAACGTAATCAAAACAATAAGACAAGTATTTGTAAACTGAAAACTTCTTCGTAATTAAAAGTAATAAAAAGTAAGTCCTTCATTACTTTTAATCGCTTTCCAAATACCTTAAATATCTTACGAGTAGAAGTTAGCAGTGGCATTCCGTCCATAAAACTCGAACCCCACCGAGTTAACTTTGAATCTGGGCTAAATATATGAGTAACTAGCTCCGACCCGCGGTTTCACCCGCGTCACGTATGTCCCAATCCCGCGGGATTTACGGGATCAAAGTATCCTATGTCCTTCCCCGGTTACCTTCCCTTCCTATCGGGGTCGGATCTTGTTTCACTGCCGTCTTCCTTCTTCAAAATGAGTTTACTACAGCTTAGACCATATCATTACTTACCATAAGGTAAGTTAGGGGTCAAACGCTCATCTATCATGTGAGCGTTTGATCACTATCTTGCCAGACGGTAAAGGTCAATGAGATCTAAGACGCAGCACACTAATCTCGAAGATAGGAAGAAGACGTTGAAAAACGTTAGACTCGTTTTTCTAGCTGCACAGGCGTGTGTATCAGTACACGGATGAGTCCGCTTGACCTACGACTTAGGCAGGTAGAAGGTCAAGCCACGGCCAACGCCTCCTACCAAGACACCTATTTTGGGTCGCATGTGACGCCGGCGCCGTATGCCCGGGACATGCGCCGTATGTCATTAGATGGAGTAAGGCTTACTATACTAACCTTCCAGCCTAGTCCATCATGCCCCGAGGAAAAAGAAGTTAATGCGTCTAGAGCCTTCGCGGTAGGTATAAAACCTGTTTTAAGACCACCCCTTATACAACTGAACTAACAATAATGTTATAGCGTCCCCCAGGGCGGCTAAGATTTAAACTTGCAGGCGGGGTCCGCTGTACCATCAGGCCACTTCCAGGAACGAACGTTCGGGACCTGTTTTGAGACAGCAGATGCCGTTTCTCATTGCTCCTGCGTCCCTGGCACTTACGGCGAAGACACGACAAATGGGTGTTTTATTGGGTGAACCTCTGGCCGCCGACAACCTCAGGCCAGAGGGAGCCCCGCCGCTCAAAAAGCGGTAGGATGGTCTATAAGAATGAATTTCCCCCCAAGAAAAAAGAAAAAAAACCTAGGTAATCGACTAAATTGCAGCGGCTTACGTCCCAAGGGCCGCGTCTTGCGAGCCCGCGGTAACCATTATTTTTGACACAATTTTCGCTTATAGTTTAGAAAAACGGAGATAAAACCACGGGAGCCATGTATTATATTATAGAACTTAGTTTAGGATTAAATTTATATACTTATCGCCTCATCGTTCATCTCTAAAATAAGCATTCCACTAAAATCCAACCAAAACATTAGAAAACAGCTTTTAAATATTATTTTAGTGTAACTAATTTTGATCAACCTTTAAAATATTTCTTCTTCAAATAAAAGCCCAAATTTGTCCCCCTAAAAATTATACGACATCCGAAACCGGAAGCAGGAAGGTTTCGATATAAATCTAATAAGTACTTTTACTACTTATCACACGAATTAAACTTCTACGAAAATTACAAACTTAATCTATTATAACTTTCTCTAGGCACTTACCGGAAACCGCCTAAATTCCACAAACAAACTGCCACAACAAAAATAACAGAAAAGTTCTGAATTCAGATGTTTCGCGAGAGTTAACTCAGACGCAGAACAATGCATCGAACGACGTCCGCGCCGCGCGACGGCTCAACCTCGACTGAATAGAGAAGGCAGAATTATCTGTTGCACCAGGTTCTATACATGCGCAATCTCACCCTCACATAAAGCTTTGTACGCAAACCACTGCTCGTTTAGTGAAGGAACTTTGGAAATAAGTTGTATTGAAGGGACAATGGTAGTGGAAGTAGAAGATTTTCAGCGATAACTTTAATGGTCAAGGAAATTATTTGTCGCTTTATTTATCGATGAAGCGTATCATGAATTTAGGTGAAGCGATGTTTATGCTCTTTTGACACCTTTGTTGAGTGTTCCTGAGTGGGTGATGGTTTATGGGAATAGGTTTGATTTATTATCTACTAGCTGCGCCCCGCGGTTTTACTCGCAAAGGTCCCGATCACGCGGGAATATCGGGATAAAAGTAGCCTATATGTTTTTCCAGGTCTCCAGCTTACTACATACATAACCGCAGAATAGATTGAAATAGATTGCATAGAATAGACCATGAAACTCGGTAGTGGATGCCTGGAGACCTGCGAGATATTCCCGCGAGATAAGGACTTACGTGGGTGAAACCGCGGGTCGCAGCTAGTTCTAAATAAACGTCCATAACTTATGGATATACTACATAAGACTTAAAGCACATTTACTGGCGACACAAAAGAAAAAAAAACACAAAACAAACAAATAAACACATAGTATACAGGATGAACCATTTAAATGGGCCTTCAGGGGGATATCCTAAACTATAAGAGATAGCGAAAAATGCTGAGAGGAGTTGCGTCCCCGATTTTGGCAAAAACTAAAATGGCATTATTAGATTTTTGAAAAATTCATTACCCTAGCCAGGAATCGAACCTTGTCTTTTTGCAAAAAAATAAACATCCTATATTATAATACCGATCGATAGTGTTGCTGATAAAGATCAAATCCTGGAAACAAACATAGTGTGGTAAATCGAGAGAAATGGCTATTCTTAATAAAAATATGGAACACTCAAGTATTTGGTACAAGTACTCGAGCGTTCCCCGTACCTATTACCACGACCTACTCGATTTGAACGACTGCACTAGCATTTATCACTATTACAGATCATGTTCTAATTTTTAAATTTTCGTCCACAGTTCGAAGCATAAGCTTTGAAACTTGTTGAAAGTAGTGATGGATCTCACTGTTAGATTATTTTTTGGTGTAATTAAATATTTTGATTAAAAAATAGGCATTTGTCTTGATTTACCATATTATGTTTGTTTCCAGGATTTGATCATTATCAGCAACACTATCGATCGGTACAATAATATAGGATGTTTATTTTTTTGCAAAAAGACAAGGTTCGATTGCTGGCTAGGGTAATTAATTTTTCAAAAATCTAATAATGCCATTTTAGTTTTTGTCAAAATCGGGGACGCAACTTCTTTCAGCATTTTTCGCTATCTTCTATAGTTTAGGATATCCCCCTGAAGGCCCATTTAAATGGTTCACCCTGTATAAAATTATAGTTATTAGGTAGAGTACAAAATCAAATCACGAAGCGACGACGGAAAACACTTTTTATTAACCAAAATAACTAAAAAAAATGGTAATTATAATCAAAACCGTTCCGACCACTTAATTACAAAATGATATATTACTTTAACACGCGACTCCCCTCACATTTACTTTAACGAAATTAATTCTATGCAAATGTTCTAATTACTGAAAGTACAGTCGTACATAAAGTGGAAAATATAGAGTTTTTGTATGCCTTAATCCCGTACTTGAGTATTGTCTTAGGGTGAATACAAATGAGGCAACCGAATCGTAACAAAATATTAAACTTTGTATCGTTAAATCAGGCATACTTTTAAAGTAATAAAGAAATTTTAAGCAGATTGTTTATTTTGGGATTTAGCAAATTGAGACGTGAGTGTGTTTGTTGCTCTTTGGCGCTAAAACCGCTGAACTGAATGTTTTGAAACTCTGTATGGAAATAGCTGGAGATCTGGAATAATAGGCATGTATGCTACCTTTTATCTTGATATTTCCACAAGATCGGTACTTACTTACACAGGTGAAACCGTGGGGAGCTACTAATAGTATAATATTTATAAGCCCCAATCTCGCGGCAATCCCGGAATAGCCTGCATACCAAGTCTGCAGTATACCAAATTTCATCCTAATCGGCTTAGTAGTTTTGCGCGAAGGAGTAACAAATATAATCGTTTACTTACACAAGAACTTGCACATTTTTAAAGTAAATTATATTTAATATTTATTATTTTTTGTAAGTAAATTTATTTAATACTACACGTTGTACCTTATTGTATCCACCATCAGGTTCCGGCTATAGCATACAGGTCCTTGGATTCACCTACTTGTATACGCAGCTTAAATCTCCGTAGCCTTTCGTAGAGCGATTCTACCGGACCTCTACGGAAGTTCGTAGCCTCTCGTAGAGAAAATGGTGTACCACATTATTAACGTGGTAGTTAGTTTCTTCTTTGCGTGTCGATACCATAAATATGATGATGCAATGCTAAATGTAAAATATTTCTCTAGACTTTAGATACTCTTATGAGTCGTTTCCTTTCCAGACCTCCTGTTATCAGGAGGTCTTGAAAGATCTTGAAACGACGGAAATTAAAAAAATGGTTAATAATATTAAAATAAATAATAAGCTCCGTGATAAGCTACTAAGCTTATGTTACGGCAACTAGACAACGGATATAATACTTAACTTTTTATTATACATAGAAGACCAGAAACAAATATTTATGTTTAATCATAAATATTTGCATCTGGCGGGAATCGAACCGCTACCTTCTGCATTGCAGTAGGGCATTCGACATGTTGCATTACAATGAATGCTAACTCTGCTGTCAGCCTAACGTATTAGGCCGTGCCGAGATCCTCTAAATGCGGTACTTTGGAAGTTCAACTGAACGAGGGAAAACTGTTTAATTATGTTTATTTTAATTTAATTTCCTACACTCTCTCAGACAAAACGCCGAGTTGAAAATTAGTCTCGTGTTCTTTAGAAGTGTTGCTCACTCATTTTTATTTTAAAACACTTTTCACAGTGTCACGGACGGACTTTGCAATTAAAATAAAACGTGGACGTATGTGGGTAACGGAAAAGTGAAACACGAAGCTTTTAAAAAATTAAAGTGTTAGAGGGTGGCGTAAAGCACACGTTTCAACACCACTTACATACAACCCTAAGTTTTTAATTTGGATTTTATTTTTTAACTAGAAGCGTCCGCCGATTTTACCCGCTTGAGGGTGACTCCGTCGAAATTTCGAAATGTCCTTAGTAGACAGAACACACTCTCAAAATTTCATGTCCTTAGGAGCAGCAGTTTGAGCTCTGCGTTGATATATAGTTTAAGTCAGTCAATCAATAGATAGATAGATAGATTACTGTTTAATTTGCACACCGCAAGGTATAATACAAAATGTTACAAATGTCAATCAGTCAGGACTTTAAATTTGATATGTATATTGTGTAGGTATATTGTATTTATTTAAATTAAGTTTTGAAATAAAATACTCATTTTTCGGGTTCAAATCGCATTGCTTTTTATACTAAGCATTTTTGAACCCCAAAACGTTTCAAGATCGAGCAAAGAACAGAAAGATCTGGAAAGACCATGAAACGTTGGGCATTGAGATATGCTGAATATAATAAAAGTAACGCGATTAAAACCGAATAATAGGTTTAATTTCCAAAAAGAGTTATAAAACAAGACAGAAAAATAAAAATCCTACATACTAGTTTAATGTACTAGTTTCGCTTGGAACTAAAAAGGAGGAAATGCAAGTTATTCCACTCTACATAATAATTTGTTTAAGTAGACTTACCTCCACATGAGTTATACTAGATTTTCTATTCAATTTTCATATTATCTTTTACGTTGAGAAATATATGTTTACCTACTAACCACGTTATACTGTTTTACGAAGTTCATCACAAAATAAAATATACCTAAACAAGATCCGTAACGTGCTTTCTTCACATTAAAACAAAAAAGTCTGCAACATAAAAATTCCTAACACCGCACCGGGCCACTATTTTTTTTTCATCATAAAAGAACAAACATTTCATTTTTCATTTCCTGTAATATAACTCTTAATCTTTGTCCAAGTTTAGGTTGCACGGCACGGTCAAAAAATTAAAACACAGTTTTTTGTGATCACGTAAAACGCAGCGGGTAGCTAGCTCATTTTAATTTAACTCTTCTTTGTATAAAAAATAATTAAGTGAAAATTTCAGGAAAGGTCCACGGAAACTGTTACTCGCCGGGAAAGTGTTGTGTATTCTAAATAAATTTAACAAATCTAGACCGAAAACTGAGCAGTAGAGCTTGAATGGTATTATGGAACCGGTTATAAACTATTTCGTATGGGAAAGGCTAATGACAAGATGCGCGGTCTCGCTCACGCACATACACAACGAGCGAGAGCAAGCATGCTGAATTCAAACTTTCACATACGAATTTAATTCCAGTGGTTCAAAAATACGGCACCTGGACTTTTAAACTAAAATAATATCTCGTTCACATAGCACTACTAGTAGTAGGTACTAGTAGCTTCACTAAAATACTCGCAGCGCTTAAGAGGAAAGTCTACCTACTCTTTTTCCATATAAACGTAGTCGACTGTTTCCTCCGGATAGAGACCACTCACCACAGTGCAAATTTGTTTATGCCAATCTGCCATGACCACGTTCCTATGTTTAAGTTTTTTCATTTTCTAATTGGAATAGAAATAATATTAAGAAAAATTAGATTATGAAAAAAATCTAAAGCGGGGCGCAACTATAATAAAATATATTCAAAACTAGACAATGTGTACAGAGCATGATTGGTAATGCTATTAGAGTAAAGTATTCATAGTAGGTACCAATATTATCGGTATTATATTTTGGAAAACTTACTTCGGTTCGCAGTTAAGTCATTTTAAAGAAACGATTTGTTCTTACAAATCGTTCCTTTGCAGGAGTATCGGAGTTATGTTAAGTAGAACACTTCTGTACTTAGGTATTGTAGAAGTTGAAACGTGTCGAAATTCTTTAATGTCGAAATAGAATCTAGTCGAAGAAGAGTTTGCTGCCAAGCTATCGGCAGATGAGAATGTTTGCTGTCTATATATTCCATAAAATAAACACTAAAATTTGTTAGTACATCGTTTTTAATTCCATGTACGTGTAAGTTAATTAACAAAGTCGAAGCAAGTTCTCATTAGAGTAAAGCAGACGTGATACTTTTTATATTTACGAGAAGGTGTATAGGCCGATGGTTTTGTCGTTGATTGAAGCATCATACCTCACATTCAGCTATTAATACCTTCTTTTTTACGTGGGTAATGCGCCTTCTGCACCGTCAAGCCACTCACGGGGGAAAGCGGTCCGGTGTGGTGGATTCCCTGCCATTGGTTTACGAACTTAACCCCTACGGTCCCTCGCTCCGTGAGTGTCGAAGCCAGCGGAAATTCTTTGCGGACTGCATCCACCAACCTCGACAGCGGCGGCCTTTTCAGGCCTCATCTCTATACCGAAGCACAATCCCTCCGAGAGGTGCGGGTACTGAAATCCTTGCGAAAAAGACCCCCCCGAACCTCCTGATGCAACAGAAATGACGACCTAGCGGACCTCTCCATATATAAATAGTTTAAGTCGTCTGGGGTTCCTTGGACCCCCTGATGTAGGCTGACAGTTGGCTGCCGAGCACTGGCATATACTTGTACCACGTCAGCCCGGCGTATGTAATTGTAATATTTTATAACGGCCTGATTGTGATTATTAAAAACTAGTCGGTCGATCGAACGATCTTCTAACAGCTATCGGCCAATCTAAAAGTTCGTAGATTGAAGGCAAGCTTAGAATAAACAAAGTAGGTAGATTGGTAACTTTCCAGAAACAATCGAGAACGAACTTGGCTTGAGGTTATTTGCAATAAAATTAAAAGTTATTTTAGATGACGATGAAAATTATTAAATCTGTGTTATAATTAAATTTAAATATAAATTTTGCTTTAATTTTCAGTTCATTTTAATCATTATTGGGGAGTGACGGAAACTGATTTTTGAAAATCATGATTGAAGCAAATTAGCTTTTTAGGGTTCCGTTTCTAATATATATTTTTTCTAAGCTGAATAGTTTGCGCGAAAGACACTTCCAAAGTGGTAAAATGTGTCTCCCCCTTCCCTGTAACTTCTAAAATAAGAGAATGATAAAACTAAAAAAAAATATATGATGTAGTACATTACCATGCGAATTTCGATCAAACGATCTAGTTTAAACTTTTTTTTACCGCAATTTACCTTTCAAAACAAAACCTGTTGTATAGCTAATGGCACGGAACCGTTCGTGCGCTAGTCCGACTCGCACTTGGCCGGTTTTTTCAGGATCAAATCGTAGATTTCCGGTATTTTGATCGTGAAAATAGTAGTTAATTACAAATGAGTTAATCAGAAAAATTAGATAATAATAAATCATAACATAATCTTCTCTTTTTTAACACGAGTCCGGAAAATTGTCGATAGAATAGAAATAAACACTAATAGCCTTATTAATAAACGTGGAGTAGGGTCGGAGAAGGAATAACATGCTTTGTCTTTTTCCGTGACAAGAGCTTTCAAAGTTGACAGACAGAGACAAAACGTAGTAAACCTCCTCCAACGTTAATCCACTTTTATTAAAGACCAGAGGTGTTGCGTGGGTTTTTGCCGACTGGAAACTTCAATTGTTGCCTAAGAGAATCAGTACAAAGTAAAACCCAACAACTAAATATGATTTAGTTAGAGTATATTCAGGTAAGATCGGATTTTATTTATTTTATTTTTATTTTTACATTTTAGGGAAACCAACAGCTACCAATACATACTAAAAATACAATAGAAATAGGAAAGCCAATAATGGGTATCCACAACTAGAAATAGTGTAAATAACATTACAGTTGCTTATGAGCTAGGAAAACTTTCAAATTAACAATACATTATGTACGAAAGTTCGAATCATAATTATACCTATTATGCAGATCGTAATAAAATAGGCAATAAATGCATTCAGTCTTCAGTAAAACACTGATTGCTCAGTAATGTCCGTGCTGATCTAGTACTACTGTAGAAATGATCAAGTTCACTGTCAGGATATTTAGTAAGCATGTTGAAACTCTCACTCGCTCGACAGAAGTACGCATTTTGACTATAATTGGTTCGCGCAAATGGAGGTTGTAATATTGAACAAAATCTGAGAGGTTTGGTAGAAGATAATTGTATTTTGGAAACAAGTTCAGGACAATCGATGAGACCATTCGCCACTTTCATGAGGTACAAGACGTCAGCCATGTTCCGCCTCAACTCAAGTGGCAATAAGTGATGTTTCTTACATAGCACTAAGTAGTTGGAGGAATCATACCACTGCTTGCAACGAAAACTTAGGTGTCGGATAAATCTTTTTTGAATCCGTTCAATCTGGTCGATGTATACCTTGTACCTAAGATTCCAAATTTGTGACGCATATTCCAGATTACTACGCACAAGGGCACAATATAATTTTTTTAACGTTTTAATATTCTTAAAGTCTTTTGTGATTCGTAATAAAAATCCGAGTGCTTTGGATGCTTTGCTTGTAATATGTTCGATATGCAAATGTCAAAGAGAAATTTAGAATCATGATGAACACCTAAGTCACGAACTAGATGTTCTCTATTCAGAGACTGACCTTTCAGGTTGTAAGGAAATGTTATCTCACTACGCTTCCTACTAAATGTGACGACACAACATTTACTAGGATTAAGGTCTAGATGGTTAGGTAAACAGTATTCTTCTAACCGTACAAGATCTGACTGAAGTGCCAAAGCATCGGCCTCAGAGGCAAATAGACTTAGAATACTGGGGAAGACCGTATGACTCAAATATCTCCTAAAATAGGTGACATTGCAACTGCCGAGTGCCACAGATCGGTGCGGGGTGAATTGGTCTGATGAGCACTGTGGCTAACACTAAAAAATATCGCCTATTTTAGGAGATATTTGAGTCATTCGGTCTTCCCCAGTATCCGAATATTCTCTACTGAAAATACCTATATCTATTTTTAAAATGTTTTATGGCTGAATAATAAGTAATTTCGAATTGAGGCCATGATGGTTGTTGTTTATTGGGCCCAATAGTATTTCAACTTAGAAATTTGCGTGAAGTTGGTTTATATGCGTAACATGATGGTGTTGCGAACTCGGTCGGCTTTACCCCTAAGATATTGCCTTTCATAGTGACCAGTTATCTATACTAATATTATTAAGAGGTAACGTTGTTAACATGAATGTATGTTTTATATGTATGTATTTACAAAAAAGTATAATATGTAGTATATCCGTTGTCCGGTACCCATAGTACAAGCCTAGTGCTTAGTTTGGGGCTAGATTGAGCTGTGTGTAACGTCGTGCAATATTTATTTATTTATTTTTTACGGATAATCTCTGAAAGCACTGAACCGATTTCTAAAATTCTTTCATCAATAGAAAGCTTCTTTATCCAGGATTTCCACAGGATCAGAACTTACGCTAATAACGCCGCTGGAATCTGCTAATTTTCAAATATAAAGATATCCTTAGCCCTACGCAAGCCTATTAAAATCTTGCTCTACGCAGGTGTTTGGTCACAAAATTAACAATTCTCACGCAATTTTAATTCGTTATAATCCGCGGTTTTTAATTAAGCAATAAATTACGAAACACACCAAAAATAAACACGCTCTCTAATGTGATTTTTACTTTAGGGATTACAACAGACAAATTAATTAAAAATATAGCGTTTAATCTAGTAGGTCCAAAGGCAGTTCCGAAGTGTGTAGGGGTGACGACGCCTGCGGTAGTAACCTATCAGATTTTTTAAATACATATTAAGGTATGTAGGTAATCTTTTTAAAATTAACTTATGAAATAATTATGTTTTGAAATCAAACCATGGTTTTTTTTTACTTAAAAAATAATATTTTACCTTTATTTCTGTGTATTTTTATTTTGCCAAATATTTAGAAACATAAATGTAAAACGAACCCCATACTTATTATAAATATATTTTGCTCGGGGTTTTTATCACGTTGATCGAACACCTACCTATCGGTGTGCACAAATATAAAAATGGGTTCTATTGCGTTAATAGAGAGTAATAAATTTAGCGATTTCATTAAGTATCCAGTATTTTTGAGTTTATTCATAACAAACATACAGACGCACACACACAAAAATACTAATCTTTCCTCTTTATAATATTAGTATAGATATATACTCGTATAATAGAAGAATAGATATTGGTGGAAATATATATAACTTCGCTAACAAGTTTGCGTAGAAAATTTAGAGAAACCTCTGAAGATCTCTGAAAGCATGTAAACTTGATATCAAAAACCCTCCCCCAATACCACCACTACCCAAGGAACCTCCCCAATTACCCGCAACTTATATATAACTAAACAAATTTGGATCGGGGACTTACCTAATGCAAATTAATGTAATCTCGTAATTACACGAGAAGAAAATTTATGCACTGTGTAAGTAATTAATTTACATCCACGTGCGAGTATAAAACAAGGTGTTTTCATGAAATTGCGTAAGAATAAAAACCTAAGTTTGAAAATACAGTTCACGAAGTTATTAATTATTAAAACTTCGTAGCGGAAAAAACGGAAAAATAACTTTTTTTATTTGCGTAATCATTTAGAGTTAAAGTTACTCCTATAGGTATAAATAAATAAAATATTAGTAAGTAAGTAAGGGAGAGTAAAAATGGTATTTTAAAACCCATGACGTAAAAACACAATGCTTAGTGTTGAAACACATGAAACAACAACAACAACACAAAGTACAGTTTTAGAAGTTAACGAATTATTTAAAGTGGAAAACCTTAAATTTGTTTTTAGGTAATCAGTAACCCTTATATTAATAAACAATGTAAACATAAATAAACAACACTGTAAATGGTGACGAATACATCAGAATCTTAAATGACAAAAATAATATGTATACATATTGCACGTTACACACATCGCAATCTAGCACTAAACTAAGCGCTAGGCTTGTACTAATAGTACAAGCCCATGGCATGGTATGGCTTGTATAGGTAGGTAACTATTCATCCTTAAAGTGGTTAATAATTAATATACAGACATACTAACTCGATTGATGACAAATCATTTTGTTACATTATTAAGGGGTCTTAATCGCGTGATTTTTCGTTTCTAATCGTCTAACCTGGACGTTTTGACTAATTACAATATTCTTCTCGTCTAGTCGGTATCAAGACTAATGTTACATAAATAAAAGGAAATAAACAGGTAAGTATTTCTGTGTTGGTTCTAAATTTTTAGAGATTACAATGATAAATTCTAACTTTAAGTACCTACTTATCTAAAAATTAAAGACATTTTTCGGTTTCAATCGCGTCACTGTAAAAGGACCTCGAAACGTTGAGCGTTGAAACAACGCTAAAAGTAATAAACACCACGCGATTAAAACCGAAAAATGTCTTTAATTACTAACCAATATCGAGAAAACAGAAGAAAAAGCTACTTATCTAAACTCTTATTAGTGCAAAAACAATAAACTGTTTATCTAATAGGTACTCGTATGTAGGTATACCTAACACCGACAATGGCTCGTCTAGTGTTCATTTATTCACACCTTATTAGCATATTAATGTACTATGAAATAGTTTCTCTACGAAAATTAGGTAATCGGATACTTAAATAGTGTTTGAGGCAACTATTAGGCAGCTCTTATAGCTCTATAATTGAATGTATACACTAAACAGTCTATTTTGAAACCTCTGTATATGTGATATAGGTTTCTAAGCGGACTATTTAAATTGGCAATATAAATATTTTATAACATCGCCATATATTAAACAATTAGGCTTATAATATGCATGTTAGACAACGAATATAATGCGAATATCAATACGTAAGTATACGTTTTTTTTTGTAAACAACGATACATAATTATTAGGTATACAAACTAAAAGAAACCCTTAATCTCTATATATAAAATTCAAAGTCCTGACTGAACTATATATCAACGCAGACCCCAAACCGCTGGTCCTAGAGACATGAAATTTGGAGAGTGTGTTCTTTGTGGCGTGTAATGATCCACTAAGAAAGGAATTTTGGAAAATCTAGCGGGATCGGGACTTACGAAGGTGAAACCGCGGGGCGTAGCTAGTGTATATAAATATTTATGTAACCAATGTAAATATCTGCAGATTATTACTATACAAATATTTTTTCTACGGCGGTATGTGAAAATTACACCTTCTGCGTCTCAGACTTGTGTTCGGGTCACCGCTCTATAAAGGTCATACTAAATCCAGAATTATTACATAGAATTTTCCGTACCTATTACTTGTACTAAGTTCAGTAGCACCAAGTAATGGTAGTGTGCTAATAAATTGCCCCTTTAATAGTCCGCTTTGTAACTTAGGTCTTCTATTCAGCTACAAAGCGACCATAAAAACAGACGAGGTTTTAAATAGGCTGTATAAAATTCCATTATACATCTGATAGCTGTAAGAGCTATATACCCTCTGCAAACCAAACGATAACTATTAACAAACAAAATGCCCCGTTTTACAACGAGAAATATTTTACAATAACTGTCTAAAATGCTAATTTAAGCCTAACATCTCAATTCAGATTTTGCGGTAAAACGAAGCGTGGTAACTTATTATTTATTAACCCTTTAAATTTGATACTTCTTGAGATATTAATTAAAATTATACCAGGCAATTACAGGCTCTGAGGATTGTGGGTGTATCGTGATTATGCTTTGTACTGATTAATTTTTAATTACCTATTCTTTTAATAAAATTGATGACTAGTTATTTATACAGTGTCTTTTGGGGACGGTAATATTAACAGAACAGGGGAAGGTTCTAGACGCCTCGAGACGAATAATTTTCAAAAAAACCTAACTATTTTTTTTAATGGAATATTAGGTTAACAGTTATACCTAATTAGTGTTATTTTGTATGAGGGCTTATTCTAATAAACGTTTTCTATTTTTTCCCCTTAGAGGAAGGAGCCAAGAGGAGGTTGATTACAACGATCTCCTAGTTGTAATCTACCTCCCCACCAATTTTCAGCCAAATCGGCTCAGCTATTTTTGAGTTATGTTATAAATAGTCTTACTACGCTACGACATATTTATTAAAAGCGGTCCGAGTAATTTTCCAATGAAATAATGCTATTCGGTTATAATAAAATTGAATTAATTATTCCGATGTCATTGACGGAATATTAAATCTATTTCCACTTAACGAATTTATCTTTATTTCACAGTCAATTTTATATCGGGGAAGCTTTCCATTTACGACTATCTTCTTAATATTGGAGTGACCTAATTTCCAATTTTTCGCTCAAATCAATACAGATTATATTAGCTTTTTATATTTTTTCGATAACTACCTACTTGAAAGGCGGGTGGACCTACAAAGTACATGGACAATAATTATGTAGGTATCTAGATATAACTGGTAACAGTGTATGATATGCAATGTTTGTGGCTTTTCTTTCGTTTTGTGTAGTTTAGCGGCTCATCGAGTGTTAGGGTTTTCAGGTCGGCCTAAGGGCCTTTTTAGGGTTCCGTACCCAAAGGGTAAAAACGGGACCCTATTACTGAGTTATTGTCACACGTGCTGCGCGCCGCATGCAGAGCACATATATACCTATATATACCTTATAGACTATCATACATACAGATAATAGATAAAAGGTGTGATATTCTAATATATAAAATTTACATGTCACAGTGTTAGTTACCGTACTCCTACGAAACGGCTTGACCGATTTTTATGAGATTTTGTATACGTATTCAGTAGGTCTGAGAATCGGCTACTATCTATAATTTATAAGGCAAAACAACGTTTGCCGGGTCAGCTAGTAATGGTTATAAATATTAGTTCGTTTAAACACTGCGAGCTAGAACCATAATAGAACCCCGGTGGAGATTCTAGTTCGACATAATATATTAGATGTACAAGTATGTGTACTAACAGGGTTTATGCGTTTTAGGGGTAATTTTAAACGGCTCATTTACCACGGGTTAAGTTGGATTATAAAGACTTTACCGGGAACTATTAAAGTAATCTAACCCGGGTCGACCTTGCCTTGCCTTTATTATGGTTCTAAGACTACGTACGGGATATCTTAACTTACTAACTTACTTGTTTATAAGATTTTTGACCTTGACGTGGGATACTTTCAAAAATGTTCTTTAGGCTTCTTTTAGGACATTTTCTTGAAATACATTTACAAGTTTTTTTTTATAAGATCTTATTTATTGCATATTGTATCTTCCTACATCTGCATACCAAGTTTCATCGCAATCGGTTCGGAAGTTTGTGCGTGAAGGAGTAACAAACACACAACCTTCACATTTGTAGTATTAGGAGAACGCATTAAGGCTTAGAACGCACTGAGATTAAACGCAAGCGGTTTCCGAATAGCTGAAAACGCAGAACCGCGCATCAATAAGCAGAATCAGTCATTTAAAAAACGCTAATGCGTGGGCTTCTATAGAAAGCTATGTGTTGCATTTTTTTCGGTTTCAGACCTACGGAAAAACGCAGGCGTTTAATCGCAGTGCGTACACGCTCTAAAGTACAAATGTCTTCTTCCCACACCCTTCTCTTACCAATCACACCGATGGAACAAGCAATAAAACACCAAAATCAGTTCAATTAAGGCCCATAATTTATTAATTTCCATACAAATATGTCGAAACGTATTGAAACATATCGACATTTTAGCCAAATCAGACATTTTTTGTCTAAAATTTGGAAAGGCTTTGCACCAATAGGAGGTTCTTGTCTTAAAACTACACCAAAATGTAGGAAACAATGTCACCTACAATCTGTGCACAAAAAAAAGTTCTACGACATTCCGTCATGAAATAATCAACAATTTTCGATGAGCCCGACAGGGATTTTTAGTTTCAAGGTCGTTGGCGTATATACTCCTCTTAAAAAAAACCTTGTCCCCCATTGCAAAAAATCACTGATCACCAAAGTTTGAGAAGTAGGTAAGTATACTTTACCTTAATCGTTTCTTTCCGAGTTTCCAAAGGTTTACTTACCTACTTGTTCAGAGTAATTCAGTTGGAAATGAATAAAATTAAAGATAATTCGAGCGCTGTCGGACCGAGTCATCGTTGTACAAAAGCAATCTTGTGTGGCTGCTTTAAAGAGAACCTCGCTTCCTGTCTAGCGCTGCGAGTGGTACAAGTCATGAACGTCTGAACGATATGAAAGAACGAAGGAAATAAATCATTTTATACCATTCACACTCTTAAAAGCTTATTTTATTCACGCAAAACAGTGAATAAAAAGGCCTTTTACTCACGCTGTTTGGTGTTTGAATTTAGTCCGGTCAAATTAGACCAAAAAATAAGAGTAAAGTTACATAAATTCCCACCAAGCTGAAAATCGGTGAGATTGTTTAAAATATCATTAAAAATAAAATTTGAAAGTTCCCCATCTTTCCCCTGTGAGGAAAAAATGTTATTAAAGGTCAAAGAGTTTTTCGCGGTTTTCAGCAAAACGGTAAGTTTTATCATAAAAATACCTCAGACAAAAGTTGTATATCATAATATTATCTACAAAAATTTATAAATACTTTTTTTCTACGAGCCACCGTTTTTGAGATAATAACGATTCAAAAAGTAAAAATAAAGTACGGCCATGAACCACTGGCGTCGCTCAGGATTCTAACACTTGAATCATCATCTTAATCATCATGAATCACTCCCTACGGTCGTGATTCGGTCGTTAGAATCCTTCACTTGCTCGTGGTTCATCTATGGCCCTCACACTAAATCCGTCTTTTATTCACTAGTTGCATAATATACTATTACTAGCTGACCCGGCAAACATTGTTTTCCTTTTAAATTATAGATAGTAGCCGATTCTCAGACCTACTGAATACGTATACAAAATCTCATAAAAATCGGTCAAGCCGTTTCGAAGGAGTACGGTAACTAACACTGTGACATGGAAATTTTATATATTAGAGAAGATACTATTCCCACTCCAAAAAGCTTATTTTATTCACTGAAAACAGTGACTGAAAAGGCCATGTTTTAGTCACTGTTTTGAATTTAGAACACACCCACATATTCGTCATCCATTTCAATGCTTTATACAACCTCGCTCAGGATTCCAACACTTGAATCATGAGTCACAGTCGGTGATTCAGTCTTTAGGTACCTACAATTCTTCACTTGCCCGTGATTCATCTATGGCCCTAGCTTTAAATCCGTCCTTTATTCACCAATTGCATAATATATTTTTCATCCCATCTATTCGAAAACAGCTAGTCTAATCCCTGTAAACAGGGCCTGAAGTAACGCTTTGCTGGCGATGTTCCTAGCAGGGATTTTCATAGCTCATTTTTGCCCTGTTTGCAGGGCAATAATGAGATTTGAATTTGGAATGTGAATATTTTTAAAAAGTTTCAATTAACAAAGAGTTCCTATCACCGTACTGCGTGTCTGATAGGTAGGTGATAGGTGATAGACCGAGCAGGTTAAGCAACACATGTGTCTGATAGGTGAGCGATGGGTGTTCGACCGTACAGGTAGAATATTGGTAAAATGCAGGGTATTGATAGAAAATGGTAGGTTTTGGTAAGAAATGGTAACGTTCGTAGAAATTGGTAGGTTTGGTGAAAAATGGTAGGTATTGGGAGAAAATGGTAGTTTTTGGTAGAAATGGTAGTTATTGGTAGAACTAACTCATTTTCTCATAGAGGGTGATGAAAAGTAGAATGTTCACCTCGGGAGCAAACACTATTTTTCGCTCGAGTGAGATACTTTGAATCCCTCGATTCGCTCAGGATTCTACTAAAGAATCCCTCGCTACGCTCGGGATTCTACTCTAGAATCCCTCGCTTCTCTCTGGATTCAAAAAACACTCTCGCCGTAAAAATAGTCTTTTCTCCCTTGGTATACAATCTACTAATTTTGGAGTAGCAAGAGGTAAAAATATAATCGCAATAATCAGCCTATTATTAACGTAAAGTAAGGTCGGAGTAGTTGTACCACCAATGTGATAGTGGTCAAAAACTGGTCTTTTTAGAGTTCCGTAGCCAAATGGCAAAAAACGGAACCCTTATAGATTCGTCATGTCTGTCTGTCTATCCGTCCGTCCGTATGTCACAGCCACTTTTCTCCGAAACTATAAGAACTATAACAGTATAGTCTATAGTTACAGAATACATCTACTTACCAAGTTTCAACAGTGAAACTTGGTAAGTAGATGTATTCTGTAAACCGCATTAAGATTTTCACACAAAAATAGAAAGTAACGATACATTTTTGGGGTTCCCCATACTTAGAACTGTAACTCAAAAAAAAAATTTTCATCAAACCTATACGCGTGGGGTATCTATAGATAGGTCTTCAAAAATGATATTGAGGTTTCTAATATATATTTTTTCTAAACTGAATAGTTTGCCCGAGAGACACTTCCAAAGTGGTAAAATGTGTGTCCCTGTAACTTCTAAAATAAGAGAATGATAAATCTAAAAAAAATATATGAAGTACATTACCAAGCAAACTTCCAACGAAAATTGGTTTGAACGTGATCTAGCTAGTAGTTTTTTTTTAATACGTCATAAATCGTAAACCGCTATTTACCTTTCATTCAATTCAAAAAGGTACGGAACCCTTCGTTCGCGAGTCCCACTCGCACTTGGCCGGTTTTTTTTTAACGTGGATAAATGCGCCCTTACTACTACCACCACGGGGAGGTAGTGCAGTTATGTGGGACTCCAACCCACTAAAACTTCACAGTCCTCCTCCTCTACGCCCTATACTGAAATGTTATAACTTGAACCAACCCCAAAAGAAATACCCCGGGTCTGCGAACAAAGCCCTCAGCCTGGAGGGCCTCGCTGCCACTCGCCACTCCACTCACTTTGTGCCCACCTAACATTGTTTAATTCTCGAATAAGGGTGACACTAGACGATGCTAAGTACGTGTAGATAGGTAGACGGTATTCTAGTGTCTGCGCTGTCTATGCTATTATATTAAAATGTCCTTTACCTTCCGCTTAGAGCACGAATTAGAAAACCAATGGATAGACCATGGTGTATTTCTTGTTCGGTTTTTCCTAATCACAAAGCTTAAGGTCACGCTATAGCTAGGGCCTGTATTATGAAACGTGACTCAAGATGGATTTCGACGTGAGACTCGGTTTATAGTTCCATCATTGGGAAATTGACATGTTGCTTATGTAAATTTTACGGCCCCTCGAGTAATAAATTAAGTCTCAAATTTGTTTGAGACTTAATACCTCTTGCACAGATCACATACCTATGTACCTTTTGTAATACGTGCCTAAATATAGGTTATCTATCTAGGTTAAGTTCAGTCAATCAAACTGTAGAAGGTAACGCCAATTAAAAAGCGATCCTGACCTCGTCACATATTATGTGAAACGTCTTTTATATAGAAATAATTGTGCTGCCAACCAACATACAATTGGTTTCTTCTTTAGTGGATGTCAAGAGTATTCAATAATCAATGTACCTATGCAAATACATGCTCATTTTAAAACTTCGACTATTATTTTACTTTGGTTTAGGAGCCCGCCCTCCGATGAGAAAAAACTAATGGGGGTTTTTCTTTTTTGTAATCATGTGTTAAATTACAATCGTCATAATACAGATATCTATAATAGCTGTGTCCTGCGGTTTCACCCGCTTCAATCCCGATATTCCCACGGGATCGGGACTTAAGCGGGTGAACTTCAACTTCATCCTGTAAACGACTTCAACTGAAAAAGTTTTAGTCTGTGTTTTGATACCTAGATTTGATAGGATAAACACGTTTTAAGGAGTGTGTAATGTGAGCATCAGATTATGAGTTTGCATTTAGTAACGTATTCAATTTAAAGAATTTTCATATCGATAAGAATCCTAAATCATCAGACTTCATAATGGTGAAAAGCTAAAATATAAATTGTTATTTAAAAAAAACTAGTAGGCTCATAGTTTATGTCCCCATATAAAGAGCCAAGTATCAACAACATTTTATCCACACACTAAAACTTTTTTTCGTGCAAATTCAATCACAAAAAGCTTGTGCCAACTAAAATGTTGGAAGCCGTCCAAAGGCTCTAAACTTTTACAACTCCTGTTGTTGCGTAATTGTTTAGTTAGGTACTCGTTGAACTTAATATTCCTAGATGAAATAACATACTTACTTGTGTTAAGTAGAAGAACTACCAACCCAATTCATTGTACTATCAACAACAAAAGTGGGTATCCAGTTAGCCGAAAGATTCGTTTGAACCGAGCGCTGAGCATGGAATAAGCATATTATACAGACATTGATATAGGTATATTTATAAATATCAAATGTTTGACAATTATTGTGTATCTAAATTTCAACTGCTAGCAGACGATAGGTAGTAGGTCGGTAGGTAACAATTAACAACAAAGTTTTTACTTTTGTCGTTAAAGGTATCTTTACTAAGTGAACATAAATTTAACTTGCAAGCGAAATTAGACCTTACGGTGTAGGTATATCGACTTTCGTTGTTGATAGTACCTACTAGTAATTTTGCGAACAGTAGACCTACTTAGCCCCCTTAGTGGGCGAAATATTCCACTACTCCACCAATCAAAAATCTCTCACGACTAAAAAATTCTATAGATTCATAGGACCCACCTATAAACCAAGTTCCTCGATACAACCTGCAGAGGAGACAAAACCTGAGCAGTCGAAAGAAAAAAGACCACTACGCTCGATCGGTCAATTAGCTAACTATAGGACATGAAATGAATCATTCCCCCCACGCTAAATACGCAATCCTTTGACTTATGTGTATTGCCAACGAACTCTTCCATGTTCCGCGACGTAGGCCGGTGCAGCTAATTTGAGGAGGAATAATTCTAGTGCCGTCTTCCAGCTTCGTTATTTAATTGTAGACTATGATTCGACACACCTTCTTAAAGAAAAAATGTCAAATACAAAGAACCTAAACATCAGATCATAGTCTGAAATTAAATAACAAAACAAATTATAGGTGACATAGGCACATCTCAAACCAACAAGCAACAAAAAAATCATCATAATACATATCCGAATAAAGCTATAATTCCCTCATATTTTTAGTCAAAAAAAACATTCTGTGACATAAATTACTACGTATTTTACACAGGATAGCGTTGGCCTACTACTATCTCATCTGATGGTAAGTTATGATCATCATCTCTCATCATCATCAGATTATCTCATCTGATGGTAAGTTATGCTCATCTAGAAGAGGGTAGACGGCAGTGGGACAAGATCCGACCCTCCGTCTTCCTTAGTGGCTGCCCCGGCCAACGTATCGGAAAACGGATGAGTCAGCTTGGCGCTACGACTTATCACTGGGTGGTGGTGGGTGGTATGATAACAAGCCACTGCCGAAGCCTCCCACCAAGAAACCTCAACGTCAGTTCATAAAGCTAACTGAAATATATTTCATTAATAGCCAGGTTAGTACGTGCTACAATAAAATACTGTAAATAGGGTTGACAACCGTATTATAAAATATAGTATTCTATATCTATGCTTATGTTATTAAGAGGAGAGCTTTGTATTTTTGTGTGTGTGTTTGTGTTTGTATGTTTGTTATGAATAAATTTATAAATTTAAAAACTACTGGACCGATTTCAAAAATTCTTTTAACATTAGAAAGCTACATTCACCCTTAGTAACATAGGATCCCGATATTCCCACGGGATCGGGACACGGGTGATACCGCAGGACGCAGCTAGTATACTATATTTCAGCTCAGCTTACTATAAATACTTAATAAAAACATTAAGAACGCATAAAACTACTATATTTTTGGCAGATTTCTTGACAAAATTGAAAAATATTTGAATAAAGTTTGATTTGACCAAACTTGGCCAAGCAATTCTCCGCATAAATAATATTTTTTTTCATTGAACTGCTCGAGTGTCTCTCGAACAAAAGACGATTTATGCGTAGATTTGGCTTATTTCAGTTTGGTTGAATCGAACCTAAGTGGCTTAATTTTGTAAATAATGTTTGGTTACGTTTTTGATATAAAAAATGAAGTTCAGATGCCTACACATAATTTCTTTGAATAATTTGACTTTATTCTAGGCACAAGAACACTGCTCATATTTTTGCATTTATGTATTTTGCAACCAGTCAACGAGTCGAGTCGCTAGCCTGATCTTTTTTTTATACAGTAATAGATTTTTAATTTGTTTATTTAATATTTATTTTTTTATTTTTGTGTTGTATTATTTATTATATTTTTTGTTAATTTGTACTCGTATTTGTCTTTTCTGTTTGGTTTCATCAGTCAACAAATATACTTTTGTTTTTGGGGTGTACTTTATTTTCCAGTTTCAAATACCAATTATTTTAGAAACAATGTGGCAACCCTAACTGTGAACCACTTAGGTATAAGACAAGCACTTGCTAGGCGCAGAAGTTTTCCTAAGAACCCTTCAAAGACGTGAGATAGGTAAGTAGAATCAAAATGTCAATCATAAATAATATACTCGTAGGTACATACTCTAGCCGGGTACACACTAGCGAGCTGTAACCTTTGTAACTGTATCCGCGACTTACAGCCGAATACAAAAACACCACTTAAAATTTCAGGCGTACTTAATTAATTGAGCAGCTTCTAAATTTAAAAATAGTATGGGAATTTTTTAATTTGAGAGGTGCTTAGTTGATTTAGTAGAACTTAAATTTTGAGTGCGGTTCTGTATTCGGTCGTTAGTAACGAGAATCTAGTGTGTAGAGATACGTTTTTGCAAGCGCTCTTTTTTAAATCTAGTGTTAATAACTTATTCTCGGTCGCGCAAGTAGGTTACTTTTTTCGGGTTACTTTCATCAAATCAAAATAAAAATAATTATCTACTGTTTTCTCTTATTCATAAAATAGGCCAAACAAAATAACAATAATAAAAAACCGATCAAACTCACAGAATTATAGTGAAAAGTTTTGTCTCTAGATACCTATTTTCTATTTGAAGTATAAAGAAACAGCGTCCCAGATGAATTTGTAGGTATACGAAACGTTAACTGTAAACAAAGTTTTTCCTAGTGTCCAACTAGGTGATTGCTAAATTAGGCCGGTGCTCATCTATTTTTCTTTTTTTTCGTGGGTTCGCCATAACCACCGGCAGGCTCTCAGAGGAAAGCGTGTGTTGGGCACCCTGCCAAAGGTTTACCAACTAAGCCCCCACGGTGTTCTTCGCTCTGGAAGTGTCGAGGCCAGCGGCAATATCTCGCGGACTACATCCACCAACCCCGACAGCAGCAGCCCGACAGCAGCAGCTTTTCAGGAGGGTTACTTCGGTTCGTTTCGATACGACAACGATACTATCATAACGATGGTTCTACTGTCACCCTACTATCAGAATGTGACAGTAGAATCATCGTATGACAGTATCGATGTCGTATCGAAACGAACCGCAGTAACCCTCCAGGTCCCATCTCTGTCCCAAATGATGGCAAAGTTGACGCACATTGGGAGGGAGGCTTTACAATAGTCTTAGACGCGAGGAGACTCACCTATTTACAGTAGATGTGGTCATAAGGTTAATAATGACATACCTACTGGTGCCGATGCCCAATATTTTGGGGTTTTAGCGGTTCCTGGGCCCTCGAGAGGGATGCAACCAAGAACATTGCTCAGATGAGCAGAATGGTTAATCTATAAACGGTCGTAGGTACTGCTATAAAATTCTACCCCTATTATTAATGTAGGTACGTTTCGCCCTTGAAATTAAGCTCATCATTATAAGCTCGCCATTAAGTTTTCCACACACAATCCGAACCAAACTCCATATTATTATATCACATCAGCTTATACGTACCATAACAATGTCATCGTTTTCAAATAGAATTTAGAACCTTTAAATTCACACCGTACGCTCATAAAAACATAAATAAACACAATAGATGAGGAAAAAGAGTGCCATTTTCGATTTTTATTGTTTTCCCAAGTGTTTACAGGAAACACGTCGTGAAACACATTCGCTTTAATCAAATTTCAACTCTGTATCCCTTGTAATAGAAGCTAGTGGGCCTGTAAATATTGTTTGTTCTAGGAACGGATGTGACGTCCTTTGTGAATCTCTCGCTTTGTCTACGTATTCGTACCTTTGTGTGTTTGTTTGTTTGTTAGGGAACTTATTAACTGGTGACATCGGAGTGTAATTAAAAAATAGTCAGTTACATAGGAACTGTTAAACAGAAACCGTGCTCATGACATATTTCACTATTTCGGAAACTTAGATCAGAAATAACTGTCTATTGTTACTACTCCTACTTTTATGAAGTCGGTTAAAATAATATCAGTGGTGTCAAGACTTGATTCAATATTCTATTGGTCTCGTTGCATAGCGGTTATCGAGCTGGGAAGGAACTACAATAGCTACGGGATCGAATCCTACCGAGGTTGGATTTTTTAAAGCATGTTCTCAAAATATATGCCTTGGATACCGATAGCGTAGACTTGAAGACTGCAAGCCAATGTAGACACAAATTTAATATCAATCTACATCATACAAATACCTAAAGATTACGTATAAACAATACCACATTATCACCAACAATTTGATCAGTGAAAACATTACGTCTACGCTTATCCATTCGGCCATTCACATCACTGAACACAAATCGGGCCTTAACTTAAACCGATTATACTACTAACACAACATAACACCTAAATTCACCACCATCGCTTGTTTTATTCAGGTCAGTAACATCGTCGCTTTTAGTCAGAGAGCAATGTGTGCTCAACAATGGGTTAGAATCTTACCACACATTGTTTTGTAAGTGGAAATCTTGGTATTCGATGTAAAGGGTGCGTGTAAACTGAAATTCCTTTCAGATTGCTCGAAGACCCACGTCTCAGATTGGACACTGTCATTAAAGTGAATTATTTTGAATAGTCTCATGCCCCGCAAGGTACTGTTGATTGAAAAGGGGTATAATATAGTGTGATTGCTGTATCTTATGGGCCAAAAGTCCTTGTGATGGAATACTAAATACAAAAAGGCAGTTAAAGATCAATGTACGGTAGAGCATATATTTATAGACTCACGACTGTGGTCGTTTGCACGGGTCTTGCGCCTAGTTCCTTTGCAATATGATTAATGTTTGTTGTGTAAACATAGACGCCTATCTAAACAGTAGCCGTAACTTTGCTTCTCGTTTGATATAACTACAGAACAGGTCTCGTTTTCAATTTCAACATCCTGCTTCTCAAGCTGTCCGTTCTTCAAAAGCTCTTCTCCTTAAACTCCCTTCTCGTTCTTCCACCTTTTATGGTGATTCCTTTTCAGCTAGGGCTGTAGAGCTGTGGAATGCTCTGCCTACCTCCATTCGACAGTCGAAGTCGTTAGCAGTTTTCAAAAGTAGCGTTTTCAAATTCTATCTTGTTAGTGCTGAAAAACGTTAGGTTGAAAGTTGGTTCATAATACATGATTATTTATTGTATATTATGTATGCGTATGTTATGTAAATATATATATTGTAATATTTACTTTATTTATATTTATATATGTATTGTTTATTGTATTTTAATATAAGTATAAAATAACTTAAAATGTTGTGTATTTCACTACCTTTAGTATATGTGTGACACTATTATTTTATATTTTCAAGTACCTTTTCTCTTGTCCAAACACCCCACCTTTCATCTTTTTTCGCTTCTTGTCCATCCAAAGGTTGCCTGGAAGAGATCGCTTTAAGCGATAAGGCCGCCCATTGTGCCACCTAAATTAAAGTTGTTTATGTTTTTCTTTTTATTGAAATTTTTTTGTGTTTGGTGTTGCAATAAAGAATTAATCAATCAATCAATAGGCAAAAGTCACAACAAAATTTAAACAGCTACGGTGCGCGCCCTCGCGCCGACTTATCAATGCGCGTATAACCTAAGTCGTCTGCCTACTTTTCTTCGTGACCAAGATGTTCTGAGCAGACAGCTGATTTCTAGGTAAGTGTGCTACATTTCAGACCAAACCAGTGTGATAGTGGTCTAACTTTCACTTGTTTATTTAAAAAAACAACGAACATTGTACGAAACAATTTCAAGCTTCGACAACGAATGCGCCTGTTTTCTCTCAACCAAAAAATATGACAAACCACTTCCAACCACAACAGTATAAAACATAATTACACTCACAATGAAACCAAAGCCTCAAAAGTCTTACTTATTCTTATTAATAGAAGGCAATTAATATAACAAAATGTTCTGTCCATGTCAGTGGCTAAGTTAAACGACGCTATTACGTGAAACATCGCTGTAATACCCTAATGCCTGACAATAGGGCGGCATTAGGGTTGCTCGATGAACCGCTCGGTAGTGTCAGGGATCACTTGATTTCCCCCAAGGCTGGGCGAATCCTTATTCTCTACCCTTCTCTTATAACCGAAGGTTCCGCACCATAATTGCGTATTATATCGGAATCGTAATTATATTTAATGAGGATGACTATTGTTTTTCTAAGGTTTCTTTGTTTCTTATTAATGTAATGGAGAGAAACGATTGTTTCCTTTTATTTTTGTTCGTCGTTCAGCGGGTGAATTCGGTTTTTAAACATTGGAAATACTTTAGTTACATTATCCCGGGGGCCTAATTCTGCTATCACAATCGTGGCTCAATAGAGTGTCGATAGAATCGATGTTTGATCGTCATATTTGACGTGTATTTGACCCATTTTGTAGTCTCCTATGTTAACTATTCTATCGACATCACTAAGATGCCACTGACACTCCGCTCTACAATCGTGACTCAATGGAGTCTCGATTTGACAACTCAAAATTCTAATGTCAGGATGGATTTTGATAGGTAACCATGGTAATATATCATAACACTACTATTACGATTCCACTGAGACACCACAGCTATAGCGATAATATGGCGATAATATAATATAATATTTTGAAGTTTTAGTAGACTATCTTTGTCATTGTCTCGATATAATGGTAATAGTAATGTCACTTTGTGTCATTTAGCGGAATTAGGCCCTGAGTCTTAATCGAGTATTACCCTGTGCGCGACTCGCGTTGAGTCCCCTCGCGACCAAGACCATTGTAACATGGTTGAAAAGTCGAGGTAAGAAAATAAATAGTAATAAAGTTCAAAAATTGGAGAAGGTTCTCAATTCGTCGCGTATGTATTTTGATTTTTAGGGATGTTCAACGATTACTCGAAGACGGCTTTACCGATTGAGATGATTCTTTTTTAATTGAAAGGTGGGTCAACACAGTTTGGTTGATGAAACTCTCTTATCTCACATTTGGCGTCTTATTTTCAATTTCTCATAACAAACTTTGTAGTTTTTCCTCTTCCTAGTACCAAACCCCTTATTTTACGAATAATTTAGTCAAACAAAACCTTTTCCTACAAAATAAAAGTCAAAATACCGAGCTACGTTACGCGAAAAACTTTTACATTTAATAAATTCACACTTCATACTCATCAATCATGGACAACAAAGAAAATTTACTTACTCATGTACTCTCAGAAGGTACGAAGGCTGTATTGTGCGGCTGTTTAGATTACTTTTCTATATTTACTTCATTTTATATGTAAAGGTAAAAAATATCGATCAGAAATCTTATTAAATTTGGTCCAGTAGTTTTTGAGTTTATTTATAACAAACATACAGACACACACACAAAAATACAAATCTTTCCTCATTATAATATTAGTATAGATGATTGAAATATACTTTTTTTAAATTTTTTTTCTGTTTTTGCGATGTTGGATTAAAATTAAACTCATTTTTCGGTTTAAATCGCGTGGTATTAATTACTACGATACGAGTATTAGCATTGTTTCAATGCTCAACGTTTCAAGACCTTTGCTGGTCTCTTCTTCAGGATTGACTGATCAATCCACAATTCAAACCTGAGTACACACCTGAAAAGGTCTTGAAACGTTGAGCATCGAAACAATTATTGTAAAAGTAATAATCATCTCGCGATTAAAACAGAAAAAAGAGTTTAATTTCTCTCTTTCAGTTCAGCATTTCCCCTAGAGAATTGAAAATACAGATCACTGATTTCACCTGTGGTGATATAATTTGCTTGCGTTTTTACGCCGTGCATAGGCACAACCAGCGTGGTCTTATGTAAGACTAAGGGTCCGTTCACACAGACCAGCTCGGAGAGGAGAGCAGATTTTTCAGCACGTTTAAAATAAATTTTTGAGTTATTGTAATAAGGTTTATTTTTACATGACACTTCTTTGAAGGTTTGCTCTCAAGCAATCTCAATAATAAAAGAAGTGTCATGTAAAAATAAACCTTTTTACAAATAATTCAAAACTATGTTTTAAACGTGATCAAAAATCTGCTCTCCTCTCCGAGCCGGTCTGTGTGAACGGACCCTAACAGGGTAGCTTTAGCGTGTGCATGCACGCCGTTAGTGATGTATGAGAGCTATACAGGTTTGCTCACTAAATAAAGCAATTTCATTAGAAATTCATTAGGGTATCTCTCAAGAACATTAAAATTCAAAATGAAACTATTTTTTTTTTATTTTAATCACATGGTGTTTATTACTTTTAGCATTGTTTCAATGCTTAACTTTCAAGACCTTTACAAGTCTCTTCTTCAGAATGGACTGAGCAATCAATCCATAGAAACATCACGAGATTAAACCCTTAAAATGAATTTAATTTCAATCCAACATCGGAAAAATAGAAGAAAATAATATAAAAATAATAAAACAATAATAATATATAGGTACATTAAAATAATATACCTATTTAAACATTTAATTGAGTTTATTAGTTAAAAACACGTTAAATATAAAAAACGTTACCTTAAAAGATTGCGCCACCATCTTCGCGTATTCGATAAAGGGCAAAAGTGGCCCGACACTGTTTTATCTCTTAGAACCATCACAAAGTAGACGAGAAGTAGAAAGTAAACACAACAGCTTGCTTGCTGTGTAAACTCAATCAATAAATGATATTCATGTACACGTAGAAAGTAAATTTTGTTTAGCTGTAGTACTGAGGTTTAAATGATAATGGAGTAGAGAGAACATCGGAAGAAAACTGAGAGTTAAGGCGGTGCTATGTCAACGCCCAAATATTATCCATGAATATCAACTATAAAATTTGACGACCTCTGTGGCGCGTCGTGCGAAAGCGCGACTGAAATGCAGAAGGTTGCGGGTTCGATTCCTGCCGGGTGTAAGTATTTATGCCTAAAAATAAATATTTGTGTCTGGTCTGGGTGCCCCTCTATGTATAATATGTATGTATTTACAAAAGAAAAATAAATATAAGTATTATATCCGTTGTCTAGTCACCGTAACACAAGCTTAGTCGCTTACCGCGGGGCTAGATGGCTAGATGGTGTGTTGTTCACAGAATTTATTTTTTATTTATTTATTAAAATATATTCGTTTTTTTTTGTATTAATTATTAGTTAATACAGTACAAGTCAAAAGTAATAATGAGTGGTAGAAGCTGGGTCCTTCGGTTTCACCTGCGTAAATCCCGACCCCGTGGGAATTTCGAAAAACCCTTTCGTATCGGATGCCTACATTATATAAAGAACGTTCTCTACAAATTTTAACTCTCTACTATCAGGGGTTTAGGCGGTTTAGATAAGAGTTGTCAGAACTTTAAAAAACCAAACTTGCAGAATTGTATGGGAAGAAATAAATATTTATTTTTTATTTATTTCTTATGGCAATTGTTTATAGATTGTAGTCGTTCATGGATTGATCTTATACCTGCCCATACCTATAGTCACAGAATGTCTTTATCATCTGCTCCACTCAGATACTTTATTTTAAATTATAATTTTTGTTACAGTATATTCGTAATTTAAATATCTTTAACTGAAACCTTTTTTCCGTCTACAAAGCGATCTGGGAAAAGGAAAAGATACTTTTCCGGGATATTTTATCCTTAGTCGGATTTTCGCTGTGCTTTAATGTAGTGGTTTTATTGTGAGGGTATTTCGTACTTGGTGAGTCTGGACGTTCTTGGGGTTTCGCTATATTTGGGGACAACTTGGTAAACGACAAAATACGTCGGTAATTCGTCAATATTGTTTTGAAATTCAATGTAACTACAACAAATATGAATGGCGTTCTTTAATATTGAGAATTGGTGTGAAGATCTTAAGCAAACATAACCTTCCTTCGGCAGTCGGGTAAAATCGAGCCCCCACTTTAATATTTTGTATGTATTGTCTAATTTTATTATTTATTGTTATAGCAGCAACAGAGATACATCATCTGTGAAGATTGTTTTTACTGTTTTTACCGTTTAACTCTAAAAACGACCAATCGACAAGTGATCTTATATAATCAAAATCTCATCACACGTGCCACCTTTTAAACATGACAATACAGTATTATACCATAATGGAAATAGTCAATATTAGAGATGGGCCGACTAGACGCCGACTAGTCGTCAACTAACAATTATGCAATAAAACCAATATTTCATTGAATTAGCAGTACAGTTAGAAGGTGGGTAGTTAGAAAAACGTAAACAAAACACGTCATAGCCTACATACATCATCTTAACATCATATAAATGTCATAACTATGTCTCAGCTCCATTCAATTTTTTTTCCAACTTTTATTATTATTATTTCAACTATTTTTTGGAAGTTTCGTTACAGCTTTCGAAGTGCAAATGTATCCAAAAATAAGAACAATCGCCGAGTGGTCATGATTTACTCAAATATCTCGGAATTATAATGATCTGCATTGCCGACTAGTCGGCCGACTAGTCGGGAATTTTGAAACCGACTAGTCGGCTAGTCTGCTAGTCGGCAGAACCCCTAGTCGGCCCATCTCTAGTCAATATAAATTTACGCAAAAAATAAGTAGGTATTAATATCTATGATTGAAACGCTTACCTAGTTAAAGAAGTAGAATAAAATTAAAATTGTGGATTTGAACCAAAAACCCTAGACTCGACGTCGGCGTCGGTTTTCAATTAGTTTTACCCAAAGACGTGTATAATTCAAATGAAAACTAAATTGAATACAAAATCCTACACAATCACATAAAAACTACAAAACATTCTTGCAAATTCAAGTCTAAACAAATAAAATAAAATATCCCAGTAAATTTAACAGAAAAGAAAAATCCTTAATTATGCAAAGATATAATTTGACACAATCTTGAATTTTTTGTTTTCTCTTAGTCCCGCTTGTATTCCAAACATTTTTATAAAAAGCACTTATTTAGCAGAGCGATAAGCGTGAAATGAAGATTTAAAATTCTAAAATTAAGATGGGGCGCTAACTCAGGGGATTTTGCGTCTCATTTTGGAATGCTGCCTCACAATAAGCTTGCAGTCTGGTCATAACTGACGTATCGAATTAGCTACATTTTACACAGAATTATGTTGGGCTGACAAATTCGTGTTAAATACTTTATGAATAACCAGCATCGCCCCGCGGTTTTACTCGTCAAGGTTAAAATTTCGTGGAAATATCTGGACAAAATTGGCTTGTGAATTATTTCAAAGTTTCAACTATCTACATGGGGAGTTTCAACGCAATCGGTTTAGCCGTTTTCGCGTGAAGCTGTAACGAGCACTAACGCCCTTACTAACAAACTTTCATCTTCTTAACGTCAGCTAAATATAAACAGAAACAGCCACTGTGACAGTAATCGGCTAAGAATCTATTATAATCTTTTGTATTATTTACTAGATATGTATTTATACCTATACATCTGCCCTAGGTTATGTATAGTATACATAACCTAGGGCATGAACACCATCTCACCAGATAGTGACGACGACGTAATTAAGATGTAGCAGATTTACCAAAAGTAACTTTAAAACAAAAGTTCATGAACTGTGACAGTTGAAATCTTAACAAATGATGTATTTCTATAGCCGCTATAACAACAAATACTAAAATCAAATTAAAACATTTTTTTACGGCGGGCTCCTATCCAACACACGTGAACGTTTTTAAAATTATATTATAGCGGTATCGCAATTGAACAGACTTTTTGACCTGTCGTCCGTTATTGCAAGTACATACTTATAGTTTATTCGAGTATATACAAGTTTATACTCGAATAAACTCTTTAAACTTACATGATTTTAGGATACTCATATTTCTGTACTCTCTTTACTCTTCAGTACAACTTTACTTTTGAACTATCTTCCTTTATAATAATCAGTATAGATGAAATAGACTAAGGGCGTTTATTCCATTCTCTTTCTCCATACAAACGTAGTTTAAGTTTTCCTCCCTGGATAAAGACATTAGAGCAAATATGTTTATGCCATAAAACTTATATCTGGCATGACTATTCATCTTCCGAATTATTTTTTTCATTTTTTTATTTTTTATTATTATTTTAATTAGAAAAAAAAAAGGTTCGTACATTGACAAGACATGACAGATATAGGTTTTATGGCATAAACATATTTGCTCTAATGTCTTTATCCAGGGAGGAAAACGTAAACTACGTTTGTATGGAGAAAGAGAATGGAATGAACCCTCTTAACTATAAAATATACAATTCCCATTGTAGAAATGGGTAATTGGACAGGCCAGGTCTTGCAAGCTCAAGCTACGTAGCAATTACAGTAGTGAAACTTCTTGCGGTTACAGCGATAGTTATTTGTACATAAAGTAGGTGTTCCGAGAAGCCGCACTGCTAACTAGACACTCGGTATTTTGGTATTCTGTTTGTGTTTTGAATTAATGTATTTAGTAATCAATGATATCAACTATTTGTCTGTGTAGATCTTGTGTTAGATCATTATTTTTAGAGCTACGCGTCTAGATCGCGTTGTAGATAATAATCGTTGTTTTTTAATATTACCTCGACTTTGCGGCAAACGGGTTAGGCCGCTCGCCCACGACGACTTTTTGTAGCGATGCAGTAGGGATACTGACGCGCTTCTGCATCGATACAGTCGCGAAGCGGTCGCTAGCTGTGTGCCCTCGCCCATTGGGCGCTCAGATTTAGTAGCGATGCAAACGCGATACTATTGCGCTTCAGTCGCGAAGCAAGTGCAATTCAGTCCCCTCCCTCCGTTTTCTCCCCGATGTCGTCCGACACGGTCGCGCGTTTGCATCCGATTCAGTAGCAATGCTGTAGCGCATTGCAAACGCGACTACCACGCGTTAGTAGCGATGCAGTCGCGCGTATGCTAAACGCGCGATTGCATCGCTTCAAAAAGTCGCCGTGGGCGAGCGCCCTTACACCGGTCGTGGATGCAAGACCCGAGAGATGATGGACGTAAATTAATTGTGTAAGTTTATAAAGTGTAGTGTTAGATATCCCGACTTTCATACCCGTGGGTTTGAATCCCAGCCAAACGCACACCAGTGTTTTTCTCAAGAAAAAAATATGTGCGCTATTAACATTGCTCTTACGGTGAAGGAAAACGTCGTGAAAAAACCACAATGTCCTAGAACCAATCACGGTTTGAATGCATGGGACATTTACCAATCCGATGTAGGCTCCCATACTGCCTAACTCCTCTAATGTTCGGGTCACAGTAACGAAAAACGTCAAGCCCCATCATGGCGATAATTATCGCAATTAATATTGCAATAATATAAACGCGTTAATGGAGTGGCTACACCAACGTTCAACAATAATTATTGACGGTATTTCACGGCATTGTGGCCCGAACATCTGAGGAGGCTTTTGCCGTGCAATTTCAGAGGGCTAACATCGTCACAGTCTCTGTATTTATTGGATATCAACTTCACTTTTAAGATCAAATAACTTAATCTGTTTACTTACATTACAGTAGGGTTAAGCAAAGTCTCCTACGGTCAATTTTGTTGGTCAAATTTTGGAGCTCAAACAAATCAACAAACCGTAAATAGATCTAGACGACACCCCAGAGTGCAGCTGCCAGCGTATTTTTCTAACTCAATATAAAAACTGGCCACGTGCAAATCAGACTCGCGCAGTAAGGGTCCGTACCATTATCATTAAAAAATCAGGTTTGTTTTTGAGAGCCTTCAAATATTTATTTTACACATTTTTCTGAAGAGAAAACGTCCTAAAACGTTCTAAATAATTACCAATAAACAATTCTGAAAAAAAAAAACAAATTACTACAAAAGAATCTAAAACGTTTTTTTTTTTTTTTTTTTTTTTTCATAGGGTTATTTTTTATTCTTACAAAACACAGTTAAAATTAAAAACTAAATTAAAACTAAAACTGATTAAAATAAAACTAAACTAAAAACTAAACTAAATCTAAATCAGCTAAAAACTTGGTGGAGGGAAAAGTGCCCAGAATACTGGCTGCATTGCCCCGTTGTATACAAATACTTATTTTCTGGGCAAAATACAAGCCAGCATTCCGGTCACCCGATGCCTCCACCAAACGTTTAGCTAGCTCTCTGTACAGCTCCAGAGCGGCCGGCCCCCACGGACCTAAAGTCTCCACCCCAAACGGCACAAACATGTAACCCCTATCTAGATTACTATATTTGTGCCGTTTAAGGTTTTCAGCTTTATCAGCGGCAGCTCCTGCCCGCACCGTGGTCACTGGAAGATGGGAAGGAGCCAGCGTGTCCACACAAGTGGCATCCCAAACTAGGGGCCTACCCATCTTCCAAGGAACGAGAGTCATTCCATCGGGTCTCTTGCCGTCGTCCCGTAAAAGTCCGTTAGGTTCTAAAGTTGACGGGACGCCGGCACTGCCGAAGGCCCGACGGATGACATCGTTCAGGCTGGAGTGCCGTGGTATCCTGCCCGCACTCTTTGGGCAGGATAATCCGTGGTGACCGAGCCGGTCTACAGGCTCTCCGCAATCACACCGGTGAGGAGCTGTACAGAAAGCACCTACACGAAGAGATGCGGCCAACCGAAATGTGTTATTGTCTAAAAGATTACCAATATTACGGGATGGTAGCGCCTGTAACCAAAGACCCGATTCCCATCGAGCAACGGCATGTAAACGAGCACGCTCTGCAGAAGAACTTGAAGTATATATCAGGTCATTGAATTCTAACGTGCAGAGCGGCTCGTCCCATTGCCTCTGAGACGAAGGGGCTTTTGGTAAAGACTCCGTTGGGCAGGCTCTTTTCCAGCTTTCTGTTGCTTCATTTAAATAGTTTAACTGGCAATTTGGACTTATAGGTTCTAAAATTGTGTGTACTAAGCTCGAAGTACTGTATATGGAAGACAAGAAAGCTGGCAAAGATACACTAGAAATTTTGCGAATACCGAGACCTCCAAATCTTATTGGCAGTGAGGCTTGCTGCCAAGCGCGATCGTCTAAAGAAGTGTTTAAAATGGTGGTGAGTGTATCTCTTATGATGTTGTCAAGCTGTTGTATAAGCAAGGGATGTTTCCAAAGCTGACAACATCTAAGAGAATACATGAATTTTGGCACGAAAAGACAATATCTTATTATAAAAAAAGCCACATGCATGTTAATTTTTTGGAGGCGTTCCGAAACAGAAAGAAAATTTTGAATTTTTTCTTCTATGAAATCTTTTAGCGATTCGTCTAGAATCGGTGATCCTAGGAGGCGAAGTGATTGGTTATTTAGTAATGTTATATTTGGTACAATTTTGTTAAAAAGGGTTAATGCGGTATTTTGAATCAATTGGTTAGGAACAAAAATTTCACATTTTGAAGAATTTAAAGTAAGTCCTAATGATTTAAATTCCGAGATAATTAATTTTAGATCATTGTATACCGAGTTGATATCGCCTCCTATAGTTCCGTCATCTAGGTACCACACATTGAATTTTGACTCTAACTTTTTAATGGTCGGATGAATTGCTAGACTAAAAAGAGCCGGCCCAAGGGGGTCACCTTGTTGGCACCCTACTTCCGAAAGAATGAGGTTGTTTTTGTAAGTTAATTTTGTAGGTTTGCCGTAACATTGAAAAATAAAACCAAACGCACTAGGAATTTTGTCTTTAACTTGATTGAGAAGAAAACTTCTGTCAACAGAGTTGAAAGCGTTCTTTACATCAACCTTTACCAACACTTCACATTTATTGTGGAAAAGTGACGTTCTCAAGGCATGTACCGCAGCCTCGCAGCCACCGCGAGATCCGAAACCCAACTGTATGGGTTGGAAATCCTTACAGAGGGTTTCCTTTAGACTCTTGCAACAGATTTTTGCTGCGAGACGACGGTAAACAGTACCTACAGCTATGGGCCTTATACCCCCATCCTTTTTGAGGAGGGCGCACAAATTGGCTCCATAGAGAACGTCTATGATGTTTTCATTAACCTTGCCTCCAAGCATCATGTTCACAAATGCGGTTAGCTCCTTTAGCAGGGCGTCCCTGGCTTCGCCACATGTCACACTCAAAAGGTCTTTTAAGTGTTGTGGCGTTAGCGAGTCGAGGCCGCCCGCTGAGCCACTCGGAAAAGATGAAATAGCCGATAGTATCTCAGGCGGAGCAGCACTCATGGGATCTTCGTCGATTCCTGAAGGCAAGGCTGTAAAGTGATGTGTTGGTGAAGGTGGATGTTTTTCCCTAAGAGCCAACAAGGTCTCCGTATTATTTGGTGCACTTGTGTCACTGGAAAATAATAACCGGGCTGATCCTCTGATGTCTCCTTCGGCCATCTTATCCTCAACGAGCTTGAAAGAGATTTCACCTTTTTCAATATTGGCCCGGGGATGAGGATAAGTTACCGAAGTGAAATCAGGGATTGAGTCACTATTTCGTATACAATTTTGTTTAATTTTGTTTGTTAGGGATTCTGTTTCCAAAATATTCTTCGAGACGTGTAATATTCTGAAAGGGAAAGTGAGTAAGTGCTCCCAAGCTTCAACTGAATTGTTTTTTATTACGTTTTGTAGGTCACGCGTAAGGCATTTTGCAACACTAATGCGTGCGCCACGCGGAATCCTTTTAACTACAGGCAAGGTGCACTTAAACGTAGAAAGGTATTCCCAAAAAGAAGTTGAATTTGAAACATTAAAATTTTGTGCCGAACGATGTATTTTACTTATATGAATTTTGAGGCCACGATTACCATTAAAAAAACGAGAGCACTTATCACACTTAACCCTGTTTTCCTGTGACACATAATTTAGAACATTTCGGTTTGTCGCATCTTGTTGAGTCGGTCGGTCGGTCGGTGGGGGTGCAGATGTAGAAAGAGCAGATTCAATAGGAACAGAGAGCCTCTCAGGCTCCGCACAACTCCCAGGCGGTGTTTGAAGCTGCGCCACGTAGTGGTCGTCGTCGTCTTCGCTGGAGTCCGGAGGCGTCCTGAATACATCTCCATCTCCAGATGACGACGAGCTAGGGGTCGGAGATGGACATGGAATGGTTTTTGCTATAAATATATTGTTGAATCTTTCTTGGATATTTTTATGTTTTGACATTTAGGTGTCATCATTGTTCTTCTTGTCCGGAAAATGGGGTGTAGGTCGGTTTCTTCTTTTGGTTTTATAAAAATAACTTCTTTTACTTTCGTATAAAGAGTTGCTGAGTATTATTAAAAATATAGGCTAATTTATTAGCATAATAATTTATTTTTTATATATTCATGAAAAAAATTGAGATGACGTTGTCAAGACCGGTCAATATAATACAATCTAAAACGTCAGATCGTAGTCAGAAAATAAAAAAACGAAGTAGGCAAATTGAAAATATGAAAATTTCAACTGTCTAGCTTCATACTGTCCGTCACCAGGCCAATAAAGCCTGGTGACAGACAGACGGACAGTATAGGCGAACAGCAGAGTCTTAGTAATGTTTTTGGTTTTAGGTTTTTAGGTACGGAACCCTAAAAAATAAATACCCATGTGCATAATTTTAAACCTTGTCTCGGCGAGGCGAGGGAGCTTTGAAATAAAGTTCAAATAAAACTGCTCGTAAGAATTATTTGTTCGCTTTTCATTTGACAGTCAAAGAACATACTTAACACTTAAAATCTCATTTTATGCAAGAACGTACGATAAACCTGTTTGTTACTTATAAAATAAGATTAATGTACACGTTCTTGGAATATTTTACATAGCTAGTTAGTTCATAATGAAGTCTAGTTTCTTACTCAGCGAAAATGATTTAGTACCATTTTACAGAAATCAATTAATACGTAGATTTTTCTTCTGTTTTCGCGATGTTGTATTGAAATTAAAGACATTTTTCGGTTTGAATCACGTGGTGTTTAATACTTTAAGCAATTTCAGGATTGACTGGAAGAGACCTGGAAAGGTCTCGAAACGTTGAGCGTTGTAACAATGCTAAAAGTAATAAACACCACGCGATTCAAACCGAAAAATGTCTTTAATTTCAATTAATACGTTTTGAACATTTCACCAGGCAGACATAGTCGCCTAGGAAACAATGTCACTTACATTCTATACACAAAAAAAACTAAGTGATCAACCATTTTCGATGAACCAGACAGGGATTATAGTCCTCTTATGTAAATATTTTACTATACTTACCATATTTTATTATAATAGTTTTTTAATCTTATGTATTGATTGATTGATTAATGCTTTACTGTACCAAATAATACAAGACAAAATAAAATAAATTAAAAATAAAAATGTACAAAAGTAACAGAAAAATAAAATATTAAAATTACAAAAATAAGACAAAAATCAAAATTCAAAAATTCAGATTTGATACAATTTTGTCAGAAAATAAACGTAAAACTAAAAATGTATTTGCCATAACCAAATTATATGTCATAAAAAAATCACAAAGACAGTAACCTCGAGCAATCTTAATCAATTTTCATCTTATAGCATCTAAAAAATTGGTGTAAAAATAAATTTAATTGTTTTTATATTTCTACATTTTTTCTCCGAGTCGAGTACCGTGGTAATGTAATTGGCTACCCAAAGCTAAGGGCTGAAATAAAGTTAATTGGGTACAATTAAAAAACGCTGCGGGCTCAAAAATATATCATGGGGTAGGTATAATATGAATGGGAGACTGGAAGAGACATTGTTTTATAGATTTTATGTTAATGAGTCGATAATATAATAGTACTCATTTTTGCGAAAAAGAGACCAAATTTGCTCGGTGACATTTTTGCGATAGTGATTTTCTGCCTGAAGACCATAAGATATATCTGTGTAAGTCATTGATATATTTGTGGATACTAGTAGGTACTTAGAGGTGATATCCATCCTTTTACGTGAAATAAATATAAAAAGCCGCTGCAGCGCTGACAATATCGTACTTCACGCAAAATTTCCAGAACCAATTGCGATGCAACTTTTTATGTAGTTAGCTGACATGGGCTACTTTTTATCCCGATTTTCTTACGAGATGTCCACTTGCGCTGATTAAACCGCTATTCGATTGTAAGATAATCACTATTAAAGAATAAAACACATCTTGGTTGGGTTAATAACTGTGTGGTGACTTATTTTAAGCGAGCGCCATCCCAAACTAAAAACATTACGTTCTTGGATTATAGTATTATGGTGTTTGACAGCCATTGTTTCAGCCCCCTTTCGATAACCGAGGATATCGATTTATGCGTATGTGCCTCGAATCCAGAGCGCAATTATTGGTTGAAATGGACGCTTCTCTATGCGATGATTGTAATAAATATCGGTTATTGTGGGAATTCCTAGTGCTTTATCGGGTCGTTATTGATTTGTTTGATCTAAACATAGAAATAAAGGTCTACAAAGAGTAGCCTTTGTGATCTAAATCGTCCAACCGAGATGGTACGCGTTGCAAACCGTTTTTTACCATTTTCTCCCTGTTTCGGATCAGACGCACGTGCAAGCGCAACCTGATTGAAAACTCTGAAGGTTTTTTACCCGGCTGCAAGGAAAAGATTATGTTTTTCGCGCCTATTTCGTAGTTTGTAATATTCTTTATTCCTTTGTATCTTCCATACCACTCAACGGATTCCTAGGGTAAAGGGTATCGTTAGATTTGTCTCATCACTCCAATGGTTCTTAGATAGGTGACATAAAAAACAAAAGGGCGACCATCAGACGTCATATTGTAAAAAAGAAAAGAAAAATTGACTGACTATGTCGAGGGTATCTCGATGCTGCCTAAAAAATGTAAAATAAAAAATAATTTTAAATTGTCGTCTCTGGCGCGACGTTAGCAACCCCGTAGCCCTAAGCGGACTTGACCGTGTTCCGATACGTAGACCGGTGCAGCCACTAAGTAAGTCGGGTCGGATCTTGTTCCACTATCATATTCCTATTTATAGATAATCGTGCTCTATCTTTGATTGGAAAGTAATGATATGATGATATATCATCATATCATTTCCTTCCAACAGATGAGATGCCCCGGCATAGAATACGGTTACCTTAAGTTCTCCACGCGCGATGGCGGATAAACTGCTCGATCCCTAGGAGGGTTGGTTGGCAGGCGACCGGCCGTAAGAATCCCAAATCTATTTGCAGAAGGTATGGTCAATGATGACTTACCTACTGTGCGACCCCAAATAAATAAAGAAATCAATTCGGGGTTTAGCGGACCCCGGGCTCTCGAGAGGGATGCAACCGGGAACATCGCTCGGATCAGAAAAAGTTTATAAGATGATAAACAACGTTGAACTGCATCGACAACTTAGTAGAGCTGTCTCTAACGATACAATTTTTAATAACCGTTCAAGTAACAATAAAACGAGGGAAGACGTCAACTGCATGTGCAGTAATGCTAGTTTATTGGCTGGTGTGAAGTAAAGTACTTTTCACAAAAGGAGTCCCGTTGTAATAAACACTACTCAAGTTAGTGTTAAAACTGGAGGATAGTATGTAGCAGTAGTCTATGTATAATATGTATGTATTTACAAAAGAAAAATAAATATAAGTATTATTTCCGTTGTCTGGTCATCATAACACAAGCTTAGTAGCTTACCATGGGGCTAGATGGCGCGGTGTGTTGTTCAGATAATTTATTTATTTAGAGTTTATTGGTAACTAGCTGACCCGGCCAACTTTGTTCCGCATTAGAGGCAAAAAAAGTATTCTATGTCCGTCTCCTGGTTCTAAGCTACCTCGCTACCAATTTTCATCCCAATGAGTTTAGCCATTCTTGAGTTATAAATAGTGTAATTAACATTACTTTCTTTGATATACATATTTTTGTATTGATATATGTAGATTATTTAGAATAATGAATATGAGAAATTATACCTTAGTCTGCCCATGAACAGAAGGCACTGTAAAGCCCTCAAAAAGTCGGGTGTTTGAAAAATAACTAAACATAAGAGCGTGTATTAGGTACAACGGAAAAATTAATTTCATTTCATTTCGAAGATAAATATAAAATTAGTTACTTAAAACATTCAAAAAGTGGGAAAGTGGTCTATTTTATTTTGAAAAAAAAAAGAAGGAGGTAGGTAGTCGATAGTTAAATAAAACTAATAAAATGCCATTTTACGAGATTCCCTTAGCGCTGCGCCTGGGGACTTCTTTTGTGAAAAGTACTCTAGTTAGATCCTCTCTGTACTCAAATACTATTATATCGTTTAGAGAAACTTTTACAGTATTTAATAATCTTAGTTTCGTGTTCGTTTCTTATAAAAATATTGGAATATCGTGAGTATTTTATCTCTGTGTATATATCTCAGGCATAAAATAAAACTACCCCATCTTTCCCCGTTAGGTGTCGTAGAGGTAACTAAGGGATCTAGGGGGACTGACGAACCACGAGTTCTTCCTGGGCGGGCAAACAATTGGTCCCAAAGAGGGTTAGTGTCATTCAGACGGCCGGACGTAAAAATATTGCCAAATCTTTTTGCAGAATTGTCATAAGACTTAGGTAGGTACGTGTTATGACGTCGTATAAGTCGTATGACCATACCTATCCTTAGGTGAAAAAACAGCTGTTTTGAAAATAAAGACAATTAATATTTAGATTGTAGACACATTAAGGCCAATGACCTTAAACTTCAAGAAAAAGTTATAGAACAAACGTTGTTAATTTTCACGTAAACTTTAAACTCAAAATTTTCGAATTCTACCTCGAGTTTCCAAAAGTTATACTCGTAGAACAATAGTTGTTCGCCTAGACCTTTCGGCTTAATACCCCCCCCCCCCCCCACTCTCGGAACACCCAGTAAAATCGTTTATAAGTAAAGGAGCTTATCTAGATATCCATAAATCTGTGGAGACTGATTTTTCAAGTTTATGCTTAGCCAGTTTGTGAGGTTGCCAATTTAGCTTTCGCATTTGAGCCCTCAAACCGCATACTTATCCTGTACAAAGTGTAACCTAATTACGACTATTTGTTTTGACCGTCTTCTCAAAAAGATGTAGGTTCTTTTCATCGTAATCGGTTCAGTAGGTTTTGCGGACGGATACTATTAAATGATAAGATCTGTTAAGTAGAAATAATTTACAAGGAGAAATGCATCTTCGAAAATTCTCCCAACACAGGGTTCGAACAGGTGCCCCTCGCTTGTCGGGCGAGTGCGCTAACCACTGCGCCACACGGGAATCCCAAAGCAGATGATGCGGTTAATAAACTGACTGATTCATCTCTTCCGGACTACTAATTCAAAATGATAACTGAATAAGCATGTGAAGTCTGCCTTACCGACACCTTGTACCTTACAAAAGGTAACCTACTTACCCATTTCATTTCATCTGAACAGATTCTCAGTAGGCAACATTTTCTGCGGTCACTTTATTAGGTTTTCGGAGTGCAAAGAAACTGAAATTGAGCGTCGACTTAGCGGTGAATATTTTATGATGAGATTACCGCAAAGCGGAGATAAAGTGAAAAAATCGTACAGTCAACAAAGGTCTGAATGTTAGGAAAAGTCTGGGTAAATTTTGCAAGAGTTTTTCTCTTTTCTGTTGATGTTTGAGTTTGCAGCCCTATGTGAAGCGCTTGGAGCTAACGATGTTATTTTTGCTTTGAAAAGTGATTAACATAATTGTAGAGTTTTCTCATGTTATGTTATTAGATTTATTGCAAAATTATAGGTTACAAAGGATTTTCTGATTTATTGTAAATATAACTATACTAACAGTACTGTAGGTATACCATCTTAATTCACTAAATAATTAAAATAAATTTAAATACCATACCTCCCTGGAGGTGAAACTAACATGTGAATTGTTATTGTGTTATTATTTATAATTTAAATCACATTCATTTGACACTCAGTGAAACTTGAACAGTTTTATTTTGCACTTTGATCTCAATATTAACAATAGATATGACATCAAGGGACAGTGTGGTAACGCTACCTCGAATACAATGATGCTTTTGACGTTTTAATCGTCATTCATCGACTCCATCATAGCGTCCTCAGCGATGCCCAATGATCATTTTATTTTGACGACATACGTAACAATATTATTAACGCTTATAGATAAGGAACTTTTTATTATATTTGCTATTTGCTTTCTGTTTTATATTTTTATTATTTTACTAGCTATGGATGTCCTTAAATAAATAAATTGATAAATTTTATTGAATCCAAACTTAACTTATAAAAAATAATGAGCGGTATTTTTATTTATTTTGCAAAAATGGAATATAGTTGAGACATCATCTCTTGTATATACTACTACATATAGGCCAAGCAGCAGGGAAATCACCTCTTACGTAGCCTTGCAAAAGGTGGTGTAACAAATTTTATGATTTTATGTTATTTAGCTAAGTTAGCTTGACATAAATTCAATTTCTTGACCTTGGGGCACGACGGGGTATGTCCGATATTTTGCTAATATTTCGTTTTTTGCACATAGTGCCTCGATAGTAAGTGATATGACAAATGTGACTAAGAACAGTATGTAGAAGTCAAAAACTCTTACATTCTGTCCATACATGTCAAATCTGTAAGTCTTACAGGTAAAAAGTTACAATCAAAAAAAGAAAAAAACAACATTATATAAAATCAGTATAGATTTCTACGACAATTATTTTTTAATCGTTTCCATAATAAGCAACAACAAATTATTTGTGGTGGCCGCCTACAAGATGGCACTAGTAGTACGACACGGTGTCCTAAATGGCGCATTTAACATTTTTCTTCTTTTGATTGTAACTTTTTACCTGTAAGACTTATAGAATTGACATGTATGGACAGAATGTAAGAGTTTTTGACTTCTACATACAGTTCTTAGACACTTTTGTCATACGACTTATTATCGAGACACTATGTGCAAAAAGCATTTTAAACTCAAAATATCGGACATACCCCGTCGTGCCCCAAGGTCAAGAAATTGAATTTATATCAAGCTTAATTGGCTAAATAACATAAAATCATAAAATTTGTTACACCACTTTTTGTAATGTGATTTCCCTGCTGCTTGGCCTAATAATGTCTCAATGAGTTTAAACGAGTTTTTGAAAGAATATACTTAAAATAAAATGAAACGTTCTAAGAATTTCAAATATAACAAAACAACAGGAAGTCACTGAAATCTTTACTTTTAAAAATCTAAAGAAATCTGGTAAATTTGCTCTGAGCTGAGGGAATTGAACGAATGAACGAACAATTCTGGATTGTGACAGTTAAAATATTTCCAATGAAATTTGAACTGTAGATAATCTTATAAAAAATATGTTGGTAGGTAGGTACCTTCGGGTGCAACCAGACATCGCGAGGCGTTTGTCGCGAGTGCCTCACCAGCACCACCCATGCCTTAGTAATCTGAAATGACGATCTTTTAAACAAATTTACATAATAAAAAAAACCACAAATCACCTGTTATTTAGTGAAATGAAATTAAAAAAATATATATAGGTACGATATAGATAAAAATCACAATGTTACTTCTAATTAACAAGTCATAAGTGAACGTAAGAATATTGCATCGGCCTACGTATAGACCACGGATGATTCCGCTCAGCAAAACGATAGGCCTGCGCCCGTATCTATCTAGTGAACAATGAGTTGTTTTATAGACACTATGTAGTACATTGCTGTTTTGATAATACGGATGCTGAGGACTTTTACCAACGAGTTTATAATCGTACATAGAAACAGCTTCATACAAGCCCGCGGCGTAGGTAGGTAGTAGGTACTCTACTACATGCGTAGCTATGTGTGCGTGACCTCTCTCACGTACACTGTATCGATGGGTTCCCATACGTAAGCCGAGAGGTTAACCGGTGTGAAGTCACGCACACATAGCTGCGCATATTGTGGAGAACCTACGCCCGCGCTCGCGGGCATGTATGAAGCTTTTGCTCTGTAGAATTAGATACTCGGTGCTTTTACTCTATCACAAACCACACTGACTTTCCTACACTGAAGGCGTGCAAAGCCTGAATAAAACCTACTACCTACTCAAATAGGTACGCGTTTCTTTTACTAAGTAACGTCGAACATCCATTGAGGCATTTACTTACCAAGTCGATACATTTCGTGCGAATCGAGTTAACTTGTATATTTCGTAAAATATTAATAATTTATTACAAAACTTTGGACACGTTCGTGTCGCTTACTTTTCTCATTATCATAATTTTAAGGTTGAACACAAACTAACGACTTTTCGATTGGCCGATAGCTCGGTGTATGTAAGTACTTTCGGTGAACGAGAATAAAAACATTACTAAAAACTAAACAATCCGACTTCTGCAATCCGACCAAAGTAGAATAACCAGAAAAAAATGTCCACTTGCCAACATTTTTTTGGATACAATATTTAGGTTCTGAAAATAAACTAACTTGGTTAAGATAATTATCGTATAATATTATACATTAGTACAAACACTGAAACAGGAATAAAACCCCATGAGTTTTTTTGGTTTCTTCTAATCAAACGGTGCATTATAAAATCACAAATATTTATTTAGTTTTTTTTATGACATATTAAAGTGATCTATGGTTTTTTTTTTCCCAAAATTAACCTTCCTTGCAAAATTCCAAAATTCAATAGATTTTTTTCCTGTAGCGTGGGTAACATTGAATAAAATCATTTCCGAAATGGTTTTAAAGCTATCAGCCGATCGAAAAATCCGTAGGCTACAACCACGCCAAAATTGTTATGTCTCTTTTCAGTGAAAAGGCCGCAAGCGTCAACTTTATTATTTCTTTAACGTTTTTACCTCCTTTCTTTCTTTATAAAGATGTCGAAGGAAGCAGCAATAAATCTTCGTAAAATAAGTTACTGTATTTATTTTAGTATAAAAAAACTTCTCGAATTCATGTTTCCACGAATAACTTTTTTCAGGTATTCATTCGATTTATAAAGTTATAGTAATATTAAAGGTAAGTACATTTTGCACAATTTTTGCAAATGACCTTACAGACTTTACTGTGGTGCTGTGGCCATTAGGTACAGAGCATGACTGTAATACCTGCGTTAGTACATGTTTACTAACGCTATTACAGGTCATGGAGCCTTTGAGGGGTCGTAATAGGCCAGAACTGATTTTTCTCGGTCGGTTAATTATAAAATTTATTTGAACCATCAGTTTCGAAAACAATACTAATTAAAGTTGACGATAATTATTAGGTCCTGATTGTTGTGAAAAAATGATAACACAAAATTTTCTCGATGCAATAAAATCATAAACTTCCCTCTAAATAAATAGTTTTTGTCAGTCAATATTTAACTTATACTAATAAAACTTTGTAGATGAACTGATCTTAGTTAAATGCAGGGCTTTGTTGATTTGAAATTCAAAATTAATGTTTTATTATCGTGTAATTGATTTTAGGCTCTAATATTTTGCGTACTAGCATCTTACGTCCTTCATTAACACATCTGAAATTCGCTGGGGTTAAATGGGCCCTTAACAAGCATCTACAAAGCTTAGACTTAACAGACAGCCCGCTGTGCAGAGCCTGTGTGGAGGTAGAGAAACGGCCTCGCATATTCTTTTGGAATGTCCTGCACTGGCGGAGATTAGACCAGGAACTATATTGGTAACGTAGAAAGCCTGCCACAAATTTCAAATAAACCAAATTTTGTGGCAAAATTATGGATGATCTGGGCTGGTTCTCCCACTAACACAATGAACCATCACGCAAAAGGACCCAATTTGAAAAGGATTTGCGGTAAAAGAGCCTGTAAACAATTACAAGTACCTACATTTTGTAAAAGCCTTAACATATTATTTTTCTTTATTGCTCAAGGCCAAAGCATTTTTACGAGATTTTTTTACAAGGAGAAATGCATCATCAAAAATTATCCTAAGCACTAGGCTTGTACTACGGGTACTACACATTATTATACCTACTATTCATTTAATTGGTACCGTTATTAAGTTTCTTGATTTCGCAATAATGTATTAGGTAAAACACATTATGACCTAAACAAATAATTATTTAAGCTTAACTTAAAAACTCTTAACTTAAGTAGGTACCTTCTGCTCTTAAGCAAAATTAATTCGCAGCCTCATTCTTAAACTGGTCGAAATAATAAAAAGAGCAATTAAGATTACGAAAAAAAAACTCAGCAAAAGGTCCATTATAAAAATTAGCTTTTTATACACATATTTAGACAAAAAACCGGCCAAGTGCGAGTCGGACTCGCGCACGAAGGGCGCCGTACCATTATCAGAATTGGTTACAGAACCCTAAAATAAACACTGAACCAAGGAAAATCCACACAAAGATATCGCCCGTTTGCATTTATCTTTACTACTCACGCCAATTTTTAACTACATGGCGCTAGTGGTAAAAATAAATCACGCTAACGTTACGTTGTACCGTGAAAAATCACGTTTGTTGTATGGGAGTTCCCCTCAAATATTGTTTTTTTTTTGTTTTTAGGAAATAATTTAACTGTCTAGCTATTACGGTTCATGAGATACAGCCTGGTGACAGACAGACAGACAGCGGAGTCTCAGTAATAGGGTCCCGTTTTTACCCTCTTGCTACGGAACCCTAAAAAGTCATTTAGTTCATTAAGCCGCAGGTTATTTATGATAACAGCGTCTCATTGTTCGGCACAGACAAACAATTTAATGACAAAAGGCCTTTAATTGTCAAATTTAGATACGAAACAGTGAAACCGCGGCATTGTTGTTGTTCAATGTAGATAATCACCAAATTACTGTTGCTTTCTAGTTGTTTTGATAAAAAAGATACGAATCTAAATTATTTCGGTACAATTTTGTAGAAAAACAAAATGTTTTTTGTAAAATTAGTTTTGCGTAGGAGCGTGAAATTGTGGGACTCTATATAGCCCGGTGGGTTGATTTTGTAAAATTGTTACTGATCTTTCCTGTTTCAAAGGTGTTGCTGATTAGAAAAATCGAATAAGAGTCAGTCTACCTACTCTTTCTCCATACATAGACATAGACATAGACAGACATTTATTTACTATAACAACACACATACACAGTGAAATTACAAAAAATGGTTATAAAAAGACAGTTGTAATATAATAGGTACGTTGTGTTAATGTGTGTTACAACAGCAAAAAGGCCCCGACTTAGCATTTGCCCAACCACGGTAGACCACCCACGGTTGAACGCTGGCCATACAAAGGTAGTCGACTGTTTCCTCCCTGGATAAAGACATTAGAGCAAATATGTTAATGCCATAAAACCTATATCTGCCATGACCATGCCCCTACGTTTTTTTTTTCATGTTCTAATTAGAATAGAAATAAAATTCAAAAAAAATAGAAAATGAAAAAAATCAAAACGTAGGGGCATGCTCATGGATAATATAGGACTAATAGGCCAAGCAGCAGGGAAATCACCTCTTACGTAGCCTTGCAAAAGGTGGTGTAACAAATTTTATGATTTTATGTGATTTAGCTAAGTTAGCTTGACATAAATTCAATTTCTTGACCTTGGGGCACGACGGGGTATGTCCGATATTTTGCTAAATTTCGTTTTTTTAAATTTCGAAGTCAAAAACTCTTACATTTTGTCCATACATGTCAATTCTGTAACTCTTACAGGTAAAAAGTTACAATCAAAAAAAGAAAAAACAACATTATATAAAATCAGTATAGATTTCTACGACAATTATTTTTTTATCGTTTCCATAATAAGCAACAACAAATTATTTGTGGTGGCCGCCTACAAGATGGCGCTAGTAGTACGACACGGTGTCCTAAATGGCGCATTTAACATTTTTCTTCTTTTGATTGTAACTTTTTACCTGTAAGACTTACAGAATTGACAAGTACGGACAGAATGTAAGAGTTTTTGACTTCTACATACTGTTCTTAGACACTTTTGTCATACGACTTATCATCGAGACACTATGTGCAAAAAGCATATTAAACTCAAAATATCGGACATACCCCATCGTGCCCCAAGGTCAAGAAATTGAATTTATATCAAGCTAACTTAGCTAAATAACATAAAATCATAAAATTTGTTACACCACCTTTTGTAATGTGATTTCCCTGCTGCTTGGCCTATAATGGCATAAACATATTTTTTCTAATATCTTTACCCAGGGAGAAAACAGTCGACGACGTTTGTAAAGTTTTTATAAAGAAAAGAGTAGGTTGACTGTCCTCTTCAATTTTACTGTCAAATTAGGAATACGAAATCGGAAAAAGATGAAATATGAAACATTTCTCTGTTTCAATCCAAATGACATTTGCAACATTTTTACGGAATTAATTACCGGGTCACAGATGCCAATTCGAGTATAAAATTATCTGAAATTTCATTTCAACATCATTTGAATAATTGCAGTCAATCTTTAATTTACCAACGAAACGCGACATATTGGTAAATTGGTTATTCCATATTAATTGGTAGTAAACTGCGCTTCATATTGATAACTAGCTGCGTCCCGCTGTTTCACCCGCGTGAGTGCCGATCCCGTGGGAATATCGGGATCAATAGTAGCCTATGCTACTCCTCGATAATATCTTGTTGATGTAGCTATCATTTGGTGAAAGAATTTTTGAAATCGGTTTAGTAGTTTTTGAGTTTATTTATAACAAACATACAGACTAGGGAATGCAATCCGGTTTTTTCGGGTTTTCGTTTTTTTTTTACTATTCATACGGCAATACTGAATACAGGCTTAAATGTTTATTTTTAAGAAAAAAACCGAAAAAAACCGGGTTTTTCGGTTTTTTCTTCCAAGTTTCCATTCCCTAATCTGCTAATCTCCCTAATCTAATAACACAAACACACACACACACACACAAATACAAAAATTTCCTCATTATAATATTAGTGTAATATAATTAATTTGAATTTAATAATTATTTTGTAATAATTAACATCTAATATTAATTATTACAAAATAATATTTAATATTAGATGCCATTTAAGTACCTAGAGTACCTACTATGTGCGCGCCTAAGAAGTATTTGTTTCTAAAAGCTATAATTATTAATTGAATAGGTACAGGCAATTGCAACAGATACTGATAAACGAAAATTGGATACGAAACTTAAGGGCCCTATTCTGAAAAACTGAAAATCCATGTCGGGCGCATCGAAAATTGTTGATTATTTCATGACGGAATGTCGTAGAACTTTTTTTTGTGTACAGATTGTAGGCGACATTGTTTCCGATATTTAGTGCAGTTTCCATACATATGTCGAAACGTATTGAAGCCTATCGACATTTTAGCCAAATCAGACATTTTTTGTCTAAAATTTGGATAGGCTTTGCACCAATAGGAGGTTCTTGTCGTAAAACTACACCAAAATGTAGAAAACAATGTCACCTACAATCTGTGCACAAAAAAAAGTTCTACGACATTCCGTCATGAAATAATCAACAATTTTCGATGAGCCCGACAGGGATTTTCAGTTTCAAGGTCGTTGGCGTATATACTCCTCTCTTCTCCGGTAGTCGGATAAAAAATATTTTTTACCGGTTTCGATATTTACCCGGGCAAAACCGGAAGACACATAATAGTATCATACTGAGAGCGGTGTTGGTCTAGTGGTAGATACCGCGACTTTAATTCCGAAGGTCGTGGTTTCGAATCCTGGCCGACCACGCACCAATGTATTTTTCTTTAAGAAAAAATTAAGTGCGCTCTTAACATCGATCTTACGGTGAAGGAAAACATCGTGAGGAGACCTAAGGCTTAAAGTCACGCAAACAGACCCAGTTATAGGCTAGCCCTATTGCGGAAAACACACTGTAGATAAAAGTAAAGTAACAGTATCATACTAAAAACACTTAACCAGGTTACGGAAATATGCATAAAAATACCAAAATCCAATTCCAAGTTTGAAAAGTAAGGTTCTCATAAATCGTATGGCTATTAACAAAATCCGTTGTGCTTTGAATGATGGCTTGACATTTATTTCGTAAATACATCACTCCACCATTGTTGGTTTCCCTTTATGAAGAAAGATAAAATATTTCCTAAAACGGAGGTATTGTGGCAAATGTCGCGCGGGGTGGGGTGAAACTGGCACTGGGTAGTGGGGCAAGTTGCAAGCTTTATTAGACTATTTTATTTTTTACTTTAACCGTACCGTCCGTACCTAAAATTATCGCAGTCCCATCAATCTTAAAGCTCTTAAACTATAAGAAAGAAAAACTAAAACCTATATCTAACTTTAGGTATAAGAAAGGTGGTAAAAATTTAAAACCTACAATTAGATTATTTTTAACTTTTTAAACAGTCGTAAATTAAATTTTACAGTGGCATTAATCTAAAAGACCTGAAACTATTTTATAACAAAGTAAAATCTAAAACCCACAATCAGAGTTTCGAATCTCATACAACTCAGTTAAGACTTTTAGCCACAGTTACAGCCTAGCTAGACCCAAAGATGACGCAAGTGAAATGGGTTGGGTAACATATAGGGTGACAGGGATAGTGCTAGCTAATTTTAGATGTGTAAAAGAAGATGTGAATGTGCGAAATGATCGATTTTTTACAATTTATTGTCCCTTACGTGATGTTTTATTGG